>CM062272.1:4024095-4176595 GCA_031216635.1 Dissostichus eleginoides | reverse complement strand
CCTGACCAATTTGCTGCCCTAGGCAAGATTTTAGCTGGCGCCCCCCCCCCCCAAAATGCCACCAAAACCACCAAAACAGAAAGATATGGACACAAGATGTGTGCAAATGTATTTAGTTTCCTATCCATGTGAACATGGTTTAAGTGGGGGGGGGACCTAACCTCCTCTAGGGGGGACCTAACCTCCTCTAGGGGGGTCCGGGGGCATGCTCCCCCGGGAATTTTTTTTTTTAAATGTTGAAGTTAGAAGCATCAATCTGGTGCACTTTGAGAGCAACATTCAGAGATCTATGGATACATCTCTCAACACGATATGAAACAGAACTGGAAGCAGATTTTCTTTTTCGTTATGGATATTTTACAAATCACTCCCCTTTCAAACTGTATTCTTGTTTATTAATAACAACTTTTTTTACTGTCATATAGTATTTTATACCTGTTTTTCATCTATTCTCTTATTTTTTTATAATTATAATGATCATATAAAGGTGTGCCTTTACCTCACTGAGTTGAGGTTATCAGAGCCGCTCAGTCTTTCAGGAGAGAGCTCTCTAAAGCTCTCCCCCCCCCCCCCGCGGCCACTTACACAGTAAATTCCAATGTTAATCAAAGCACACAGAAGCTGTATACGTTTTTTGGGAGTTTGATTTATTTTAAATTAACACAAATACAAAATTAAAACCTATAATTGCACTAAAACCATTATTTCAAAAAAAGAACTATTTCACATAGACCTCTGGTTTTTACTGGGGCTGGGGCAGTTCAAATTGATTTTGGGGGGGGGGGTGCGCCATAGTTTATGGGCGCTGTACGCAATATAGGCGTAGTTCTGTTAGTATAAGATAATAAGATGTACTTTGTTGATCCAAAATCGGGAAATTGTGTTGTTATGAAAACATTTCTAACTTTTATTTTTTTTTTTTTCCTCCCCAATTTTTGGCACCCCCCATGGGCTGATGCACCCTTAGCATTCGCCTATACTGCCTATGCCAAGGGCCGGCCCTGGCTTTTCCCCACTGGAAAGAGACGTCTGTAATTCAGCGGATCTATTTTTTTACGTGAAACTTGTCAGGACGTATATTTAATTTAAATCATTAAGGACTAAACGTTTTAAAATGTGCTGAAATACAGATTTAGTTTAGTTTGGAGTAATTTTTTCTCTCCATTCATTTCACTGAGCTTGGACCGAACGCAAGGCGGCGGAGTGGAGGCGGGACTTAACGAATACGCAAGTGCACATGCTCTTTGGAGCGAATGGATGCAGAAGATCGGCAAAGATCCGGGGAAACTCCAGGTATTTCTTTTTGGAAAGACTGGCCATTTTGGCTTCATTTTCCACTGAGCAACTTTCATAGGAATAATGGGGTCCCGCCTCCAGCTCTCTTTGTACATCCATGCATCGGAAGGATCGGTTTTAAGAAGCTTTGGCAGCGATCCAGAGGTTTGGAAACCAGATAAAGAACTGATCAAACAGGTCGATGGACTTTGCAGCATCACGTTGTAAATCAGCTTCTATATTCAGAGTCCAAACAGTCAGCAGTGTAGAGTGTCATGGTTCCTAGAATCAGACGGTTCGAGGGACAGAAATAGCCTCACAAGCTGCGGGGAGACGAGTCGGGTCGATGCCGGCTCACGCTCAGTCACTGTTTGCAGAGGAGGGTTTCGATGATATACAATACCCCAAGGCCACTCAGCCTGACTGATACTGCATGTAATGACTCCATCTTTGTTGTCGTGAAAACTCTTACCAGTGCATTCAATCAATCCAATTTCATTCTTATAATATCGAACATCTGTCTTGGGGGGGCTCTACATTCTGCACACCTTGCAGTGGACAATTAAAAATGTACAAAGACAAACCAAAATAAACCCGGGAAACCATATGAAACTTTATAGCCCAACATTAGCCGCCTTTAGCTTAGCGATGGTGACGTGAATTCATGTAACCGTGCTGTAGTTCCTGTATAGCCCAACATTAGCCGCCTTTAGCTTAGCGATGGTGACGTGAAGTCATGTGACCGTGCTGTAGTTCCTGTATAGCCCAACATTAGCCTCCTTTAGCTTAGCGATGGTGACGTGAAGTCATGTGACCGTGCTGTAGTTCCTTTATAGCCAAACATTAGCCACCTTTAGCTTAGCGGTGGTGACGTGAAGTCATGTGACCGTGCTGTAGTTCCTTTATAGCCCAACATTAGCTTTTTACTCCATTGGACCAGAGAGACGATGCCTTCAGAGTCCGACTACAGAAATACATATTCCTTCACTTTGTACAGATCTTTTTAGGAAGTAAAATAATGATGTCGTTGATTGTCAATCATTTAAAGATTTATTTTAATTTATAATTCTAACTAAATTACCCACAAATGTCTAAAATATGTTTTCATCCTCTGCATCCTTTGTTTCTCTTACTTAGCACCACACTGTCCCTGTACTTTCGGAAAAAGTGCAGTAAATTGGCTCAGAGAGAAAACAGTTCGTGGAAACTCAAAGATAGAAGTTTGTACTAAAGATATATATATATTTTAAATCCAGAAGCCTCACATTACCGTACTGGATTCTCAAAGGCACTTTTTAATAGGTTGTGGATTTGGTGCCACCAGCGTGTAATCGTGTTAGAGGGCAAAACGTAATGTTGTCACGTTTCCAGTGTGAACACGTGTTATTTTTAAACCTGCTCAGAGTCAGTGTTTATTCTGGAACTTGGAGAGAGTCTATCAGTGGTGAGGGGGGGGGGAGACAGGGCGGGAAGCCAAGGGGTTTCTGGAGCGATACTCGATCAAATAACAGAAGGCAGCAGGTTCATCTGTGTGTGTGTGTGTGTGTGTGTGTGTGTGTGTGTGTGTGTTTGGCTAATTCATTCTTTTTTTTATAGAAGTCAACCCAGGACACGGTTAAGAGTAAAACAAAAGTACGCATCTGAAATTAAAGAGAACATATATGTATATATATAAAGATAAATATATATATATTTGGATTTATGTATATATATATTTTTTAATTGTGTCGGAAACACATCACTGCAACTCTGAATATGATAAATATTATATTCACAGAAAACACTGCATCTCCCTGGTTCCCTCCACAAAAATCTAACAGGTTTTTTCCATTAGCTTTTAGCTTTTAGTTTTAGCCTTCTTTAGCTTAGCGGTGGTGACGTGAAGTCATGTGACCTTGCTGTAGTTCCTTTATAGCCCAACATTAGCCTCCTTTAGCTTAGCGGTGGTGATGTGAAGTCATGTGACCGTGCTGTAATTCCTTTATAGCCCAACATTAGCCGCCTTTAGTTTAGCGGTGGTGACGTGAAGTCATGTGACCGTGCTGTAGTTCCTTTATAGCCCAACATTAGCCACCTTTAGCTTAGCGGTGGTGACGTGAAGTCATGTGACCGTGCTGTAGTTCCTTTATAGCCCAACATTAGCCTCCTTTAGCTTAGCGGTGGTGACGTGAAGTCATGTGACCGTGCTGTAGTTCATTTATAGCCCAACATTACCCGCCTTTAGTTTAGCGGTGGTGACGTGAAGTCATGTGACCGTGCTGTAGTTCCTTTATAGCCCAACATTACCTACCTTTAGCTTAGCGGTGGTGACGTGAAGTCATGTGACCTTGCTGTAGTTCCTTTATAGCCCAACATTAGCCTCCTTTAGCTTAGCGGTGGTGACGTGATGTCATGTGACCGTGCTGTAGTTCCTTTATAGCCCAACATTAGCCTCCTTTAGCTTAGCGGTGGTGACGTGAAGTCATGTGACCGTGCTGTAGTTCCTTTATAGCCCAACATTAACTTTTTAATTCATAAATCATAAAGTGGTGTTAATATGTGGAGATTATCCTGCTAACTAAACGTGTAAGTATCAGAAACATTTGTTTGACACAGAGATTATTTTCTGCAATAACACAAAATCACATGGAGGAATCCCATTGGACCAGGAGATGCTGCCTTCAGGATCCACTAGAGAATTACATAATGTCACTTTTTTATAAAAGCCAAAAATGTTTTGGGTGTTTCAGGGTATATTTGGCTGAAAATAATTTTTAAAAAGCCGCTGTTTTAGATCAATAATTACTGTTGTTATTGCTTTAGTGTTTTGGTGTTTCTCTCTCCTCCTCCTCCTCCTCTCTCTCTCTCTCTCTCTCTCTCAGTGCCCTCCTTCAAACTGAACAACAACATTAAGCTCTTGGGCTTCATTACCATGAGAGAGGGGGGACGACAGAGGGGGAGGGAGGGATTCTCAGAAATAGTAACTGACTGCCACATGTGCATCGACCACTAACAGGCAAACAGAGGCAGAGACCTGCAGGTCAGAGACACTGACCTGAAGTCAGCAACAATCACAACACAGAGAACAAACTCAGTGAGAAGTTAGAGAGAAGATAAAAACAATTCTGAAGACAGATATGATAGATCTGAAAAGACTACACCGTATATATTTAGTTGAGTTGTGAAGTTTCAGAGAAATGTGCAATTTTAAAGAAGCCCTATTCTACTTTTTGGGGGTTTTCCCTTTTCTGTAGTATGTTATAGTTTGTGTGCATATAAATGGTCTGCAAAGGCTAAACTCCCTGTGTTCCCTCCAGAGGGAGTTTCTCTCCAGCTAAGCTAAAGGTAGCTAATGTTGGGCTATAAAGGAACTACAGCACGGTCACATGACTTCACGTCACCACCGCTAAGCTAAAGGAGGCTAATGTTGGGCTATAAAGGAACTACAGCACGGTCACATGACTTCACGTCACCACCGCTAAGCTAAAGGTGGCTAATGTTGGGCTATAAAGGAACTACAGCACGGTCACATGACTTCACATCACCATCGCTAAGATAAAGGTGGCTAATGCTGGGCTATAAAGGAACTACAGCACGGTCACATGACTTCAGGTCACCACCGCTAAGCAAAAGGAGGCTAACGTTGGGCTATAAAGGAACTACAGCACGGTCACATGACTTCACGTCACCACCGCTAAGCAAAAGGCGGCTAATGTTGGGCTATAAAGGAACTACAGCACGGTCACATGACTTCCCGTCACCACCGCTAAGCTAAAGGTGGCTAATGTTGGGTTATAAAGGAACTACAGCACGGTCACATGACTTCACGTCACCACCGCTAAGCTAAAGGTGGCTAATGTTGGGCTCTAAAGGAACTACAGCACGCTCACATGACTTCACGTCACCACCGCTAAGCTAAAGGTGGCTAATGTTGGGCTCTAAAGGAACTACAGCACGCTCACATGACTTCACGTCACCACCGCTAAGCTAAAGGTGGCTAATGTTGGGCTATAAAGGAACTACAGCACGGTCACATGACTTCATGTTACTACCGCTAAGCTAAAGGTGGCTAATGTTGGGCTATAAAGGAACTACAGCACGGTCACGTGACTTCACGTCACCACCGCTAAGCTAATCGTGGCTAATGTTGGGTTATAAAGGAACTACAGCACGAGGGATGCGTTTCCATGGAAACGGCATATGATGACACCCCATAATTGACATAGAGCTGTTGAGGGCCAGACCATTAACCATTATCTGAAGTCTGGTGCTGTTTTAGACCATTTGCTTAGGTATCACGACAACATCGTGTTCCATGACACAGGTGTTTATATTTGAGCTAACGACGTGTCCAGATATCAAAGGTTTCCATTGTTCTGAATGAGAGCTAAACCTCTTACATGTGAACGTTTTGTTGAAGAATCGTAACAGATATCGGTGAAATTTCAAAGCGTGAAGCATGTCAAGGAAATTGAGCATCTGAAGTGTGCTTTTTGTGTACTTTCGGGTTAATAATGTGACCTTTTTGGCAGATTAACTAAAGGTGTGCGGCTGCTGTGGTTGGGAAAGATGAGGCTGAACTTACAATGGTGTTTAATGGAGATGTTGAAAGTTTTTGTCACTTCATGCCCTCATGAGGCATTTTGTTTAATTCTTTTTGCTTAATTCTTTTTAATTTTTCAAGCTACGAGATGTTTTCCTACGTTTCTCATGAAAAATTATGTCTCAGGAATGTAGGGTTTGGGAATTATGGCAGGTTTAAAAGAAAATATGAAGGCAAAATTAAATCTGTCCTCCACTCTAGCTGTGACATCACGCACTCTAAAATCTGAAGAAGGCCTCTTTACCAAGGTCTGAACAATGTTTAATATCTCTAAAAGTACGAATCAGATTTAAAAGTTGTGTAACATGAATAATGTCAGAAAGATTTGTAACATTTTAAAGTTGGAATGAGGTTTCTGAGTGAAAGTAAGAAGGAGCAGTTAGCAGTTGAAGAAGGAGCAGTTAGCAGTTGAAATTGCGTGAAGATTGTTCAAGTCTGAAGAGTTTCTCCATTGACTTCCATGTTAAAAATGTGATGAATTATGGGATGTATCTCTGGAATTATGAAAGTTATGAATAAGAAAAGTAATAGCCATCGATTCCCGACCGAGCTGAACGTTTTGATGTTTGAACGGAGTTTCTGCGATGTGGAATGTGGGAGAAGAAGAGGTGCAAAATAACCCGGCGGAATAATAAAGAATTTCGTGCGTAGAAGAACAGATAGTGATTCCCACTAAATGATCCAGTGATGAGACTCATGCATTCAATTGGTCATTTGAATTGCTGAATGTATGAATTTATTGATTTGTTATTGATTTTCTCTATTTTGAACTGACGTTATTTTTATTGATGTTATTTGTTATTGTTGACTGATGTTATTTGTTATAAGATGTAGAACTTGACGTTATTTAAATACATTTGACAATTTTAAGCTTGGCCTACCATTGATAACACAATTGCATAGTAGGCCCTTTTTCTATATGTTTGGAACTCAGCCCATTTGAGGCAAGGATTGACACCATTGCACTTTTATTTTCTCTATTTCTGAACTGTTATTGATTTTCTCTGTTTTTGAACTGATGTTATTTTGTATAGATATATTGTTAGCGATGAGGGACAGGTGGGGCTTGAAAAGGCCCACCTGTTCAAAGTGGGGAATGACAGAAAAGGTTTGAGAACCACTGTGTTAACTACAGACCTAGAAAACACATTGACTTGTGTTTATGTGAAAGAAAATAAATCTAGATTGATAAATAATATTAATAAGATAATTGCAATTAAATAAATGTTTCATAAACCACATTTTATATTCAATAGTTCTATGTTCAATGCGTGTTAACGACTATGTTTTTCCAGTGAACGGTGACTGAGAAGTGTAGGAGTATCTTCATGTCACACACACACACACACACACACACACACACACACACACACACACATATTCCAAGCCTATAAAACCATAACAAGAGGGAGGGGTAGTACACACACACATACACACACATAGATTAGGTGTGTGTAGTATCCCTCCTCCCCTGGAGTATTTCCCATGATCCTCTGCTCCTGGAGGGTTTTTGTTTTGTCGACCTACTGCAGCTGTGAACAAAGAAACAGTCCTCTGAACTGTTATTCACATGCCGACCATTTTTGTTGTTTCTATAGATTTTCTTTTGATTTAATATTGCATTTCCATTACAGTTAGTATATATGACAACACACACACACATTCACACACACACACACACACACACACACACACACACACACACACACACTCATAGAAACATGTCTGATTGGCTGCCTGCCAGTTGATTTCCACACTCTCTGTTGTTGTTTCATGGCAACTAACCACACCCTGCTGTGACCCTGATCCACTGTATCACAGACACACACACACAAACACACACACACACACACACACACACCACACACACAAACCACATGGGGCTCCGTGGATCCTTGGAAAGCAGCTTCAACAGCTGACTTCAGTTTAATAAAGTTGTGTGTGTGCTCGACTTCCTGCATAGAAACTAAGGCCATAAGGAGCTGAATGTGCGTGTGTGTGTGTGTGTGTGTGTGTTTGTGTGTGTGTGTGTGTGTGTGTGAGTGTGTGTGTGTGTGTGTATGTGTGTGTGTGTGTGTGTGGCCTAGCATTACTATACTTGTGGGGACCTAAATCTGTTTACACAGTCACGTGTGGGGACTCGCCTCCCTTATGGGGACAAAATGGAGGTCCCCATGAGGGGAATCATTAATTTTAGGGTGAAGACTTGGTTAGGGTAGGGTAAGGGTAAGGGTTAGGGTTAGGGTTAGGGTAAGGGTTAGGGTTAGGCATGTGTTTGTTATGGTTAAGGTTAGGATACGTCTCCAGGAAATGCATGTAAGTCAATGTAATGTCCCCTGAAGTGATGTATACATGGTGTGTGTGTGTGTGTGTGTGTGTGTTGTGTGTGTGTGTGTGTGAGAGTGTGTGTGTGTTTGTGTGTGTGTGTGTGTGTAATCACGGTGCTGCCAACGATCATATAACAGCATATACTGTCATAAAATAAGGTCAAAAGACCAATAGAGCTGCAATAAGTCTATCAGCTGCATCTTTATGTGTGTGTGTGTGTGTGTGTGTGTGTATGTGTGTGTGTGTGGCCTAGCATTACTATACTTGTGGGGACCTAAATCTGTTTACACAGTCACGTGTGGGGACTCGCCTCCCTTATGGGGACAAAATGGAGGTCCCCATGAGGGGAATCATTAATTTTAGGGTGAAGACTTGGTTAGGGTAAGGGTTAGGGTAAGGGTTAGGGTTAGGCATGTGTTGGTTATGGTTAAGGTTAGGATACGTCTCCAGGAAATGCATGTAAGTCAATGTAATGTCCCCTGAAGTGATGTATACATGGTGTGTGTGTGTGTGTGTGTGTGTGAGTGTGTGTGTGTGTGTGAGAGTGTGTGTGTGTGTGTGTGTGAGTGTGTGTGTGTGTGTGTGTGTGAGTGTGTGTGTGTGTGTGTGTGAGAGTGTGTGTGTTTGTGAGTGTGTGTGTGTGTGTGTGTGTGTGGTGAGAGTGTGTGTGTGGTGTGTGTGTGTGTGTGTGTGTGTGTGTGTGTGTGTGTAACTTGAGACAACAGCTGGAATATTAACCTTGAGTTAATCAGTTCTGCATGAGTACAAACACACAACATTAGTGCAGGTTTGACTACACTCACATCTTTTCATGAAGTTAGTTGCCGAGGGGAAAACGCGTTACAAACATTTCCGTCAGGAGAAACTCGCTGCAGCCTCAAAAACTATGCAAATAATAAACCATAAATGTGCAGCGTTTGTATGTTCTATAGGTTTTTGTGCATGTAAACAGTCAAGGATAAAATCCTCCCCCACCTGAAACGCCCCAAACATTGGAGTCTTTTGTTTACTTCCGGAACATAGTGACATCACTATGTAAAACTCACGCTCCAATTGGCTATTGCTCCAACACAATGAACGAGATGGGCTCTGGTTTCAGACAGAGGGTGAAAAGAGGTGCTGCAGCACAGGCAGTGTGAGAAAAATAAAGAGCTTTTTGAACATTAAAGCATGGAGACATGTCCCAGTAGAGACACTACATACTGATATACACTGAACATCAGCAGGAGAGGACTCTTTAAAGTAGAGACACTACATACTGATATACACCTGAACATCAGCAGGAGAGGACTCTTTAAAGTAGAGACACTACATACTGATATACACCTGAACATCAGCAGGAGAGGACTCTTTAAAGTAGAGACACTACATACTGATATACACCTGAACATCAGCAGGAGAGGACTCTTTAAAGTAGAGACACTACATACTGATATACACTGGACATCAGCAGGAGAACTCTTTAAAGTAGAGACACTACATACTGATATACACCTGAACATCAGCAGGAGAGGACTCTTTAAAGTAGAGACACTACATACTGATATACACCTGAACATCAGCAGGAGAGACTCTTTAAAGTAGAGACACTACATACTGATATACACCTGAACATCAGCAGGAGAGGACTCTTTAAAGTAGAGACACTACATACTGATATACACCTGAACATCAGCAGGAGAGGACTCTTTAAAGTAGAGACACTACATACTGATATACACCTGAACATCAGCAGGAGAGGACTCTTCAACCTTTCAGTGTTGTGTAGGAACGTATTTGTTTCAGGAAGAACAACAATAACCTCTCTCTTGATTGTGCCGTTAATAACTGAGGCTGTGATGATGTTTCTGTGTATGTTTACAACACAGGCCTGCAGGCTGTCAGCACAGCAACAAATAAGACCTTTGATATTACTTCCTGCCATGTGCCGCCTCCTCACATTCCTCTGAGAGCGAGGGTGTGTCTGAGGGTGAGAATGGCCTCTCTCTCTCTCTCTCTCTCTCTCTCTCTCTCTCTCTCTCTCCTCTCTCTCTCTCTCTCTCTCTCTCTCTCTCTCTCTCTCTCTCTCTCTCTCTCTCTCTCTCTCTCTCTCTCTCTCTCTCTCTCTCCCTCTCTCTCTCTCTCGCTCTCTGTTTGAATGCAGAACCCGCTGAACCCCAGCTGCTGGCAGCCCTCCAACTGCTATCAAAGTTGATCCTCGGGCTGAAAGGCCTGTTTTCTTTTCTGCTCGCTCTCCATTCAGCTCCCCGGCTTCAGTCACCGCAGCCTGTTGGAGTAGAGTATGGACGGACACAATAATGATCACAAATGGGAAGTTTAAAGACTGTGTGGTTTAAAGATACATCTCCCAGATCAGTCACGGCCCAGAATAGCTGCCCAAACTTTATGGAGTCGAGAACAAACTTAAGAAAGTACTTTCACAAGAGCTAGCTTTTAAAGGATGAAGCTGTAAATATTCAATGTTTTTCTTCCTGTTAAAAAATCACCTGCTGCTTTTTCTCCTAATACTGTCTACTTCCTTCATCCAATATGTTCCTATTAAAGATGTAAAGATTAAAAAATAGCTATAGTTGTGTTACTCAGGGATAAACAGCTGATGACTGTTGTTTTTATCAGACAAACAGAATGTTTTGGGGTCTACTTTCAGCGGCGGATTAATCCACATTAGGTGCTCAAGTGAGTATTTGTGGCAGCAGCGAAGTGTCTAAGTGGGATTGAACGAAATGTAGACAATTTATAAAATGAAGAAACTTTCAAAACCCTTCTGACAGTCGAGGAGCAAATCATGCGCGATGAGCACTTCCATCAATAAACAATCATTCAAATCTAAGCTTAAAAATCTAAGTAATCTAAGCATGTGAAGTGAGTGAGTTAAAACCACATGTAAAATAAAATAATTGACAGTAGAATAGAGGCTATGTTTTAATAATATATGTTCAAAAAATAAAATGTGGACTGTAAACAGATGTATAAACAGACTGTAAGTGAGGAGACTTCACAGAACTGTTTATGTCTCTCACACACACACAAACAGGGAGGAGGTGAGGTCACAGATACTCCACACACACACACTCACACACAAACAAGAAAGGAGGTGAGGTCACACACACAGCCTTCCCGTTGTTGTGGTGTGTTCAGGGACCATGAGAGAGCTGCAGCTGCTGTTGCACACAAACAGGAATTGTATTAGTGGTGTTTACCATCGGCGCTGACTCACAGACAGGAAAACATGAAAGAGAGGAGGAAGTGTGTGACCCACTTTTCTGCCAGCCCACTTCCTCGAGTTGGGGAGCGACTGCTCAGAGGAGCTAGCAGTGTGGTTTATAACCAGAAGTCTCTAGGTGCAATGACTCTGATCATTCCTATAATACAACACTTGTAATAACACTGTGCAACAAACACCTTTTATACAATGTATGAATGTTAATACTGGTTGTTAATTCAATACTTTTACAGTTCATTTACTTTTTATAATGCTGCTACTTATTCTCTACACTTATCTGGGTTTATCTTATTGAAGTGTTGCTTGCATCTTGATTCAACAGAGCAGGAATGAGTCGTAAACCCAGAAATGAGTCAGCGTTTCAGCACTTCCTGTCCCCTTTTCAACGGTTTTCTGAATGTGTTTTTGGTTGTTAAACTGAAATAAGGTCTGTGGTTAACACGAGCTGAAGAGATTTATATTTTACGACATTAAATATGTCAGTAAATCCCCCACTGGTGAATTTAAAACAGATGTTGCTAAGAAGTGTCTAAATGAGACGACTAAACGCCATCACGCCCAACACGACGGTTGGCCAACACATTTAGGTTATCATTACTCTATTTGTTATCTTTTATCTGCACTATCCCTTTGCTTTAGCAATGTACATTTCCCCGATGTGGGACGAATAAAGCATGTCTGATTCTGATTTACAATAAAAAAGAGAATATAGTTCATAAATATGCCATCAACTGCTTATTGTGACCTTATGGTGGAGGTGTTGTTTGTTTTCTGTTTCAGGAAGTGATGACAGTTTATCTTTTTCTCACATGTTGGTATCTCTCCCAACCGCCACAACCTCCTTGCCATTGAGACACAGCCCAGCCTGCCCTCTGATTGGCTGTGGCACCACGTGGTGAGTGATAGTAGCTCCCTATATGGGCATGTGGGCTCTCTCTCTGACTGGAGCATCAGGTTTAAGCTGCTGTTTCTCAGAAAGAGAAACGTACACCGTGTTCTCCCACAGACACACACCCTCTCTCCTATTGTTGGTGTGTGAACGCTGCCTTCTGATTCACACTCCGATCACCGCCAAGTATTCTTACTGCACCCATTCAGCTAGTTATTAAACAATACCTCTGGTGTTCAGGCACAGACACACTAGAGTAAGTTCACAAGCTATCCAAAGTCATTCAAACTAGCTGCACCTTTACCAGCTTTGATAACACTTTAATGATCAATCATTATAAAACAGAGTATTCCTACACTCTGGTACTTCTACTTTTACTCAAGTACAAGATCTTGTACTTCTACCATCTCTGGATATAAGATTGTATTTCATCATATATATATTCAGTATGCAGACATGTTTCTGATTTGACTTCAGAATCAGAATCAGAATACTGGTAAAGGTCCCATTAATTGCATGATAAAATATAATTAAAATATGTGTAAAACCATGTGGAGATTTGTTTCACATTATACCACAATATAGACAACAATCAGTGGTTGTTTTGACGGAGAAATATACGTGTGTTTCATCAGCCTTTTAAGATGTGTTTTTATATAATGCCACAGTTTAATATCTGTTACCTTAGTATAACAACATCTGTGAAATTAAAAAGCCAAATAAAAGCTAATGTGAGGTCTAAACAGCTGTGACTGTTATCAAAATGTGTGACTATTTCTATATTAACGGGCTTAAATCAGTTTCTTTACACTCATCATAATGGGTGTCTCTATCTTAATGCAATGGAGACATAATGTGTGTATCAGTAGTGAACATAAAGGTTATTAGACGCGGCAATATGGCTGAAATCCTGCTTGGGTCGCATCATTTCATAACACTGGCTTTGAGTCGATAATTACACAATATCATTAATTAATTTCAACATATATTCTTAACACAGCATGAGCTGGTTCATAAAGCACCATGTTTGGATGCGTATGAAATACAAATATGGTGTTATGATTATGTTTTAATGTGAGTGTAGTTTAATAATGAAGGAGCCCTTTGTTTGTTTTGCCTGGACAGACAGCAGCAGTTATCACTTATGTAATGCCCGTCTGAAGGGCCGGTCCAACGCTGCGGGGATTTCGTGTTGAAGCGGGAAATTAAATCAACGCTTATAGCGTAAAGCAAGAATTTCAGTTTACTCGTTGCGTTGCATAGTTGTGAATAATGTTGTGGAATTATAAAATGAAATGAAGTAGTTCATTACATGATAGCAATGTACTTTATTTTGGTTCAAAAAACGCCCCTCCCCGCTGCAGGGAACTTGGTACAGTCCAGAACGCGTCACCCATTGTTTACAAATCAAATCGGGTTGTCGGTTCCTGCCGAGCGGCTTGGTGAGAGCAAGTAGCGGCTCTCAGGCGACGAAACTTGAGAAAACACCCCGAAAACAGCCTGAAAACACAGCGAAAAGCCGCCACCACAATGCCGTGTCGGAAGGAGGACTACATCTTCCTTGAGCAGTCCGTCACCGTGGACTCCAAGGAGGTGGACGCGCTGGTGATTAAGATCGGCGAGGCGCTGCAGCTGCATAGCAGCAGCAGCCAGAAACAGAGCCAGAAACAGAGCGCGTCCTGCGGGGGGAAAGCGAGCAGCAGCGGGGGTGCTCCGGCGCAGAAACACGGCTGCTGCATGCGGATCCGGAGGGCCAGCAGCAGGGCAAACCCCTACAACATCCCCAACCAGGACTGGGACCAAATGAAGCCGTGGAGCAGGAAGAGGCTGGTCGTGGAGCAGGACGACCCGCACCGGCTGCTGCAGGAGCTGCTGCTGTCCGGGAACCTGATCAAAGAGGCCGTGAAGCGGCTGCAGGACTGTGGGGACACCGTGTCGTCCTGATGAAGAACCGCCGACCACACAGATGTTAATATCACAGGACTGGTAGCTACGTTTTCTAATTCCCCCCAGGCTGTCCTTTGTTACGTCAGCTGGACAGTTGTTTGTGTTTGAATTTCGCCGGGGCTGCTCTGGACCCCAGGAACTCTTTGAGGACTTTGCATTAGCAGGACGTTTATTTCACCCTTCAAAAGGCTACTGTCATCCTCCCTGAGATGTTGGGTGGAAATACACATGTTGTGTGTTTTCTGTGACTCCTGAACAATGGGATGTTTTTCTATGAGATGAATGGTTGAGGCACAGGAAGTCAAAGCTTGTTCACTTCTTATTTACCACTGCATGAATATGTTCATGCGGTGGTTTCGAAAGGGGGGTTGGGAGGTTTTTCTAGCCATTCCCTGCTGTGGCAGACTGTTATGATGGGGGTTGGGTGATTAGAAGTCCCATTTTGTTTACAATCTAATGCTGGGTGTTAATAGCTGCTGTGCAGAGTGGAAGTGCCCCCTCCTCACTTCATTTCAAATCGGGTTGTTCAGGGGTCTTTTCTGTTGGCATTCAACGCTTTACTCAGATCAGTGACCTGAGCTAACGTCTTTAAAAAGCAGGTCTGACAGGACTCCCCCCCTGAACCTCTGTCAACAGCAGCTCCACATTGCTCCTCTAGATCCATTTCCTGTCAACATCAGACATTTGGGGAGAGATGGGGGGCTTTCAGTGATGTAACCTTGTTTGTGAAAGGTCGGCCGTCACAACTGTGGTGCTTTCACCTTTTTGGAATTCCTTCTGAGTTTGTTTTTTGTATTTGTTTCGTCTCGGCGTAAAAGAAAGACGGCCACCACTGCTTCGTACCGAAGTATCTGATAATGTTCCTGAGTTATTCAGGGCCTTTTTTTGTTGTCTTAATAAAACTCAATTTTGTTATTCCAAACCTCCGCAGAGTTTTATTTGGGAACGTCTCTCACTTGTTATTTCAGGAGTTTGTCCTGAATGTGAAAGCGTGCGTCCATGCTGCAACGTGAAGGACACATGCCGTTATCAGCCTATAAATACCCCCCCCCCCCTCCCTCAGCAGCAGGAAAACATGTTGTGCTCCCTCTGCTGCTGTGTGTGTGTGTCTGATACTGATGTGTGTGTGTGTGTGTGTGTGTGTGTGTGTGTGTGTGTGTGTGTGTGTTGTGTGGTGTGTGTGTGTTGTGTGTGTGTGTGTGTGTGTGTGTGTGTGTGTGTGTGTGTGTGTGTGTGTGTGTGTGTGTGTGTGTGTGTGTGTGTGTGTGTGTGTGTGTGTGTGTGTGTGTGTGTGTGTGATGGAGCAGATGGAGCTGACATCAGGGCGAGGGTCTCCAGATGATCAGGGCACAAATAAATCCTCAGACTGAACACTGCTGACACACACACACACACACACACGTAGTTAGGTCTTGGTACACTCAGGTGTGGGTCTTGTTTCAATATTACAGCTCTGGGAAAATTAAGAGCTGCTGCAAAAAAATCATCACCTGGTTGAGTAAAATGAACACTGTTGATTTAATATATTTAACATTTCTCCCAGATTAAACAATTACGGTCCTTTAGAGATACAGAAAAAGTCAATCCTGCTGCGATCTATTACCTCCAGAAGCTACACCCTTAACGATGGACATTAGCTTGAAGGCTGCCATTTATCGTCCTAATGTAAAATGTTTTTTAAATTAAGCTTTTGTTTGTTTAGAAAATAAAAATCTCTATACATAAAAAAATAATATTAATGGTTTAAATATAAAAAAAAAGATGCAGCGGTTTCAGATCTTAAAAAATGTAGAAAGCTTGAATGTGGACTTCATTTTCATTTGTAAACAACACAATACTAATGTTTCAACTTTGGATGAGTTTAGAAAATGTATATTTGGTTGAATAACCCAGAATTACCACCACAGCTTCAATCATCAACATGAAGATGGGTGTAACGTGTCATTTCAAATCTGCTCTGATTGGTTAGCTGGCCGGCTCTGTTGTGATCAGTCAACCGCTTAGAGATGTCCCGCCCCGTAGCCTATCAGGTACAATGTGTTGGAGAACTAGCCAAAAGAAGCCGGAGTGTTCCATAGTGATGTCACCATGTTCAGGAAGTAAACAAAGAAGTCCAATGGAGGCGTTTCAGACAGGGGGGGATAAACTCCACACAGGGATTTTAGCCTTTGCAGACCATGTACATCCAAACCAATAGAACACACTACAGGAGAGGGGACACCCCTACCAGCAGAATAGGGCCTCTTTAATTAAAGCCAAGCTGCCTGAGTTTCAGATTCAGAAAATAAAATCTTTAGTGTGACTACTGTACAGTTCCACTAGAGGGCAGTGTGAACACACACACACACACAAACCACATGGGGCTCCGTGGATTCTTGGAAAGCAGCTTCAACAGCTGTCTCTCTCGCTCTCTCTCACACAAACACACACACACACGGGCAGTTTAACATTTTACTTGTGTTTTTAATCGCTTTTATGTGACATTAACATCCACGTTAAAACTGTAAACTGAGAGGAGGATACATTTACCACCAGGTCTGATGTCATTAAACAAACACATTAAAAACCAAGCGTTCCTGATCCGGAAATCACATCAGAGGTTTCTCCTTAACCGTTTTATTATTGCTCACTTTCCTTTAATCATTAATAATGATGGTTTATGTGTCACAGATACTGCGACCTCTTATTGAACTCGTTAAGAAGAGACAACAACAGTTAGCATTACATAAAGCCATATTTGCATATATAAACATAACATTTCAGAACACTTTAAATATAACACACAAGGTCTTCTTCACATACAGCGGAGGATCAAATATACACGATGCAAGTGTACGAATCATAAAAACAATAACACACCTTTAGGACAATTCTATAAAACACCATAAAAGTGGTCATTTATGTGATTTGTTAAATGTAGAATAAAAAGTGCATTGTATCAGTCCAGGTGAGATACTGAGGGCCTTTCTCATTTCTCTAATTCCCCTCCTCGACTCCTATCCTCGTGTCTTAGTCCCGCCCACAGGAGATGCGAGCGGAGGAATCGAGGAAGGGAACCGAGGAGAGAGGAGGGGAACCGAGGAGAGAGGAGGGGAACCGAGGAGAGAGGAAGGGAACCGAGGAGAGAGGAGGGGAAGCAGCAGGCGGTTAGAGAAATGAGATGTCCTTCAACATGGCGCGCTGAAATCCATTTCCGGGTCACTACCGGAGGACCGAGGATTCGAGGAGTCGAGGAGGGGAAATTAGTGAGATGAGAAAGGCCCTGAGAGTGGGGAAGCTGACCCACTTAGCACTGAGCAGCATGTCTGTAAACATGAACGCAAGCAAAGCATTCTGGGAAAGCAGGAATGATGCGTCCAGATGCAGAGAGAGAGGTGTGTATTTCTGAATACATCTGATCCTCCTCTGAACGCTGCAGACACCTTTTAAAATCTCCTGTGTAGTGTGAGAGATGTGGATGCAGAGTTTAATAAAATAACATGACATACATTATGGTATTTTTATGCTTTTTCTTCTAAACGACTGTGTCCACGATAGGGCTGCAACTAATTACTATTACTTTATTTAAAAATGACAAACCTTGTTATTTTAACGTGTGATATTTGAGTATCTATCTATCTTTAATGGCCGGTTTCACGATGAAAGACGTGTACAGGAGCTGCTTGTGATACCACACTGTCATTCTGATACACATGTGAATCCACACAGCTGCGATATTAATTTATACATTGTCATTTGCCCATCCGTTCACATCGCTTTACATTTTTCCTAATAAGTGTTCATTTTAAACCAAATCAAATATAATTGCAGAAGTTCACGCCCTTTTTAGGATACCATTTACATCCTTAATAATAAATATTGTGAGTCAAGTCGTTGGTTTATTTATTATGTAGCTGTGAAATAAGCGGGAGAATGTGCAGCGAGCTCATGTTATCACTGCACATTATCCCCTTTATAATATCATTAATGTATGAATGTAAATGTGAGTGGCGTCAGGATGGAGGTCACCTCAGTTGAAGGATCTGGCTTTGGTTACGGAAGAGTTTAATCGTGAGGAAGAGGAAACACCGGAGAGATTAAAACAGCTCAAAGGTGAACTGTTATGATAAGTGTCTCTGTACTGAAGTGTCTCTGTTCTGAAGTGTCTCTGTACTGAAGTGTCTCTGTTCTGAAGTGTCTCTGTACTGAAGTGTCTCTGTACTGTACTGAAGTGTCTCTGTACTGAAGTGTCTCTGTACTGAAGTGTCTCTGTTCTGAAGTGTCTCTGTACTGAAGTGTCTCTGTACTGTACTGAAGTGTCTCTGTACTGAAGTGTCTCTGTACTGAAGTGTCTCTGTTCTGAAGTGTCTCTGTACTGAAGTGTCTCTGTACTGAAGTGTCTCTGTTCTGTACTGAAGTGTCTCTGTACTGTACTGAAGTGTCTCTGTTCTGTACTGAAGTGTCTCTGTACTGTACTGAAGTGTCTCTGTACTGAAGTGTCTCTCTACTGTACTGAAGTGTCTCTGTTCTGAAGTGTCTCTGTACTGTACTGAAGTGTCTCTGTACTGAAGTGTCACTGTTCTGAAGTGTCTCTGTACTGAAGTGTCTCTGTACTGAAGTGTCTCTGTACTGTACTGAAGTGTCTCTGTACTGAAGTGTCTCTGTACTGAAGTGTCTCTGTACTGAAGTGTCACTGTTCTGAAGTGTCTCTGTACTGAAGTGTCTCTGTACTGAAGTGTCTCTGTACTGAAGTGTCTCTGTACTGTACTGAAGTGTCTCTGTACTGAAGTGTCTCTGTACTGAAGTGTCTCTGTACTGAAGTGTCTCTGTTCTGAAGTGTCACTGTTCTGAAGTGTCTCTGTACTGAAGTGTCTCTGTACTGAAGTGTCTCTGTTCTGAAGTGTCTCTGTTCTGAAGTGTCTCTGTACTGAAGTGTCTCTGTACTGAAGTGTCTCTGCTACACTTCTTCTTGTAAAGTCAGATTGTGTTTCTGTTCTTTATTTAATTAGCAAACACATCATCATCACATTGCTTTACTTTAAGGAGAAAGTTATAAGGAGGTTTTTTCATGCACTGGTCAATTTAGATTGATCAGAGGCACCGTTACGTGGACAGTGTAAAACGTGTTTGACTGATAAAGGTTTTCTTATTTGTAGGCTCCGAGACTTCCTGCCTGACTGCCTTCACTACTGACCTGAATTCAGAGTGTGATGCCTCTGCTGCACAGCGAGGAGAAACTGGAACATCACATTAGCATTTTAGTTATTTAGGGAGAAAGAAAAAAAAAACAGTCCTCATCCAGAGAGACCTTAGAGGAGGAACCCAGATGCCCCCCATCACACATGCACTGCAAAGATAAAACAATTCCCCTAAAATAATCCCCGGGAGGATCGCTTAGTTGTTCAGACCTGACATAAAAAAAAAGATTTCAGCTGAGGTCCAAGTGTGTGAACAGCTGCTCATTGAGCGGGGGATTAAACGCGGGCGAGTTGCCGTGTTGATGACGCAAAACTGAAGGGAAAAAACATCCGACTGTCAGGAAGAAAAAGGATCATCGACACCAAGATAACAAACTGGATGAGATTCAGCAAGCAGGTTTCACTTCAGCTGAATGACTCAGGTTGAGTGCAGCGGTAAGAGCACAAAACAACCAATCAAAAAGACGCTAACTACAGCGTGATGCTGATTTCTAAACTCAAATAATGATGCCTAGTCATAAATACAACTAATGTATGACTAGATGTAGACTATGGTTTATACACATACACCTCTTATCAAAACATGAAGTTCTAATTGTGATTCAATAACGTCAGGAGGAAAATCTCGACGCTGAAAGGCTACATGACACAGCTCCACCCAGATGTCTTTCCCTAGTGGAAACATTGCAGCGTGCACATTTTAGTCTTTGCTCAACAAAGTGTGCATTTGCTAGGGAATCCACTTCAAGACATTTCCGGCGAGAACATCTGTATCAGGTCTGAGTCTGTTTCTACCCCCCAGGTCTGAGTCTGTTTCTACCCCCCAGGTCTGAGTCTGGTTCTACCCCCCAGGTCTGAGTCTCCTGGTTCTACCCCCCAGGTCTGAGTCTGGTTCTACCCCCCAGGTCTGAGTCTCCTGGTTCTACCCCCCAGGTGTGAGTCTCCTGGTTCTACCCCCCAGGTCTGAGTCTCCTGGTTCTACCCCCCAGGTGTGAGTCTCCTGGTTCTACCCCCCAGGTCTGAGTATCCTGGTTCTACCACCACAGGTCTGAGTCTACTGGTTCTACCCCCCATGTCTGAGTCTCCTGGTTCTACCCCCCAGCTGTGAGTCTCCTGGTTCTACCCCCCAGGTGTGAGTCTCCTGGTTCTACCCCCCAGGTCTGAGTCTCCTGGTTCTACCCCCCAGGTCTGAGTCTCCTGGTTCTACCCCCCAGGTCTGAGTCTCCTGGTTCTACCCCCGAGGTCTCCTGGTTCTACCACCACAGGTCGTCCTCCACGCTGCTCCGGCTGCTCGCCCTCTCCTCCCCATGCAGCCTCATCACCTCCAGGACGCTGCGGGCGTAGGCGTCCCTCAGGTTCACGCCCACCCCCCCCACAGAGCCCCGCTCCAGCATCTTCAGCATCTCTGCGTGCTGCATGGCCGCCTCCTTCATCTGCAAGCTGAAGTAACGTGCGGAGAAGCGCTCGTTGATGACGGCGATGGGCAGCGCCAGGATCAGGATCCCGGACAGGATGCAGAGGAAGGCCAGCAGCTTCCCCACGGCCGTGTCCGGGCGCACGTCTCCGTATCCCACCGTGGTCATGGAGGTGGTCGCCCACCACCAGGCGGCCGGCACGCTGGTGAAGGTGGTGGCGGGAACGTCGTGCTCCAGAGCGAAGATCACCGCGGAGAAGATGGAGATGCCCACAGAGAGGAAGAGGAGCAGGACGCCCACCTCCTCGTAGCACTGAGCGATGGTCAAACCCAGAGACTTCAGGCCTGGGCAGAAAGGAGGAACATTTTATAAACATATCTCAAGTACTTATTCGTCAAGAGGGCCTCTTAGATGCAACCGTCGGTAGACTGATGCACATGGTGGACATGGGTATTAACAAAGCTGTTGTTTTTTGGAGCCTTCAAATCAGAATCAGGATCCCTTTATTAATCCCACAGAGGGGACGTTTGCATTCCTACAGCAAAGTAAAGAGGCAACATATTAAGTAAGAGGTGTGCATTCAATATACGAGATAGAAATTACACAAGCTATATCATTTACAGAAGTACCAATCCAGGTGGACGAGGATAAAAAAACCCAAAGGGAAGATTTTGCTGCAAAAAAAACCGCAACGTCAAGGATGATGTTGACTAAAACAGGAACTTTGTTCTAGGTGCTTTATACACATATATTTTGTCTCGGCCCCTTGCGGTGGTTGATGATTCTTTTCTAGACCTCAATATTCCTTCAAGTGAAAATGCAGAATAACCCAAATGTATTTCTGTCAGACTAGTCTCTATTTCAAGGTAACTGTATTTCATCCAAGATTAAGTTTGTTTTTGGCGTATCACAAATACGTTTCTAATCAGTCCACTGGTGGATAGGATGGGTTGATAAAAACAGATTTTGAACCCAACAGACTGCAGCCAAAGTTCAGTGAGTAAATGTCCCATCTGTATTTATTTAACACAACAACAGCTTCATTTTAAGCCAAACACTCTTTACTAAACCAAACCATCACTTTTGTTCCTTTTCTCACTAACTGCAACCATTACCCAGGAGACACTATGTCAATCAAAGCTGCAGTTAAGCTGTTTGGGAACAGTTTTTGAGACGGCTGCATCTTATTACCTGTGGAATGCCGTCCCAGCTTCAACATACGGAGCGACCTGAAGAGTCGGAGGACCTGCACCACGCGGCCCACGCTCACCAGCTCCGCAGACTCTCCGTGAAGCCGCTCCACCACCAGCATCACGTAGAACGGCAGGACGGCCAGCAGGTCGATGACGTTGGGAACACTTCGACTGAAGCCAACCTTATCCCTCACGCAGAGAAAGCGCAGTGCCAGCTCCACCGTGAACCAAACCATGCACACATGCTCCAGGACGACGGAGAGCAGTGGTGCATCGAAGCCAACGTCACTCTCATCGAAGCCCTCCTCAAAGTCTACCGAGATGAGCACCATGTTGATGACTGACAGCACCACGAAGGAGAATGAGAGCAGACCAAAGGTTCGAGCAGCACGGGAAGACTTGGGTTTCTCCAGCAGGTCCCACAGGCGGCGACGCAAAGCCGGGAATGCTGCACCCACAAAGTCCTCATCGTGGTCCTCGGGCTCAAACTCTCTCTGAATGTCGAGGGTCTCCTTCTGTTCCTTGCGGCGATGGTAGCGCTCGCGGCAGCACGCGTCGATGCGATGCTCGTCGATGCCCCAGTACTGGATCTCCTGCAGGAAGGAGATCTCACACAGCTCCTCCCTCACGTGCAGGTGACCCGTCCGGTAGAAGTTCATCACATACCTGTCGGCAGAGGTATCACAATCACAAGGTTTACTGCCAGTACGTTTTTAATTGAGCAGGATCCCTCCTAGAGGAACTAAGAGGTTCCTTCAGCCCAATGTTGTCTGCATTTCCACCTAAAGACGTCTTTGTGTTCAACTACTACATGCCGTTACATTGCAAAATGTTTCCAAACAGGCCTTATTTCGATAAATTGTCCACATATTCGAAATTGGGATACACGCAGGACAACAGAAAAAAACTTCTGGTCTGATTTACTTTTAACTTGGTGGAAGCAGCGGCGAAGGAACCCATTAAATCCGGGAAGGATCCAAAACCCTGCGTGGATACACACGTTTAGTTTTAATTGGGTAAATTAGCGTGCGTCTAGTCGGAACAAGTTCTCTGAAACAGATGAGTTTTTTAAACGCTTTGAGCAATAAATACTACTCATCTTCTTTCTAGCGTCCATGATGTTTCCATCTTACGACTGAAAGCTCATGAACAAACAGAAATGGGAAGAACGATCCCAACTTGGGAATTGGGACCATCTGAGACGCCCATGAATGCACCACTGCCTTTCTACCAGTGCCTTTCTAGTATTGGGTGGACATAAGTCACTGTCATATCCACCCTATACAAATATTATGCAATATATACATGCGAAATATACGGACAATATTTTGTTCTTTTTAATACTGAACACCCTGCACGATTCTGATTCTTTATAGTGGGAATATTCTTCACATTGAAGGTTGCAGTGTTGTTATGACCACAGGTCAACATGCATGCCTCAGGTGAGAGACTGAGGCGCCACCTACTGGAAGGTCTGTGAGTTTCGATCAAAGAAGAACTCATTTTCCAGGAAGTCTGCGTCGTCGCAGAGCTCCAGTGCCGAGTCTCGGCTGCATCGGGCCAGTTTCCCCAGCCGGGTCTCCGGGTGCGACGCCAGCAGATCCTGCGACAGCACGTGGCGACATCCCCCGACGTTTACGATGAAGAACTCCAGAAAGTCTGCGGTGGAGGACGACGGCGTCTCGGTGAAGAAAACACTGGAGTCCAGAGACACAGAGGAGGAGCTGGTGCTGTACACCTCCTCCCCCGACACACAGCTGGAGGGGAGGATCATGGTGGAGGTGGGGGCAGCTGGTGGACAAGGGGAGAATAAGAACCAAAGTCTTTTTCAAACTACAATCATGCAAGCAACTTCAAAAAGTCCAGGGGACCTTAAAGCTGTACACCGTGAAAACGGAGACTTTAATTAAATGTATTAAGTCAACAGATTTCAGATAACTGTATTAGGTTAGTTTAAAGCAATAATATTAGGTTTAAATAAAAGGTTCAACTTAATATTATTGCTTTAAACTAACTAAACTAATACAGTTATGTGAAATCTGTTGACATAATACATTATAGTCCGGCAGATATGTGAAAGAATTGTGCTTTTGATGATAAAAACATGAACTTTGGCACACTGTTAGAGCATGCCCTAAGGAAGATTTTTGGCTATAGGGCCGTCGCATATTTGTCCAATGGCACCAATGCCAAAGTTCATGTTTTTATCATCAAAAGCACAATTCTTTCAGATATTTCACATATCTGCTGGACTATTATTAAAGTCAACGTTTTGGTTTTTCAGTGTGTTCAATTATTGCTTACCACAGGGGGGTTTAATCCAAAGTGTTTCAGTGGATATGTTATTTTAATGAAGGTAACGTTCCCTCTGGTCTCCTGTAATGGCGTCGTTTCCCCTTTGAGCATGTGTCAGCGTCGTCTACCAGAAGCTGTCATAAATGAAATCAAAGTCAGCTTTATTGTCAAAAATTCTACATCATCAATCAATCAATGTTTATTTATATAGCCCAATATCACAAATGTTACATTTGTCTCAGTGGACTTCACAGTTTGTACAGAATATCAGTAGACAATACATGTGTTATACATCCAGAAATCTCGAGATATCGTTTCCCGCAGTCCCACAGTGTGACATATATACATAAACAAAACAAAAAGGGCCTAGATAAACGGGGTATGCAAATTAAAATGTTAATAGTATATTTAAAATGTTCAAAGTACAGTTTCAGTGCAGTAGCAGCAGGGATGGGCAGAAAAGTGGCTGGTGCTGGATGAGGGAAGGTTGTGTGTGTGTGTGTGTGTGTGGTGTGTGTGTGGTGTGTGTGTTGTGTGGGGGGGGTTAAAGTCCAGGACCATTTAAATCTTTCCCGTTTTAAGCCACATTTGTACCGTATATTCCTAACATCTTTTTAACTCTATATTTGACCTGGATTAATGATTTCAGTGATGGGACGTTAGCGTCAGCCCAACAGAGAGAAACGTGGAATTTGAACATCAAACTGCTATTTACTGGGTAGAGGAAGAGACCTCGTGGTAAAAAAGGAAGTTATCATAATTACAGTGTTTTGATTGAGAGCCCCCGAGTGACAGAAAATGACACATTGTGCCTTAAAATGAAGTTTGGAGTTTGGCTCCAAAGAAATTATGAATTGTTGGCATACACCTTCAGATGTTTTCGTGCCGATACAAAAGTGTCCCAACAGACCCTGCTACTCCCCCACTCATTATCACCATTACATATCTCCCTTCAACACATCTAATGGCATGCTTTTATATAAATAGTTTAACTTTAATATATATTCACAGATATATATATATCACAGCTACAAGTTTTCCAATTTCATTCTTTATATTCCCTTTTGTAAACATGTGCGGATGTTAAGATGAGTGTTAGTGAATAGTAGTAATAGTATATTAGTAGTAGTAGTACTGCTTTATCTGGTGTAAGAGATCAGCGCACATTGTGAAGGAGCTCTTCCCAGAGTGTCCTCTCTTCACCTTGAATCAGTCAATGAAGGACAAAAAGAGACAGATCCCCGACACGAGAAGCAGCCTCTGGTAGTGTCCTACTTCCTGCAGATCTCTGCCGGTTTTAAATATTCAGCTGCTTACCATATAAATATATCTAAAGCTCTTATTCCTGTGATCATGTATTCCCTTTAGCAAGATGCTGCTCTGTCTAACAGTGTCCTCTCACTCATTCTTACAAATCTACATGAGGCCATTTGAGCAGAGCCTGAGGTGTGATGACAGACGTACAGGAATACACTCACATTTAGAGATGTTTGGCTAATTTCTTAAATAACATGACAATAATAATAACAAGTGGAAAGAAAACATCCAGGAGTTTATCTCACTAACTGTGTCTGTTTGTGTCGTCAAATGTTCTCTAAATTCACCAGAAGTTGGCATTACATAAAGCCTCATTAGCATATCTACACAGAACCTGTGATAAAAAAAGTAATTGTGTTATTGTCAGTAATGAGGTGGGGGAGTAGAAACCTCTTACACACCAAACTGTCCACGCTCATCCCTCTCTATATTCTGAAGGTTTTTACACAGAGGCCGGCTTTAACATGTTTGAGGTAATACTGCACAAGTTGAAAGTATAATGTGCATTGAAGCAGTGAAAGTAGAAGTACTCAGATCGTGTACTTGAGTAAAAGTAGAAGTACTCAGATCTTGTACTTGAGTAAAAGTAGAAGTACCAGAGTGTAGGAATACTCTGGTACAGTAAAAGTCCTGCATTCAAATGTTCCTCAAGTAAAAGTAGAAAAGTATTCTCATCAAAATATAGTTAAAGTAGCGACAGTAAAAGTAGTCATTGTGCAGATTGGTCCATTTCAGAATAATATATATGATATGTTTTATAATGATTGATCATGAAAGTGTTCTCAAAGCTGGTAAAGGTGCAGCTAGTTTGAATGACTTTGTATACTGCAGGGTAGCTTGAGGATTTACTCCAGGTGGAACTAAAGTCTGATTTAACACTTGGTTATATTTCACATCATTCATCCACATCTTTGAAGTAACTAAAGGTATTAAATACATGTAGTGGAGTGAAAGTACACCATGTACCTCTGAACTGTAGAGAAGTAGAAGTACACAGTAGCATACAATTGAAATATTCAAGTAAAGTACAAGTACCTCAGAATTGTTCTTAAGTACTTGAGTAAATGTACTTAGTTACTTCCAGCACTTGATTGAAGGTAATATTGCCCGTGAGTTTAAAAGGTAACTGAAGTAAAGGGGTCTTCATTAACAGTGAGAGCTGTCAAACAGCTGTGAACCTGCAGGAGCATCTTACCGTGGTCGGGCCGGAGAGGATCTCTGTCTCAGCTTTACTCCACATTCTCACACAGGAAAACCCACGATAAGACTCCGGGTACGATCAGAGGACAATCACAGACAGAGAGACAGACGGAGGAAGAGGAGGAGGAAGAGGAAGCAGCTCCCTGAGCCTCCCTCTGCTCTCTGATGCTCTCTCAATGTGGAGCGGGTTTAAAACAGAGAGGGAGGAGGAAGAGGAGGAGGAGGAAAGGAGGGGTAAAAAGGATGAGATATAGGAGTTGAAAGAGGAAGTAGTGGAGGAGGAGAAGGAGAGGGAAAAAAAGAAGAAGGGGAAAGGAGGTAGAGGAGAAAAATGAGTAAGAAGTGGGGGAGGAGAGGAAGAGAGGAAGGTTAGAAGATGAGGAGGACAAGAAGACGGGAAGTAAGGGAGGTGGAGGAGGAGGAAGAGGAAGCAGCTCACTGAGCCTTCCTCTGCTCTCTGATGCTCTCTCAATGTGGAGCGGGGTTAAAACAGAGAGGGAGGAGGAAGAGGAGGAGGAAGAGGGTAAAACAGAAGGGCAGGAGGATGAGATGTAGGAGTTGGAAGAGTAGGAGGAAGACGAAGTAGTTGAGGAGGAGAAGGAGGAAGAGAAGGAGAGGAAAGGAGGTATTTGTGTTCCCTGTCACATCAGAAGAGCCAGGCATCCTTTGTGTACTGCAGCCTGTCACTGAGCCTCATGTGTGTCTTTATGGCTTTCTGAAACGGTACGACGGCTTCCCACTTCCAGACATGTGGCGTGTGAGGAATGTCCCTTCCTCCTTTTACCCACCGCATTTGATCTAAACTGGATTTATAAAAAATGTGTTAGAGCTATTACAGAGGAGTGTGTGCTATCACTAACCTGAGTTAAAATATCTCAAGGATCTGGTTCTACTGGAGCTCTGGCACACGCTCTGTTTTAAAGCTTCAACAAGACGCCTGCAGGACTCTGTGCACCGTTAACCTGCAGAGTGAGAGTCAGAGGAAACTCAGGTCAGACATCTGCAGAAACTTTAACGGAGCGCAGAGAGATGAGAGTGAGGCAACAAACACACAAACACAATGTTAGTCTGTACCTCTTACAGATCTTTAATGGCTTGCCTACCCTACTATATGAATGTATAACATGTATATTTATATACAGATCTTTACTGTGCAACATGGCGTCCTCCTAAAGAGAGAGCACCCTGCAGTGAGGTGCCTTATGAAGGAGAACAGAGAAACCATGAAAACTCTTTCCTGTTGTTGTGTTCAAAATTCCAGGAAAGACAGACGACTTCTAAGTTTAACTATTTATTATGAGAGAGCAAAATATATATATCACTTGGCCAAGGACTCCGTCACGTCCTAGAAAACACAGACAGCAAAGCTATAATCTGTCAGTCTATTTCCGGACAAGAGCCTCAAACCTTGTGCGACAATACATTTTATTACACAGGGCGTTGCCTGTACATTTATGATTGGTCAAGACTAGATGAAGCGATACCGCGGTTTAGACTTGGTTCTCTTTGGTTGGTGCACAGACTCAGATAGAGTCTCTTGGCAACACGATCCTCC
Organism: Dissostichus eleginoides; assembly: GCA_031216635.1. NCBI lineage: Eukaryota > Metazoa > Chordata > Actinopteri > Perciformes > Nototheniidae > Dissostichus > Dissostichus eleginoides. Next base: position 4,148,199 of record CM062272.1, on the reverse strand, counting down.
AATCATCATTCGGCCGGCTGGCGAAGTCCCTCCCTCCTCTGTGTCTAACATACGTCATTTGTTTTCTCTAACGTTTCTTCAGTGGAAAACCATAATGTTGCATCCTAGCTCTGCGTGGGACTGAAGCTCCCATACAATTCAAGGCCGGTGCGATGTGCTGTTCTGACTACCTCTTTGTGTTCTCTCAGTCTCTGCACTCGACCTTGCTACTTTCTCATGTGACTTTTCCCTCCGTTCCTCCTCCCCATCAAAACTTGGGGGGGTGATTGGGTCTATTTATTCCAAAGTCACAGCAACATAAAATGACCACAATAAGCAAATAATGTAATAATAAGAATCAGTCTTGTAATGTTATATAAAAATAGACTCCACACTGTACGAGGCGTCTCCACATCAGCAGGACGTCTGAAGCATGTCCACTGCAGAGCCTCTGCTGACCCAGGGTCAGTTCTGCCTCTGCACACAGACCCCCGTCAGTAACCTGAGTCCACTCTCTGCAGCTATACATGCATTTCATTTTAAAGTCATCACAACACATCTCAAAGGTCACAACAATATCTGATCACATCTCATAAAGACTACATGCACTTAAACCTTATAACCACAGTTTCACTGACACCAGGCAGAGCTCCTTTTACAAGTGTAATAAATCAAAGGAAACATTTGATTGGACATGAATTAATCCGGGGTGATAAACACAAAGAAGTCCAAGAGTGGAAAACATTTTCATAATCTTCTTCTTGCCCTTTATCTAATTGTTAGCGTTTCCAAGAGAACCTTAGTGCTTTGATTACAGGCAGAACAGAATCCCATCCACACGCAGGATTATGAGGCTGTGGCTCAGTGTGTTAGTGCGCTGGTCTTCAGATCAGGAGAGCACTGGTTCAATCCCCACTGCAGTCAGCATGTCGATTGTCCGCAGTACGGAGCGTGTATGCAAATCGCTTTGGATAAAAGCGAATGTGTAGAAGTGTACTGTAATCTGCCTAAGGACACTTGTTGAGATGGGCACGGAGAAGGGTTCCTGCACGGTGGATCAGAGTCTCAGGTTCTCTGTTGTCCAGTAATGCGTTCGCTGATCTCTGTTTGGAACATGCTCTTTTTTCACTGGAAAATGCCACCTTTCTTTGGAACATTTCCCCTCCTGGACCTGGACAATAAAAAGGAATGGGGGGAAAGGTCACGGACCGGATTGTTCTGAGGGGTTGAGACTAGAAAAGGTTGAGAACCACTGCTGTACACCATCTTACAAAAGATGGCTTGAAAAGCATGACATTAAATAAAGATGATTATAAAAAAGTATAAGGAGCAGGTTATAGGATTACCTGTATGAAGATTCAGGTGTGTGTTCAGGTGAGAAGGAAACTGGAGCTATGATAGACACAAAGTTAGATATTTTAATAAAAATCAGGTTCAACTCTAGCTTATAGTCTAGCTGCCAGCTTAGTGAAGCCTGAAATGTTGAGTACCCTAAAGCTGTATGATATTAATGTATAGTACCGGTTCCCAACACAGAAACGGCCAGATGCTAACTTGCATATGTTTGGCAATTTGCACAATTAGCATAATGTTCACTAATAATTAGCATATGTAGACAATAGCTAATCCTTGCGAATCCATTTGACATTTCTGGGCTCCAAAATGGCCCTTCTGATTCCCTTAAAACTTTAACATCGACCCAAAATTCATCCAAATCAGCACTCAGTACAAATATGGCCACTTTCTGGTTAAAACTGCCAAAACCACTCAACATTGTAAAAATTGGCCAAGACATTTTTTAACTATTATCTGCATATGCTAATTAATGCTAATTAACTCAACTAATGCTAACTGTGCAAATGCTCCAACATACGCAGGTTAGCATGCGGCAGTTTCTATGTGCTGGAGACCCTACTCTACATTTCTGACATAAAACTTTGGGGATATTATTTATGAACACAAACTACAATCCCAGAGCATAACGTCATGGTAAGACCAAATCATATCATCAATCCTGTCAGTTCATTGTTGATTTCCAACAGGTTATTAACCTGTTAACATGCGACGTAGTGCTGAGCGACCCTGTAACCCGGTCACAGCAGTACCAGCCAATCACAGCACAGTATTTCCAGTCAATCACAGTAACAGCCAATGACAGCACATCACAGCAGGTGAACTGATATGTAATGAAATATATTCCTTCATTTTTAAGATGTATTTGTCTCTTCTATTTCATGTTTCTTCTCTTTGCAGCAACACACCAAATCATATTCCTCGCATGTGCAAAAACCTAATTGCCAATAAACTGGATCCTAAATGTGATATGAGTTGGTAAAGTAGATTCTGCAGAATTATGGTAACAGATCTTTCTTCTTCAGAAAAGCTTTACGCTATTGAGTCTTTTTATTTCATATTGAGATAGGAAGTTCCTCATCAGCTGCAGCCATCTTGATTATTTATCAAAATACAGTGCATATCAAACAAACAAAAAAACCTGCGCTCATCTGACGGAGAGAAGAAGTGACAGAGAAAAAAACAACAAGAATAATAATACAACTTAAACAAAGAAAACATTAGCAGCCAAAGTGATTGAGAGAGCTGTAACAAGATGGAATAAAAATATATTGTTGTTGTTCTATAAAGACCTTTTAAGATCAGATGTAATGTACAATATCTTGATGAATGGAGGACATGGTTTCAGTACTCACAGGTCTTCTGGATCTTGGCTCTGATCGTCTCACCATTGATCCTGCAGGGATGAACACAATCCAACAGTTTTGGATCCAGTTTAAAATAAGTGTTAGTTCTTTGAGTCAGCTTCAGAGTCCTGATCTCATGCTTTACATCCCATCATATCTTCTCTGCAAACACTACGACTGACTGCCTCAGCTCTCAGCTGCATTACAGGAAGTATCTGGTCATTAATCTAGAAACTAAAAACATGACAGGAAACAAAACAGAAAACCTTTTCCACTCTTCTGTAAAATCCCATATGTCTGTTAGAAAGTTGCTAACTAACTAAATGTGGCTTTGCACCTCCCTATGTTTCATACAATACTGCTGAACCAGCAGAGACCCCTTACTGACCTGAGAGTCTCCAGTCTGCAGTCTGGACTCTCCAGAAGATCTCTCAGCAGCTTCACTCCTGAATCCTGCAGATCGTTGACACTCAGGTCCAGATCTCTCAGATGGGAGTGGTTGGACTTCAGAGCTGAGATCAGAGCAGAACAGCTGATCTCTGACAAACTGCAGCCCCTCAGACTGAATAAAGAAAACATGATGTAACTTTAGAGAACAACGTTCCTGTTTGAAATAACTCCAGGTTTAATAATCTGTTCAGAGCTGGAGAAGGTTTTAATGTCAGTGATGATGTAGAAACAAATCCCTGATAATCTGGAACTCTCTGCAGCAGTTTCTCTCATCAGATGTTTAACAACTCCTTCATCTCCCTCACAGCTCATCAGTACTGACAGCATCTTCACTGACTCCTGGAGCACAGAGTGAGTCTGTGGAAGCTCAAACACTCTCCCTCACACATTTACCTTCTCTGATCTTTGTTATTCTGCTGAATATTCAGGAAAAACAGACAAAATATAAAGAAATTATGAACTGCAGTCAGTGAACTGACCTGAGAGTCTCCAGTCTGCAGTTGGACTCTTTAGTCCAGAACTCAGCAGCTCCACTCCTGAATCCTTCAGATCGTTGTAACTCAGGTCCAGATCTCTCAGATGGGAGGGGTCAGACTTCAGAGCTGAGGCCACGACTTTACATTCAGTCTCTGAGAGTCCACAGATAGAAAGTCTATAATAACACATACATTACAACAGGTGTTAGTTTAAAAACAGAGAAAACATTACTGAATTTGATGGAACAACTTTTAACATATCATGTCAGTTTAATTTAATAATAGATCTTATTTTAAACTCTTAAGCATTGTGGTAAAAACAGATCTGATTTAATGTTGAAGAAAATGCAATGATATATCAATAACTTAACCGCTTTCACTGATAACTGTAAATACTGCTGTATGTGTGATCACATGCTGCTGTGAGAAAACCTCTAAAGTCCTTCATTAGTTTGACATGTCGCCTCCATCACTTAAAATAATGTGAAGAGAAGAAAAAACTTTAAAATGTCACAATATTATAAATAAATAGAATAACTGTGATCATTTCAATTTGTTCTCAAAGTATTTAAAACAGCAGAAATGTTATAGTGTTTATTGGAATAATTAAACTTCTGATCCACATTAATTTATAAAGTTAATCACATCTGGACTTAGGCAAGGCAAGGCAAGTTTATTTATATAGCACCTTTCAACACAAGGCAATTCAAGGTGCTTTACAAAAATGAAAGACATTCAGAAAAAGGCATTTAAAAACAGTCATTAAAAGCAAAGATAAAAAATAAACATTAAAAGAAAAAAATACATGAATAAAAAGTTACAGTGCAGTTTAAGATGTGAATAGTTCACACAGAAGTTCCACTTTACTGATGCCTTTCTTTAAGGTTTCTCCGAACATGCGCTGTGTACGCTTGTATGGCACATACGTCCCGAGCAGCAGAGAAAAGCAGCCAGGACAAAGTCCCCAGACACTGATTCCCTGGGGTTACCAGCCCCAAATGTTCATTAAAGGAAGGGTCCACTCATTAGATAATTAATAAAAACTTCAGTATTTAGTGAAACATTATGTTTAAACCATACCCTGAAGAAATCAGCGATATTCCCCGGTAAATAATGATTTTATAGCTCTTTTTTATCAAAACCTGTATATTCCGTCAGGCAGCTGCCATTTTGGCCATTTTCAGTAGTCACATGATCCAAAAAACTAGGTCGTGACGTCATCTATGCGTTCACTTTGTAAACACACGAACAGCTCGTTCGACGAAAACATGGCGGAGTATTTGAGTTCGGACTCGTCAGCCGAGGAAGAAGTTTTGAGCAATGTGGAGAGATTGGATGGGGGAATTCAGCCATATAGGTTCGAGCCAAGTGGCCAGAACCGTCAGGAATCCAGTGACGATGAGGATGAACAGCACGGTGATCTTGCTGCAGACGATCCCTTTACTCGTGCAATTGATTTCGGGGGGCGAGTAGGGAGACCTGTACATGAATGGTGTACTTGCAGTCGGTGTGTAGCCATGGACAATCCTCTGATGAACATATGTTGTCATGAGCTTGAAGAGCTTGAAGATAAACTGGTCACCGACGACTTGGATTGCATATGTTTACACAGGGAATTCGGCACTGTGGTGTTAGAAGAAGCTGTATTGAGAACAGCACTGGTTGCCATGAAGGATGTGAAACGCACCTCTTTGGTTGAACCAATAAATGAAAGGTGGGTAAATTTGACGGGTACAGCCCTTTCTTCTTAGCATTATATACTTTACAATTAAAATTAACATATGCACAATATTTTTAAATTGTACTGCCGATTGTCAAGCATGTCAAAAATACAATGCCAAAAGAAAAGGCCTGATGATGATGATGATAAATCAATCGTGAATATTAAAGAAGAAAAGCGTTCATATCAGGCCAAACATCTTATTTGTTTAATTCATCATTAAAAAGTAATAATTTCATACATATTTCCTTAGATATACCGATATTTCACAGTGTAAATAATATACATATATTGCTACCACAGATTAATTATTATGGTGGCATGATGTTGACATTGACTATGAAATTAAATGTATTAACCAAAACACGAGGACGTGTATCAGGCAACATAAATCACTAAAGAGATATATACAGCCAAAAAAATCTGAATAAATATATGCATGAAGTGGACATTTTCTCAATGAACAGGTGAAAACAATCAAAATGCCCTAGAAGCACTCAGCTAGCTGTGAGTATTTTGACAGAACTGAGACTGGCTGTTGAAAAGTCAAAATGAAACTTAGCTTATCTTGAAATATAATTTGTGATAGAACACCTGTTCATTACGATAAAAAATATATCCTATTTGCAACAAAATACAATGAGGCATATTTCAATGGAATTGTGAGAACAATGGAGAGTAACTAGAGTCATTTTGTCCAAACGCATAGTTCACGTCACGTCCGGTAAAATAAGTCATGTGACTCGTCAAAATGGCGCCGCCCACAGGGTTGATGTTATTTCGGTAATTAATCAGCTTAAAATCACTGATAACGTCATCAGATTAAAAAAAATAAATAAAGACTGGCAGAGACTGGTCTGTTTTATCGAAGGATAATTATTTAAAAATGCGTGTCATGAGCATTGCCTTCCTTTAACCAAAAACGAAACACAACCGCTCAGTTTCAATTAAAAGCAGCGGCAAAAGGAAAAGTCTTCAGCCTGGATTTAAAAGTAGTGAGAGTTGCAGCGGACCTGCAGGTTTCTGGGAGTTTGTTCCAGATATTTGGATCATAATAACTGAACTGCTCCATGTTTAGTTCTGACTCTGGGGACAGAAAGCTGACCAGTCCCTGAAAAAGCAAGATGGCGCCAGTGTGTGTGGCCTGCCGTCTGTCGCTGCCAACGCAGTGTGTTTTTGTACTGTTTGTGTCATTTTTGATGCAAAATGTCAACTCTCTACTGGTGTACGATCGCCAAACACTGCTGGACCTTCGGTTTTCTGCCATTAATCCAGCAAAATCTACTCATGGTGGAGATAAAATGCTGCCTCCGTTATTATCAGGGGGACTAGTTTACCTGTGCCGCACCCCGGCTCCACCTACCCGCCGTAAACGCCACCGCCGCCGAGGAAAACGCAGTGGTCGACTGGTGAGAATGAAGGCTTCTTCAGCTCATCTTTTCTCTCATACTGAGTATGAGCCTCGTCTCTCTTATTCAAGGCGTTTTCTGGACCCTGTCGACGCCTGGCTGGTACCTGTCGTCGGACCGGATGAGGCATTCCTGCACCGCGGGACCTGCTCTCCTCGTCCCCGCTCCCGCGGGGTTAATCTGCATAACCTGAGGTCTCTGTGTCGGGCTCCCCGGACCTCTAAAGGCCTCTACACACCGGCCCGACTTTGGGAGTCAGAGGCCGTCCGAAGCCGTCAGATGCAGTCGGGCATTCGCGTCGCACTACTCAGGTTGGTGTGTCGTCTCTTTACGGCACATTTTCAACCCTCCCGCCTCCTCCCGCCGCCGATTCAACATGTTGAATCGGCGGCGGGAGGCGGCGGGAGGCCAAAGAACGTCGGGACAAATCAATCACTCTGATTGGCTGTTCAGCTTAGCGAATCAGTGCATCAGAAGTGAAGCGGAAGTGAGGGACCAAAACAAACGATAAGAAGGCACACACAGACGGCTAATCTTCCTCATTTTCATCTCACCCGGACGCAAGAGTTTCTTTTTTATCATGACGGCATGGAATGAAGAAAGTGAAGACCAACTGATCAAACTGCTTATATTACTAAGTCTGTTCTTCTTCTCTCGGTGTATAAAACGCAGTCTGTCTTCCGGTTGTTGCCTCTTTTGAATGACGAATACACACTACCGCCGCCTGCTGGTAAGGAGAGTTATTGCCACTCGTCGGCTGAAGTATTTGCGGTGTGTTCGTAGGCGGGCGGCTTTATCCGACGAAGCCAACGAAGCCTGACGTAGCTGACATAAAAGTCGGGACGCCTTCGGTACGCGTTCTTTGGTCTCAGGTTGGTGTGTAGAGACCTTAACGCCGCCGATCTGCCGGCCCCTGCCAGGTTTGGCCTGATCAACGCAAGATCGCTAACAAACAAGACGTTTGTCCTAAAGGATTTCTTCACTTCTAAGGGTTTGGACTTCCTCTTCGTGACTGAGACATGGCTCAGTATTGGTGAGTCCAGCGCGTTTACCGAACTTGTACCGCAGCATTGCTGCTATTTTCAACTCTCCGCGGACGTCAGGCCGAGGTGGAGGCATAGCAACTGTTTTTAAGAGTGACTATAAATGCCAGCAACTTTCACTGTCATTCTCACCCGGCAGCTTTGAACTGAGCGTGTTCGAGCTTGGTCGCTCTCATACAGTGCTGTGTGCTGTGGTCTATAGACCTCCCAAATACAATAAGGGATTTCTAAATTATTTCTTGGCTGAAATTATGCCAAAATATGACCGTGTTCTTATTGTTGGGGATTTTAATATTCATGTGTGTTGTCCCGACAAACCTATGGCAAAGGACTTTTTAAACCTTGTTGATTCCTTTAATCTTGTGCAGTGGCGAGCCGTGACTTTTATACCTAGGCCCTCTGACCCCCACCCCTTCCCTCGAAAAAAAAGAAAAGAGTTATTACGTCACAGCGTATACTTCAGCGGAATGTCAAAACAACGGCCCGGGGTGCAAAACGCATCAATGAAAGCGACGCTCTACCACTCAAAACAACACCTGTAAATAACCCAATTTGTGTTCTTTGAAATTGAAAAGGATATTGTTTTGTGTTGGTTACTTTCGTTGCAGTTGTATGTATTAACTCTAATTTGGCATGCTTTTATTTTGAAGGCGAGTTTTCGCTGTTGACAGGAAGTTGTTGTTGTTGCTATGGAAACAAGAAAAGTTTCACAGCGGGCGGAACTTGTCATAAAGTCCGCGATAGTAAAACCCACCCATTTAGAGGGAATATATGATTGGTCAGTTGTACTGTCATTTGACATTACTCTCTCGTTGAGTTACTATAGCGGCCCTCTGTGAATTCACAGCTGGACGTCCAACAGCTCCCGTCTTCACAGAACCTCGCAGAGACGAGCTTCTTTCATTTAACCCTTGACATTCAAACAGAAACTGAATAGGCAGATTTCGAAGGATTTATTTCTTTGGAAATGTTATTTTAAATACAATTAAATCAAGTTATTTTGGTAAAACTAATGAAAAATACAACTAAAAACATATTTAAAAAAAAATATTATTTTTTTTTAATGTTTTTAAATATTATTTTGTAAAATATCTTAGGCCCTCAGAGAGGGCCTAGAGGGCCCTGACGGCTCGCCACTGAGTCTGTGTCTGGCCCCACGCAGGAACGCGGACACACACTTGATCTTGTTTTATCTTATGGTTTGCCTGTTCTTAACCTGGAGATTTGTGACGCCTTTTTCTCTGATCATATGCCTGTATTATTTGATGTGAGTCTTGCGTGTGAAACTGTTAAACCGCGCGCTGCTCCACGGAGCGCTCGCATTATTAACCCATCCACTGCTGGTCAGTTCTCTGTCGCTTTTAAACAGAACTGTGTTAATCGGGAACCTATGTCACCTGAAACGGATGAGCTTAGCTCATGGTTTCACTCCACTTGCAAAGCTGCCATAGACACTGTCGCTCCTTTAAAAACCAGGCAACCTAAAACTAAATCTGAGCCTTGGTTAAATGACACGACTCGGGCTGTCCGACGGGATCGCCGTAGAGCTGAGCGTAAATGGAAAAAGGACAAACTGCAAGTTTCATTTCAAATGTTGAGGGAGTGTTGGCGTCTCTATCAGATCACTGTGAAAGAGGCAAAAAGCAAACATTTATCTGACATATTTCTGTCAAACCGTCACAAGCCACGTGTTCTGTTTCAGACTATTGATTTGGTCCTAATGCCCCCAGAATACCGTTATGGAGACCTCTACTGCGGCCTGTGAAGACTTTCTTTACTTTTTTATTAATAAGGTAAACTCCACTAGAGCTCAAATCTCTGCTCCTGCAAACGACCCCTCAGTTCCTGCACTGTGCTCTGCTGTCTTTAATCAGTTTGAGCCTGTAGCACTGTCTTTTGTACAGGAGATTGTCTCCAAGTTAAAGCCCTCTGGTTCTCCAAATGACCCTGTCGCACCTCGACTCTTTAAAGAGGTTTTCCCCACTGTTGGACCATCTGTGCTGGCAGTTATAAACAGCAGTCTGCTCTCAGGGAAGGTCCCTGAAAACCTGAAGCATGCAGTAGTGCAACCTCGTATTAAAAAACCCAGTCTGGATCCCACAGTTCTGGCTAATTTTAGGCCCATTTCCAAAATGCCTTTTATGTCAAAAATCCTGGAGAAGGTTGTCTACAGTCAAATTATGTTTTTTCTGGAAGAGAACAATATACTGGAGGTTTTCCAATCCGGTTTTAAAACTATGCACAGCACTGAAACAGCGCTTTTAAGAGTTTTTAATGACATCCTTTTATCTACTGACTCTGGGGACTGCGTTGTGCTTCTACTTATTGATCTAACTGCTGCTTTCGATACAGTCGACCATGACATCCTGATCTCTCGCTTGGAGCAGTGGGTGGGCATTGAGGGGAAAGCCCTGGAATGGTTCAGGTCATATCTGAAGGACAGAACTTTCTCTGTCAGCCTTGGTGACTCCGAGTCATCCTCTGCTCCACTCCTGTATGGGGTCCCACAGGGCTCAGTATTAGGCCCCCTGCTATTCTCCCTCTATTTGCTCCCTCTTGGGTCCATATTTAGAAAGCACGGCATCGCATTCCACTGCTATGCTGATGATAGCCAGATTTATGTCCCACTAACAAAGAAGGAGGGTTACTCAATTAGCCCACTGCTAAAGTGCCTAGAGGACATAAAGGCCTGGATGGGGTGCAACTTCCTAAAACTGAATGAAGGAAAAACAGAAGTTATGGTTTTTGGTAGCACCACTGGCACCACTTCTGTAGACCTGGGTTCCCTGGCTCAGTACACCAAGCCCACCATTACGAACCTTGGCATTAAAATGGACCGTGAACTAAAACTTGAGTCAGATTAAATCTGTGGTAAAAACTAGCTTTTATCACCTGAGGCAGCTAGCCAAAGTAAAACCTTTTCTCTCCAGACTGCAGTTTGAGACAGTAATCCACGCCTTTGTCACCACTCGGCTGGATTACTGTAACTCTCTCTACATGGGGGTCAGTGGGTCCTCCCTCGCTCGTCTGCAGCGGGTGCAAAATGCCGCAGCAAGGCTTTTAACTGGCACACGGAAATATGACCACATTTCCCCCATTTTGGCTTCGCTCCACTGGCTGCCAATACATTTTAGGATTCATTTCAAAATCCTTTGTTTACTTTTAAATCCCTAAATGGCATGACCCCACCATATCTTTCTGAGCTGCTACACCCTTACACGCCCAACCGCCCTCTCAGGTCAGCTGATCAACTGCTCCTGAATGTGCCCAGAACCAAGTCAAAGCTCAGAGGGGGCCGTTGCTTCTCTGTAGCAGCTCCCACACTGTGGAACGATCTGCCCCTGCCATCAGACAGGCTCCCACACTGTGGAACGATCTGCCCCTGCTCATCAGACAGGCTCCCACACTGTGGAACGATCTGCCCCTGCTCATCAGACAGGCTCCCACACTGTGGAACGATCTGCCCCTGCACATCAGACAGGCTCCCACACTGTGGAACGATCTGCCCCTGCACATCAGACAGGCTCCCACACTGTGGAACGATCTGCCCCTGCACATCAGACAGGCCTCCACACTGTGGAACGATCTGCCCCTGCTCATCAGACAGGCCTCCACACTGTGGAACGATCTGCCCCTGCTCATCAGACAGGCTCCCACACTGTGGAACGATCTGCCCCTGCACATCAGACAGGCCGCCACACTGCCTGCTTTTAAATCGCTTCTTAAAACCCACCTCTTCTCCTTAGCGTATTAACATCTTTTAGAGCGTTGATTTTATTGCTTTTAAATTGTCTTGTTTTTACTTGTACTTGTTTTATGGTGTGTGAGCTGAGCTGTGTGACTTTTTGTATGTTTTTGTTTTGTTTTATTTGCCTGTACAGCACTTTGTTCTGGAGGTTTAAAGTGCTCAATAAATAAAGCTGTATTGTGTACCTGAGAGATCTGGATGATTCATCATTTAGCAGGAGGTCAGAAATGTATTTTGGCCCTAAACCATTCAAAGCTTTATAAACCAGCAGCAGTATTTTGAAATCAATTCTTTGACACACAGGAAGCCAGTGTAAAGACTTCAGAACAGGAGTGATGTGATCCACTTTCTTAGTGTCAGTGAGGAACCAGTGTAAAGACTTCAGAACAGGAGTGATCTGATCCACTCTCTTAGTGTCAGTGAGGAACCAGTGTAAAGACTTCAGAACAGGAGTGATGTGATCCTCTTTCTTAGTGTCAGTGAGGAACCAGTGTAAAGACTTCAGAACAGGAGTGATGTGATCCACTCTCTTAGTGTCAGTGAGGAACCAGTGTAAAGACTTCAGAACAGGAGTGATGTGATCCACTCTCTTAGTGTCAGTGAGGACTCGAGCAGCAGCTCTGAATCAGCTGCAGCTTTCTAATAGATGTGTTAGTGAGACCTGTGAAGACACCATTACAGTAGTCCAGTCTACTGAAGATAAAAGCATGGACACGTTTTTCCAAATCCTGCTGTGACATTAGTCTTTTAATCCTAGATATGTTCTTTAGGTGATAGTAGGCTGATTTAGTAACTGTTTTAATGTGACTGTTGAAACTCAGGTCAGAGTCCATGACTACACCTAGATTTCTGGCTCTATCTGTTGTTCTGAACATTGCAGACTGAAGCTCAGCGCTAACTTTTATAAGTTCTGCCTTGGCTCCAAAAACCATTACCTCAGTTTTATCTTTGTTTAATTGGAGAAAGTTCTGACACATCCAGTCATTGATTTGTTCAATGCACTTACTCAGTGTTTGAATTGGAGCATAGTCTCCTGGTGAAATGGTTATATAAATGTGGGTGTCATCCGCATAGCTATGGTAACTTATTTTGTTGTTTTTCATTATCTGAGCCAGTGGTAGCATGTAGATGTTAAAGAGAAGAGGCCCCAAGATTGAGCCTTGAGGAACCCCACATGTCATAATTGTCAACTCAACTTACACAGCCTTCCTGCAGTTCCTCACAGCTGGAATCAGTCTCCGTCGTCCCTCCCATGATGTGTTGTACTTCTTCAGGTCCAACTCATCCAGAACCTCCTCTGACATCTGCAGCATGTAGGCCAGAGCAGAGCAGTGGATCACAGAGAGTCTCTCTGATCTGATCTCTGACTTCAGGAACTCTGTGATCTCCTGATGTACTGAGTGGTCCTTCATCTCTGTCAGACAGTGGAAGATGTTGATGCTCCTGTCAGGAGAGATTTTATCACTGTTCATCTCCTTCAGGTTGCTGATGGCTCTCTGGATGATTTCTGGTCTGTTGTCTGTGCGACCCAGCAGGCCTCCTAAGAGTCTCTGGTTGGACTCCAGAGAGAGGCCGTGGAGAAAGCGGACAAACAGGTCCAGATGGCCATTTTTACTTTGGAGCGATTTCTTCATGGCTCCCTTTAGGAAGACATCCAGGGATGGGTAATCATCATCACTGCTATCACTGTTATACCTGTTGTTATAGTCTCCCTGCAGGAAGTCCTTCAGGGAATGTTTATCATCATCACTGCTATCACTGTTATCATCACTGCTATCACTGTTCTCATAGGGCCAGTCTCCCTGCAGGAAGTCCTCCAGTACCTCTGTGTCTCTGTTGGTGTAACAGTGCAACATGTAGACTGCAGCCAGAAACTCCTGAACGCTCAGATGAACAAAGCAGTAGACTGTTTTCTGGAAGATCACTCTCTCTCTTTTGAAGATCTCTGTACAAACTCCTGAGTGCACCAAGGCCTCGGTGACATCAAGACCACAGCGCTCCAGGTCTTCTTGGTAGAACATGATGTCTCCTTTCTCCAGATGTTCAAACGCCAGCCTCCCCAGCTTCAGAAGAACCTCCCTGTCAGCCTCCGTCAGCTGCTGTGGACTCGTCTCATGTCCCTCTTCATACTTCTGCTTCTTCCTCTTGGTCTGGACCAGCAGGAAGTGTGAGTACATGTCAGTGAGGGTCTTGGGCAGCTCTCCTCTCTGGTCTGTAGTCAACATGTGGTCCAGAACTGCAGCAGTGATCCAGCAGAAGACTGGGATCAGACACATGATGTGGAGGCTCCTGGAGCCCTTGATGTGAGAGATGATTCTGCTGGACAGGTCTTCATCACTCAATCTCCTCCTGAAGTACTCCTCCTTCTGGGCGTCAGTGAAGCCTCGTACTTCTGTTACCCTGTCCACACACTCAGGAGGGATCTGATTGGCCGCTGCAGGTCTGGAAGTTATCCAGACGAGAGCCGAGGGAAGCAGCTTCCCCCTGATGAGGTTTGTCAGCAGCACGTTGACTGAGGACTGCTGTGAGACATCAGACACAACCTCATTGTTTCTGAAATCCAGAGAAAGTCTGCTTTCATCCAGGCCGTCAAAGATGAGCAGCACTTTACAGACAGCCAGCTGCTCTGCTGTGACCTTCTGTAAGGTTGGATGGAAAACATGGAGCAGCCTGAGAAGACTGTACTGCTCACCTTTGATCAGGTTCAGCTCCCTGAAGGAGAGCGGGATCACCAGACTGACATCTTGGTTTTCCAAACCCTCGGCCCAGTCCAGAGTGAACTTCTGCACTGAGAAGGTTTTTCCAACTCCAGCGACTCCGTTGGTCAGGACCACTCTGATGTGAGTCTGTTGGTCAGGTAAGGCTTTAAAGATGTCCTGGCACTTGATTGGAGTGTCATGGAGGGTCTCTTTCTTGGAAGCTGTCTCCAGCTGCCTCACCTCATGTTGGGTATTAACCTCTTCACTCAGAGTCCTTGTGTGATGTAGAGCTCAGTGTAGATGCTGTTGAAGAGGGTTTCACGTCATCAGTTCCTTCAGTCACACGTTCACAACTCCTCCTCAGACTGAGCCTATGTTCATCTGATACCTCCTGTAGACCACTATCTGCTGGAAGAGAAGGAAACAGGAGAGAATCAGGAAAATGATTTTGAGAAATTGATGATAACGATAAACCAAAATAAATAAAGGGTTCGAAATGAATGTCTTTGCTGGAACAAATTAACCAGGAACAATCCTGATTTCAGACTTACCTCGTACAGTTCTGGTCTGACTGGCTGTCTGCAGTTCAGCTCTGGTTCTGGATCTCTTTCCACACTGGGGACAGGAGGGGTCTCCTGATGGAGGTCGCTGCTCCCAGTATGAGGTGATGCACTGTCTGCAGAACCAGTGTCCACAGCTGGTAGAGACTGGATCCTTCAGGACGTCCTGACACAGAGCACAGCTGGACAGCTGCTCCTCCACAGGAACAGGACTCTTCCCTCTGTGAAGATGAACACATCCTTTACAGCACTTTACATTAGTGGAGGTGATTCTCACCAAAGGTACAACAGGGTGGCACATTCTCCAAAATAACTCCATCCAGTCATCAGAACAGCAGCTATTATGTCAGAGACCACAGGAGCAGAATCTCAACACTGACAGGATTTTGTCACAAACTTGACCCTCAAGTTATTACTTTTCAAGTTTTGTGAATACACGGGGGATATGAATTTCTCATCTTCATTTCATTCATGTTGTCAGGTACAAATGTGTGTCTTTGAATTAACTCTACATTTTATCGCACCGCACAAAAATCTGTTATATCTGCTAATGCTAAACACAAGCAGCTCACCAGGTTATCACTATTATTAATAAACATCTTTAAATACATCTAAAAAGATGCTTAGGTAGTCAACACGTTTTTTTACGAAAATATATATAGTATATATCAATCAAATATATATATATATATATATATATATATTAAAGAACAGTTCAGATTATCAGATGATATACAACTGAATCCTCTTCAGGTCAGGTCACAGTAGAAACAGACTCTTACTTTGTGTCTGAGGGTCCGGGTTCATTACTGAAGTATGGAGGAGATTCTCTAGAGATGTCACTCTTCAGAGACAGACAGCTGGGGACAGGAGACCCTGCTCTCTGTCTGTGGAAACAACACATGTTTTGCACATCATTAGTTCTTGCAGAGAGCAGCTTTTTACTTCTGTCTGTTTACCCGATTCAAAATGTGTTGACTTGTTTTGAACTTTCAGTCCTGCTGTTACAATTCATTTGAGAGTGAAACATTTTACATGTTTGTGTTTTATTAGCTTGATTTAACACAAAGTCCAACATGTAGAGCAGGGGTGGGGAACCTCCGGCCTCCGGGCCGTATACAGTCCGCGAGACCATTTGGTACGGCCCTCGAGGTAATTTATAAACACACGCAAAAATAAAAATATAAAGAAATCTAGACCGCAAAATAATTAAACAAGTGAGTGCCTGTTTTTCCTGGCCAAGGTCAGGGTCCTTGAACACAACACAAGCCTGACTGTCATCACGTGGTGTAGTGCTGCTGGAACGCCGCTCCGGCACTTAAAAAAATGCAGTACCCATAAGGAGCCGTACACATGCCGCAGTTTTTGCGTGGCTGTGTCTTTAGTTGAAAGCCCAGTGGATCTGCTCATCTGCCTGTAACCTTGGCTGCTGTGCTCTCAGTGCTCTGTCTCCCTGTTCCTGCCTGTTGGCGTCAGCTGATAGAGGTGTTATGATTCTATCTTGTTATGCACAATGTTGATTATTCTCTCAGAACTAGCTAAATACATGGGTCTGGGGGAGAGTGCTTCAGAATTGATGTGGCATCTCTACCGTGTGGTCAACTCGTGGCCCGTGACATGTCTTGTGAATTCTCCGGCCGAAGCTCCAAATAAACCGTCAGTGTTTGCCATCAAAGCTCCAGCTCTCCTCGTGTCTCTCTGAGTCCTGACTCCAATTGCTTCAGAAGTTTCCCCCACACTGATCATACAGTCAATAACTTTGTTGTTATTAGCATCTGGTTAGCTAGCTATGCTAACGAATATAAGAAGCTTTTTCTCCAACCAGTGAGGTAAAGGCACATCTTTATATGATCATTATAGTTATACAAAAATAAGAGAATAAAGTAAACAGGTATAAAATACTATATGACAGTAAAAAGAAGTTGTTATTAATAAACAAGAATTCAGTTTGAAAGGGGAGTGATTTGTAAAATATCCATAAAGAAAAAAAAAATCTGCTTCCAGTTCTGTTTCATATGGGTGTTGAGAGATGTTTCCATAGATCTCCTAATGTTGCTCTCAAAGTGCACCAGATTGATGCGTTTAACTTCAACATTTAAAAAAAAATCTTCCCGGGGGAGGATGCTCCCGGACCCCCTAGAGGAGGTTAGGTCCCCCGCCCACTTAAATCATGGATAGGAAACTAAATACACTTGCACACATCTTGTGTCCATATCTTTCTGTGTTGGTGGTCCTGCCACACCGTGCACGTGCATGCATGCGCGAGTCATGGTGAGATATCTGGATTCAGAGGTTGCTCTTTCTTTGCACAGCATGAAAGAGAGGCCAAATGAATGGGCTGTGATTTTAGTATTTTGAAGCAGAGGTGAATAATTTGTACGGCCCTCGGAGGATGTTGGAAAAATTGAAATGGCCCTTGAGAGGAAAAAGGTTCCCCAGCCCTGCTGTAGAGTGTGAGGATGATTTCACTGATGATGCCGAGGAGCAAGAGTTCAATTAAACGTTTTTACTGCACTCTAAGTTTCTTTACTGCGATCATTAAAAAAAAAAGTTAGATTATCAGATAATATAAAAACTGAATCCTCTTCAGGTCAGGTCACAGTAGAAACAGAGTCTTACTTCCTGTCTGAGGGTCCAGGTTCATCACTGAAGACTGGAGGTTCCTCTCTAGACCGGTCACTCTTCAGAGACAGACCGCTGGAGACTGGAGATTTGTCCTCTTCCTCCTCTTTCAAATCACTCATCTTCTCCAGTCTGAGACACACACACACACACACACACACACACACACACACACACACACACACACACACACACACACACACACACACCACACACCACACCAACACACACACACACACACACACACACACACACACCACACACACACACACACACACACACACACACACACACACACACACACACACACACACACACACACACACACACAGTGAGGAGAGTCATGGAGTAGTCAGACTGACACTGAGAAAGTATGTCATCAGGGCCCATTAAGAGGCCTGAACTCTTCCTCACTTATTCCTAATCACAACACGTCACCTCTGCAGGACTTCAGATCAGATTATCTTCATGTGAACAGTAGGGAGGGATTACAAATAAAATGTAATGAAGTAGGAGCTGACACACTCTTGAAACAGAGACAGACAAATAACCTCCTCCTGATCAAGCCTAACAGAAACACTTAAATGTAAGACACAGCCAGGTTTTCTTCCATGATGTCCATGTTGACTATCCAGTGTGAGAAGAAGTTTTTAGAGAGTACTTGTCCATGGACAAGTGAGTTTGGCAATTTACTTGTCCGAATACATTTTTCACTTGTCCAGAATGGACAAAAATTGTTCTTCGCCATCGTATTTTACATTTTCCCACGGTTTTTACGACACCGCTAACGTAAGTGAGCGGTAAGATTTTACTGCATCACACATAGGGTATCGTTTGGATTTTAACGATTCCGGTTCTGCTTTTCGATTCCGGTTATTTTCGGTTCTCGATTCCGGTTCTTTGAGAGGGTAAAAATAATGACAAACTGGGAGAAAAATATATTTATGAAAACATTAAGTCAAATCTGTATTCCTATTTACAAATCACTTCATACTGTTTAATTTCTTACGGTTATTGAATAAAATTATATAAAAATAATCTCTGCATTGTTTGGTTAGTTCTAAGTGGTGCAGTTTGAGAATGTACAATTGGCCCAGTCTCCTCTGATGTTACACTGCAACCTGCCTGTGAGACAGAGTCCAACCACACATGTCCAACCTAATAATAATAATAATAATACTAATACATTATATTTATAGCCTATAGGCGTAGCGCTTTTCTACAACTCAAAGACGCTTGCACGCTTACACATGTCCTGCAAACACATGCTGCAGCTGCCCAGCTGCTCACTGTTTGTAAAAGTAAATAAATAGTATTTTCATTTCAATAATGTACTTTCTATACCCTGCTTCATAAACATACTGACATCCCTGTGCTCCTCCGAGTCTGGGGGTCCGGGGATGTGAGGACAGCGCGAGGACACAGACAGGGAGGCTGCTTTACTTCATAAAGCGCTTCGAGATTTGTCTTGGCAGATGAGAAGCGCTATATAAATTAAATGTATTATTATTTATTATTATTAAAGGAAATGGTGGTCAATATTAACAACATAGGAGCTAAAACGCTTAATAACCTTCATTACGTGTTAGAGAAAGAACATAAGAAAGTTTGACAAAGAGAGACGCACCATGCAGCGATCAGCTGATACGGAGCGTGGAGAGAGAGAGCTGCGGTCCGCGGGGCTCGGCCTCGCCTCCTGTCCTCACAACTCTTATTAATCCTGGGACCGGACAATTGTTATTTGTTCCTACTCGGAACCGAGTTTTGCTTCCCAACCCTGCCACTGTGCTACACTTCCCGCCCGCCCCCCCCCCCCTTCTAACTGTACAGAAAGCGGCGAGATGCATTTCCTTAGGAATCAACAAGCAGAACCGAAACTAACATTTCTAAACGAACAATGGCGGACACGTACAATTTGCGAATGAGTTCTGCCTTTTGTAAACTGAATTTATCAATAATTTGTCAATAAATGAGGGTGAAAAACGTCACTTGTCCGCCGGACAAGTCAATTGAAAGATCTACTTGTCCGATATTGTAAATAACACGTCCCGGACGGTGGGACGTGTGCTTTTTCGCACACTGACTATCTGTTGGTCTTCTGTGTTATTAAAAGCATGTATTGTGTGAAAACAATGATGCCATTCATCTTTGTATCTAGCTTTGCAAGCATGCAAATGAATATCCAGTGCCAACAACATGCTGATGATGAGTGTATGTCCAATGACAAAGAAAGCCTCAATGTTCCTGCAAACCAGTTAAAAAAGTTATGGCTTTACAGGAGGAGTAGCAACCGCAACCACACACACACACACACACACACACACACACACACACACACACACACACACACACACACACACACACACACACACACACACACACACACACACACACACACACACACACACTACATTCTACAAATCCGTCAGACTTCAGACAGGCCGCTCTCCATTTTGACTGCGCTGGGCTGTTGCTAATTATGGCAGATCACCTTGGACTCCAGGAACTATATATTTTTTGATTACCTATTTTATATACATACAATTTAACAGAGAAAATGATTAATGTCATAAAAACCCAGCAGACTCTGGTGTTAACACTCACCCTGTTTTCTTCCTGCTCTGTCGCAGTGTAAAATGGAGTCTGTCAGTCTGACTTCATGCTTGGACTTGTACACCCTCATCTGTCTGTAGCTCCTCCCTCTGTTTCATAACCAGCCTTATCACCTGGATGCTTTAACTTCAACATTTAAAAAAACATCTTCCCGGGGGTGTATGTCCCCGGACCCCCTAGAGCAGCGGTTCTCAAACTGTGGTCCGCGGACCACTGGTGGTCCGCGAGGGTACTGCAGGTGGTCCGTGGAAAAAAGCTAAATAAAATCCACTTTTTATTATCAAGGATTTTCGGGGACCCGAAGACACATTTTGAGTTGTATACACTGTTGGAAAGAGGAGATTCCTAGCTTTCTAATGATATCAGGCAGTGGGGTAGTGGTCGTTGGGCTCATCGGACATTTATGAGAGAAAATCTCTAATGTCCGAGTGCAAGTGAATGCACCACAAGACACGAGCATACTAACCCCTCCCCCGGCCCTGGCGCGAGCGTGGAAATATGATTGGCGAACAATATCTCCTGCCACCCTCTTGCCACCCCATGAATATTTTTCTAGATCCACCCCTGAGTAGGCTATATTTTTCGTTTCGAATTTTTCGTGGCGAAAATTGATATTTTAGGGCTGTTGACAGTATTTTCTGATTGATGGAGTGATAAAGAGATATCCTAAATCCCTTCTGTAAAAACTTTAGATTCTAATGACTACATGAAACAAGAATTTCGAACCTGACTTTATCCAATGTTCAGATTTGTGTTCCTGAAATGTATTAAAATATGCGCATATTTAATGAGATTATGGCTAATTTGCATGGGGGGTGCGGTGCCCCTACAAATATAATCAAATTATGTGGGAAACACTGGATAATAATAATAATAATACAAAATTATAATTTTTATTTTTGAATCATCTCGCGACCCCCACTTAGGGAACCCCTGCTCTATGTTTTAACTCCTTAATACTGTTGGTTAGTTTAATCTGCAGCAATGCATCATTCAGCAGATCCTGAGCTGAACCACCTCATCCTCTGTTGGATATTTTGTTCATTTTGTTGATGTTCTGATGCTGCGTCCACAGCAGACTCAGTGCTGTTCAGTAAGTTGATGGGGGGGGGGGGGTCCACAGTGTTGATGGTCTGCAGGTTGTTATGACAGCACCTCCGTCTGTAGGTCCTTTCCCCCTGAACCACAGAGCCTGCCGACCCCTGAGGGCGGCCTCAAAATATTTATTAGATTCAAGATTCAAAGGCTTTAATGTCATGTGCACACATATGGGCTCAGAACAGTCTCATAATACACACATGCACACAGAAGGATTCACACTTGTGTTTTTCAATGCAGAGAGAGAGCGGTCAGAGAAGGTTAACACAAACAATCCAGGTGAGGAAACAAAGGAGGATATCCTGGTACACACACACACACACACCTGTACCAAATTCTTGGGGGTACACATCACCGAGGACCTCTCCTGGAGCAACGAGAGAGCAGGAGCTTTTACATTCGTGATTGTTGGAAACGACATTTCGATCTCTCTGTAAACACAAACTGAGTAAGATTGACACACACAGTAATATTAGTAACATAATTTGATTAAATACGAATCCAAACACATATTGAGTCGTGCTCTTTCAAACGCAGGTCAAAGGTGAAATGAATCCAAAAGAGTGAACGGAAAGCGATCGTGTGTTGCAGCTCGCACGTTGTGACCTCTGGACGTTTTGCACAAAAAAATCAAAGCACATTTAGTTAAAAAGTACAATTTTAATCATTAGTAAGTACAGAAGATTAGTTTAAGGAATTTAAACTGTAAAAGTAATGTTTGACGGAGCGAAGGAACCAAGCGTACAAAAACAGCTTTTATAGATGAACGAATGACTTCATGAAAAACAGCTGCAGCTTATTAGAAACACATATGTACAAATCTTCATCCAGAAATAAAAACGTGACGTCCTTGCGAGGCAAAGATCTGATTTGGCGTCACATAAGAGAACTACTGGACTTTGCTGCGGAAACAACTCACACACTTTACACAGAGGGAAATAGATGTAGAAAAATAAATCTAGCAAATCATGACCTAAGCCTAACCCACGACCACTGGTGAGCTATTCTGGAAATCTAAACTCCAGTCACACCGTTAGAAAACAACTCGTATGAAACAGTTTTACATGAAAACAGACTGATGTGACTCTAATGGAAACGCTCCCCCGTGATGTTCTGCAGCGATCGCTCTTCTTCAGATCTTCATGTGATGAGCTGTGAGGAAACATTGAACGAAACATGAAGTGAGAATCAGAGCCGCCCTTACATTACTCACATCATGAGGTGATGCCTCAGTATCATACTCGAGTTAGTCGTCTAGCTGACAGCAGTGTGAACCCAGAAATGTTGATACATTACATCACATTACATGTCACTTGTTAGACGCTTTGATCCAAAGCGACTTACATACTCAATACTGTGGACAATCCCCACAGGAGCACTTTGGGGTGAAGTGTCTCAGGGACACAACGACATGCTGACTGCAGTGGGGTTTGAACCTGTGACCCCCTGATCCAACACCAACGCACTAGTACACTGCGCCACAGCCTCCCAAATATACCCCAAAAGTTTTATGATATAAATGTAGAGTAGGGTCTGCAGCACGTAGAAACTGCCGGATGCTGACCTGCATATGTTGGACATTTGCACAATTAGCATAAGTTGCGTTAATTACTATTATAATATACACAATAGTTTAAAAATGTCGTGGCTGATTCGGACATTATCGGAGAGGTGTTGGGGGTTATTGAGGATGCTGAATCCATCAATAATGGCAGGAAGTGCACACTCTGTGGGCTGATTTGACTACCATGAATAGTGCTGCGACTATTGGATATAGAGAGCACAAGATGAAAATGATTACCTCAACTTTGCACAATTTATTATCACCAGCATCCTCAAAACCCCCAAAACCTGTCCGATAATGTGCAAATCAGCCCAAGCCATTTTTAACTAATGTCCACATAGGCTATAATGCCTTTTATTTTAATTAACACAACTTGTACTAATTGTGCAAATTGCCAAACATATGCAGGTTAGCAGGTCCCCACCCCACGCCTCGTCGCCATGGGTGCTCGGGCTTTTAGACTCTGGAACTCCCTCCCCCCGCACACCCGACAGTGAGACACAACCACCATATTCAAATCCCAATTAAAAACCCATCTGTTCAAATCTGCCTACTCACTGTAGTGCTCCCCATTATATGTTTCATTTGTGTCCACTTGATTGTCTCCTCCATGATTTCCTGTTGCCTATTAGCGTTAACAAATCGTACGGTGTCCTTGGGTGTCATGAAAGGCGCCTAAAATAAAATGTATTATTATTATCCGGCAGTTTCCATGTGCTTGAGACCCTACTCTACATTTCTATCATAACACTTCCAGGGTTCACAGCAGGACTCTATGAGCTGCAAACAGACTCATGTGTGGACTTTGCTTTAGTTAACGAAACACTGCAGTTAGTAAAACATCATCCACATAACAAAGAGAACACAGCACTGATTTAGAGAGGACCTCATATGACCTGTTAAAAAGCTGTGTGCTTGTGTTTACTCACAGATTTGACGGTCTGTTTGATGTAATCCTTCTTGTTGGCCAGGTTGTGTTCTGGGTAGGTGTCAAACACCTAGCGCACACACAAAACTAAATTAAGAATATATTCAGAATGTAACATCGAATAACGTGCCACCAGGGAGGCACCGTGCGTTCATCACTCTTACAGGGAATCTATGTTTCACAGAAAGAATGTCTTTGTCGGGCTGATTGTTTGTATCAATGAGTACTCTAGATCCCTCTCACCCTCTGGCAGATCTGTTTCATGGTCATCTGCTCCAGGTCGGCCTCCTTCAGCAGACTCTGCACCGTGTCCTTCAGCTGCTCGTCGCTCGGAGCTTTCTTGATCATCTTGATGAGCGGCTCGTCGTCATCAGAGCTGTCCTCTGCTGCAGGAACAAACACAGCAAGCACGGAGAGAAAACATGAGGCATGGAAACATTCAGACGGCTCCTAAAACTCCTGACTTCAGAAGTCGCCAATCACCGAAAGGAAGGAAAAACATTAATGTTGTGACCCGGTGTCCTTATGCTATGTGTGTTTTGTGTGTGTGTGTGTGTGTGTTGTGTGTGTGTGTGTGTGTGTGTGTGTGTGTGTGTGTGTGTGAGCAGGTGCTGTCTGTTGCCTGATTGGTCCACCTGAAGGCACAGGACTATTTGAGCTCTTCCACTTCTCGAGTCAGCATTGTGTGTATTTTGAGACCCCCGTGGTGAAGGTAGTAAATCTGTACGCCTGTGTGGCACATTCGCTAGTCATAAATAAACTTTTGTACATTTGTAAAAGACCTAAATATGGAGTGTGTTCTCGCCAGAATTGATGCATCTTATAGATCAGCGCCACAGAACTCATATTATATCTTTCTAGAAAAACCCTGCTGTAGATCAGAAATATATTAGTTCAAGTTATTTTTTACATATGTGGATTTTGTATTTGTGTGTACATTGAAGACATTTTTTGTAGTTAGAGAAATGTATATACAGATCCTTAATTACACATTTGTGAATCCTTCTGTGTGCATTTATTCATTTTGAGACTGATCTGAGTCCCTCTGCTTTCCAAGATTACTTTGAGAAAAGGTTTGTTTGATTGACCGTTCTTCAGTTGTGTGTGCGTGCGTGCGTGCGTGCGTGCGTGCGTGCATGCGTGCGTGAGCATCCCCTCACCTGTCTTTGTGTTGGTTTTGCTGTTGCTGCTGCTGTCGGCCTTCTTGGTTTTGGCGGCAGGCTTGGCTGCCTTCTTCTTGGGCTGGAAAACAAAAGACAAACATCGGCTCAGCGACTCCTCGAGACGTACGAGTAGGGATGGGCATCGGTTGATTAACGGTACTACAACTACCCTCACCGATACCGCTCATCAATCCGGTACTTTAATTAATAAACCAACGTCATTGTCTATCCGCGACTTTGACTATACAAAAGCATCCCTTCGAGTCCGCTGTGAACGCACCGTTAGCGCTCTGCAGATAGAACTGATAGAAGAACCGATAACGCCTGAGCTTACCGATACCAGGGTCTTTGAAATGTTTGCCTGGGGCCCGTTTACTACCAGGTTTCGGTACCGATCCAACTTTATTTATATAGCACATTTAAAAACAATAAAGTTGACCAAAGTGCTGTACATCAATAAATATATAAAAAGCAGCATAAATACATTTAGACTAAACCGATCGGACAAAAAAACGAATGTAAAAGCACGAGACAATGAAACCATACTTATGAAGCTCAGCGCAAGTTCAACCAGGAAGACCGTCTTTACTCATTCATTTACTATTTCCATGTTACTACTCTCTCTCCTCTCAATAAGTGATCTCCCCAGCTTAACCAATCACTTCGCTCTATTCTCACAAGCCTATCAAATATGACTAAAAAAAAAATGTAGAAAACACAGACTGATACGTGTTATACGTGGTCTGCAAAAGATCCCGACGGAGAGATTCACTTCAAACAAGAGGAAGCCTCAGCAGTTAGAACACAGCCGGTGTGAGGAAGAATCAAGCACTGGACGTCACACGCTGGAGAAGGACAGAGTGAAAGACGTCTTTGA
This sequence comes from Dissostichus eleginoides, assembly GCA_031216635.1. Lineage (NCBI taxonomy): Eukaryota > Metazoa > Chordata > Actinopteri > Perciformes > Nototheniidae > Dissostichus > Dissostichus eleginoides. Next base: position 4,122,551 of record CM062272.1, on the reverse strand, counting down.
CTGCATGGTGAGTGTTACCTTCTCGTCAGCTTCACTGTCAGCGTCGGACTCGTCTGACTCGTCTGACTCGTCCTTCCTCGCTCTCTTTTTAGGAGACGTCTTCTTCGCTGGTGTCCGCTGCCTTTTCACGGGAGCTGACTTTTTGGGGGTCGACTTCCCTCTGGCCGGCTTTGATTTGGGAGACTGAGAGAGAACACGCGTGTGCGGTTACAGACTGAATGAAAAGCTGCTCTTAGTGATCGTTACCCTTCTGACCTGAATTTAAATACCGGAGAGATTCTGGACAATATCAGTTTTTGTTATCATGTGATAGGAAGGCTATAAAAAGAATAGCATCATGGCATCTAGATTTACGTTGTTTTGAAGAGGAGGCTAGTTAGGACGACCATTGCATCGGCTATGATTCTGAAATCTTTGTTAGTCTGAAGCAGCTTGTTATACTGGTTATACTGGTTATACTGGTTATACTGGTTATACTGAGTTATACTGGTTATACTGAGTTATACTGAGTTATACTGGTTATATTGGTTATACTGAGTTATACTGGCTATACTGGTTATACTGAGTTATACTGGTTATATTGAGTTATACTGGTTATACTGGGTTATACTGGTTATACTGAGTTATACTGGTTATATTGAGTTATACTGGTTATATTGAGTTATACTGGTTATACTGGTTATATTGAGTTATACTGGTTATATTGAGTTATACTGGTTATACTGAGTTATACTGGCTATACTGGTTATACTGGTTATACTGAGTTATACTGGTTATACTGAGTTATACTGAGTTATACTGGTTATACTGAGTTATACTGGTTATATTGGTTATACTGGTTATATTGGTTATACTGAGTTATACTGGCTATACTGGTTATACTGGTTATATTGAGTTATACTGGTTATACTGGTTATATTGAGTTATACTGGTTATACTGAGTTATACTGGTTATACTGAGTTATACTGAGTTATATTGGTTATACTGGTTATACTGAGTTATTCTGAGTTATACTGAGTTATACTGGTTAGACTGGTTATACTGAGTTATACTGAGTTATACTGGTTATACTGAGTTATACTGGTTATACTGAGTTATACTGGTTATACTGAGTTATACTGGTTATACTGAGTTATACTGAGTTATACTGGGTATACTGAGTTATACTGAGTTATACTGGTTATACTGAGTTATACTGAGTTATACTGAGTTATACTGAGTTATACTGGTTATACTGAGTTATACTGGTTATACTGAGTTATACTGAGTTATACTGGTTATACTGAGTTATACTGGTTATACTGAGTTATACTGGTTATACTGAGTTATACTGGTTATACTGAGTTATACTGGTTATACTGAGTTATACTGAGTTATATTGGTTATACTGGTTATACTGAGTTATTCTGAGTTATACTGAGTTATACTGGTTAGACTGGTTATACTGAGTTATACTGAGTTATACTGGTTATACTGAGTTATACTGGTTATACTGAGTTATACTGGTTATACTGAGTTATACTGGTTATACTGAGTTATACTGAGTTATACTGGGTATACTGAGTTATACTGAGTTATACTGGTTATACTGAGTTATACTGAGTTATACTGAGTTATACTGAGTTATACTGGTTATACTGAGTTATACTGGTTATACTGAGTTATACTGAGTTATACTGGTTATACTGAGTTATACTGGTTATACTGAGTTATACTGGTTATACTGAGTTATACTGGTTATACTGGTTATACTGAGTTATACTGGTTATACTGAGTTATACTGGTTATACTGAGTTATACTGGGTATACTGAGTTATACTGGTTATACTGGTTATACTGAGTTATACTGGTTATACTGAGTTATACTGAGTTATACTGGTTATACTGAGTTATACTGAGTTATACTGGTTATACTGGTTATACTGGTAAGATGTTCAACATTCAGCAGAAACATCCATGATACCTTTGAGGCAAATACATCAAATAACCCCGTTTGGAAATGGGTCAAAATGTAGACTAACAGGAAGGATGACGTGACGTTTTTCACGTTTATCTCACAATAAGTTGTCGCTTGCAAATAACCGTTAACTTCATCCCATCTGTGTTTGTGTTGTGTAATAATGTGAGACCCATGACCTCACCTCCTCCTCCTCCTCCTCCTCTTCTGACTCCTCTGACTTGTTGGACTGGTCCTCCCTCTTCTCTGAAGGTTTCTCCTCGGTCTCCGACTCCTCAGCCCCGGCCGAAGTCGTCGCCGTCTTCTCCTCTTCCTCGTCGTCGGCCGAAGTCGTCGCCGCCTTCTCCTCTTCCTCCTCGTCGTTGTCGTCCTCGTCGCTGCTGGAGTCCATGACGATGGCTTTGGACTTGCTTCCTGCTTTGGTCTTCTTGGGACTGGACGAGGAGCTCCGGGGTTTGGGTTTGCTCTTCTTGGCGCTGGCCTTCGAGTCGTCGCCTGACAGTTTCTTCTTCGACTTCCTCTTCTTCTTTACCGGCAGACGCTGAGGAACAAAAGACCAAAAGGCTTTAGAGGAAACTTCGAGGTGGAACGTTTATAAGTAAAGCAGTTGGTGGAGGGCACGCCTACACAGCAGGATAACCTGAAAACCACTCTGTGCTGGAACGACTGACGACTGAAGAACAGTTTTTTCCACCAGGCTGTCAGGAGGCTGAACTCTCCCCCCTCCCCTCCCTCCCCCCTGCCCCCCCTGGACCATAGAGAGCCGAAGTCCCTCCCTTTCCGGTGAAACTCCATGGGACCTTATTTCGGAAAAAGTATGTATTGAAGTCAATGGAGAGAGAAAACGTATCTCTCGATCCTGTTTGAATTGTGCCACGAATTACACATATGTTTGTCAATCTTCAAAAATCATTTCCATGTCAAAAAAGTCACAGTTTGTCGTAAAACTGTTGAAATATAAGACTTTGAAAAATACGCAACTAGAAAGACTACAAATCCCAGAATCCCGGTCCCGCATGCTGGCTCTTACGGAACCGACTAACTCCCCTTTGTGTGTATGTACAGCTCTCAACATGCCCAGACTTGGAGTGATTTTCACCTCTTTTAATACTTTCGCCTCATTCTGAAAGAAAGAAGTGAAATGTGCCAACGTGACGGCGCGTTGGTGTGTGGTGCGAGACGGGAGATGTAGTTCATTGAGCGGTTTCACAAAAAAAAGTGTTACTTCACAGTTTTACGACACGTTTTTATTTTTTTGACTTGCAAAAATATCTTTTAAATTGACAAACATCATATGTGTAATTCGTGGCACAATTCAAACGGGATCGAAAGATAATCTTTCTCTCGCCATTGACTTCAATACATACTTTTTCCGAAATAAGGTCCCCCGGAAAGGGAGGGACTTCGCCTCTCTATAGAGTGGTGCAGTGACGCGTCCTAAAACCATGCTTCCCTGGTGGGAGGGACTAGACGCAGGGATACGACGCAAGTGAGGGACGCAAGGATTTCATTTAACCGAAGTGAGACGCAGCCTCTAACTCCCCACACACACCCAGACACTCAATTCCGGCACCAGACACTTTTTATGCTGCCATGGACAATCTTGCACTAATGTACATTCCCAAAGATATTGAAGTGACTGTTATTTTGATTGTTGTGTTTTCATCTTAATGTGTGCATGTGTGTAAATGTGTCTGTTGATTGTGTATATATAGAATATACATATTTGTATTTTGTGTATGTACAGCTCTCAACAAGATTGAAAATAAAGTGTACTTTGACAGAAGGAATATGAACCGAAGCCTCTGAGCTCGTCTCACCTTCCCGCTGTTTTTGGGTTCGGTGAGGAACGTCAGGATCCTGTCGACGAGATCCGAGTGGGTTCCTTTCTTCTCCAGATCCAGAACCCCGCAGACAACCTTCAGCTTGGTGTTGGTGAAGTTGGAATTCCTTCATTCAAAAACAAAGTCCAGAGTGTTATTATAGCAAACCGTCTGATTCCACACCACGACTGAGTCTGCGCCACAGAAACTTACTTCAGAAGTTTCTCTCGTTTCTTTGTGAACTCTTCGCTGTCCGCAGCAAAGGGAAAGCCGTTAAACAGACGCAGGTTCTTCTTTAAATCGCCGTCTGATGAACAAACAAAACATGTAGTTAAAACATATTTTAATCTGCTTCATTTGACATTGGATGGTAACTCATAAGCCCTGAAAATCACTAAAATAAGATATTAAAGGTCCCATGGCCATTTCTACTGATCATAATTCCATTGTTGAGGTCTACTAGAATAGATTTACATTGTTCAAGGTTCCAAACTCACATTGGTTTCTCATACAGCATCTCTGTATAGTATGTGTATTCACTCTCTGTCCTAAACAGCTTGTTGGAGCTCCTGCCCCCCCCCCTCCCTATGAGCCCACTGTGCTCTGATTGGTCAGCTCGCCCACTACGTTCTGATGAGTCCACCCCCGTTACAGCTGGACATCAGTGATTATGTGTTACAATGGCGTTTGTTAGCAACCAGAAAATGACACCAGTAATGACAAACAGATGAGAATGCTGCGTGGGGTCTGGGTGCCGTGTTGGCGGGACGTTGAGGGGCTCGCTGCTGCGAGGAGCGGACAGTGTGAGCTGGGTTCATTTCCTGCTTGCTGCGTGGGGTCTGCGAGGCAGCGAATGGACGCGGGAAGGGGGGGTGCTGAGGGGGCTGCAGCACCCCCATCTGCGAGGCTCCACTAGCACCCCCTCCCCCCCAGCGCATTACAGGTTCGCTGCTGAGTGTGTGTGTGTGTGTGTGTGTGTGTGTGTGTGTGTGTGTGTGTGTGTGTGTGTGTGTGTGTGTGTGTGTGTGTGTGAGGAGCTCCACGGATTGGTCCATTTGGGTATGGGCACGTCACTGTACCCAGGAAGAAAAAGAGAAATGTCCAACGAGGCGTTCTGGGGCAGCATAGACAGGTCTTCTCTGTGTTAGAGTTTTACTCCCTACAGGGTGCACTTTGAGGGTTTGTGACTCTGCAGACCGTTTACATGCGGAAGCTTCATAACACAAGGGGACGGGTAAGAACCAGAAAGCATGACATGGGACCTTTAAAATCAAGATTAATAATCAGTCAATCGGAAATTCAGCACAAATGTATTATCATTTTAAATGTGGAGCAAACGTCTCCCTGATGCTGCTGAAGCAAACTCTGGAATATGTGACATTCAAATTAAAAGTTTACTTTCTTTAGTTCATTTTATTAATCTTTAATTATTGGGTTAAAGCTGGTATTTGTTCAGTGTCAGATAAAGATCAGGCTACACTGATACCGTTAGCATTATACTATTAGTAGTTGACATTAAAGTGAGAAATAGCGCCTCCCCCCCCGAGACTGAACCCGTCTCTGAGTTGGTTCAAAATGGCCGATGTCTGTACCTTCCCCGGCCTGTCGAACAGGATGGCGTGCAGAGGCTTCAGGTCAGCCGGCTTCATCTTGGTGATCTTTAAACACGTGCGTGGAATGTCTCCTAACTTATCTCCGCTTCCTGAAGATATGGGAAACAAACAAGCGGACAGCTGTCATACAGACTTGGAGTGCAATTTAACTTCTAGAGAATTCACACACTACTGATTAACCGACTTCACAATTAACTGAGTTTCTTTTTAAATAACTGTACTTGAATTGGAAATGAATCATGTGTGGTCTCCTTCTTTTATCCGTCCTTGAGCCAGGGCGTGACATGGGGGCTCGTCCAAGTCTAATGTTGTTAGTATGAGTTTTCTGTTGGAGTATCAGCGCCAGTAAAAACCTGTATCAGCTATCGCTAACTAGCTCTCCAGCTGATGTGTTTAAATTGTGGCATTATTATAAAAACGTGCAGGCCAGTGTGCAACGCCAGACACACGTGCTTTAAAACCAATTAGCAGGATCAAAATTCTAAATGTGCTTTTCCTTTCATACTTAATACACCTATGGTACCCTTGGTTCAGAGTGCTGGCATCGCTCGGTACTGGAGCATCTGTTCTGCTGACGTCTCTGCTCACACTTTAATATTTACCATCTCCTATCTTGAGCTTCTCCTTCTGCTTCGGGGCCTGGAAGTCGAGCCTCTCCACCGTCTTCTTTGCCCGCTTGCCTTCAATGATTTCACCTGCAGCTGCAAGCACAGAGTGACAAATAAATCAGCATGACTCTCTACTTTAAATGACTGTGCGCATTATAATATTCCATACAGGGTATTAGGATGGTGTAAGACAACAACTCTTTCTCCCAGATCCCAAAACTAGAGTTGATGCTATTAATGACACTGATATCAGTATATGAGCACATTTCTGTTTCACAACTGACAACGTTACTGTGGGGGAAACTTCTGAAGCAGAAACAGGACACGGAGAGACACGAGGAGAGCTGGAGCTTTGATGGCAAACACTGACGGTTTATTTGGAGCTTCGGCCGGAGAATTGACAAAACAGGTGGTGTGTCACACAGCGGTTGCCAAACCAATTCTGAAGAACTCTTTCTGCAGCTCGAGGTTTTAACTAGTTCAGGGTTTAATAATCAACATTCTTTATCAGCGAGACTAAACAAATATGGACCCTGAATCTAACTAGAGCTCTCGGAAAGAATCTGCGCCAGGGAACCTACGTCCCTGAACAGTAAACTATCTCATGTCAGCTTGTGCTCTGTCTTAGACTGGCAACAACAATGCGCCCAAGCTGCTCCTCCTTAAGAGAGATAGCAGCAATACCCAAGGCCGTAGACCTTTGCCACGGGAAAGGACACAGTGAGAGGAGAAAACTATGAACTGGGTCGAAGGTTGAATACCTAAGCAAATTATTCCCTAACAGTTACAATCAGGGTTCATACACTTTTTCACCAATGATTTTCAATGACTTTTCAATGACTTCTCCATGACCTTTACCAAAAAAATTACTCTTTCTCAGCGGTACCACTGAAACATTTTTATTTTAACATGGTAAGCTGGAAAATAAGGTCTGCATATGAAACATGTTGTGCCTATCTAAAACAAATCAAATCGGCTTACTAGCTCCTACAGGCTAAAGCCACTGTAGACCAGAGGGCGTGATTGTAAAAATCTCTCACCAGCAAAACACCTCGACAGTTAAATGCCATTTTACGTTTCATTACTACACGATACAGTATGTATTATCATTATAGTATTACTATTTTGGTGATTAGCTAAAATATGAATTATATTTGATGCAACTTTAGTTACATTTCCATGACTTTTCCAAAACTTTGGGAAAAATATTGTTTTCCAAAACCTTTCCAGGGCCTGGAATTTGCATTTTGAATTTCCATGACTTTTCCAGGTTTTTAATGACCGTAGGAACCCTGTACAATAGTATTAATCTTATCTGGTTGAAACAATAATAATCAAAAAACTCTCAGGGTCCAAAAATATCCAAAGTTTATATTGTTTTCACTAATTTAAACTCCTGGAGGACGGGGAGATAAGTAGAGGGGCGGAGATTGAGAAAGGAGGACTGCTAATGTCATTGAATTACAATAAGTCTTTGGTGATGAAGTTCCATTATCAGGATATTTGTAAAAAACATTACAAGAGATCATCGGGGGCGGGCTTACTCATTGTTCCCAGGCTCAGAACCAAACACGCCGAAGCTGCCGTTTTTTCTGCTCCTCACAAATGGAATAACCTTCCAGAAACCCTGAGTTCTGCACCAACGCTGAGTTCTTTAAGTCGAGGCTAAAAACGTTACTTTTTACAGCTGCTTACCCAGAAGCATTTTAACTTGTTTTAGCACATAACGTATTTACAATGTCGTTTTAAACTATTTTGTATCTCAATTATGCACGTTTTTATGAATCTGTTATTCCATTGTGTTTATTTCTTTCTGCTGTCTTGCTATTAAGTGTTAATGGTGATGTTAAGCACTTTGAATTGCGTCTGAAATGTGCTATATAAATAAACGTACCTTACCCTAAGTGACTTAAAGGGGACCCATCATGCTATATTTAAATAATATATAAGGTATATATATATATATAAGGTATATTAATACGTTTTAATTTTCAAAATACGAAACAGATCATGCATTTTAGCCATGCCTCATTTTGCCTCACTCCAGCTCTGTCTTTGCAAGGTCTGATTCAGCTGACCACGCCCCCATGCGGAAGAGGGGGGCGTGACACGGCCCCGGCACTAGCGTCATGTTATCATGCTTGCTGTGATTACGAGTGGAGAGTCAACATGGCCCAACCTCTCATTCCCCTGATTGGTGGAGAGTTGACCAATCAGGCGGAGTGCACCTACATTACGTCAAAAAGGTGCAAATAACAAATCCACCCGTATCAAATCCGTTGCAGCCCCGTTTTTAGAGATTTGGGTATGGAGGAAAAGAGAGAGGGTTGTGTTTTCTGACACTTTGTGAGTTCCCTGGAACACCGGGGACACATATGTATGTATAAAAGACATCACAAAGTGCATTTTGCATGATAGGTCCCCTTTAAAAAAGGTCTTACTGGCAAAAACATATATATATGCTTTACTATAAGAAGTGTCTTATCTGTGATGCAATAACACGAGAAGTAAGTCAAAGTGGTTCCAGTATGTTTGAAGCATATTTTGAGGGTTATAATCAGGTTAAACATGTAATTATTTTAGCGTGGATGATCATAGCATAAGATTTGTAATTTGGTACCATGTCTCAGAATCAGGTTTATCAGCAGGTAGGTGGACACGTACGAGGAATTGAACTTGATGTCGTGGTGCATACATAAAGAAAACTATAAAGAAAGTAAAAGAATATAGCAGTATGTAGATTGAACATCTGGGGTCTGAGGTGCGATTTGATTCTTTACCGGATATTTTGGAGCTGCTTTTGTTTGGACTCGACTTGTCTTCCTGTGCCGCCTCCTGCTGGTCCTCCACCTCCTCCTCCTCCTCCGACAGCGATTCGCCCGCAGCCACACTCATATCTGCACGCCTCGCTCCGTCAGATGGTTCCTGACCGAGGAAAGAAACACGTGTTTATCTCCCGCTGCTGCTCTGGAGGATATGGTGCTCTACGTACACAGCAAGGGGAATGCTACAGCTTTAAAAAGGCTTGTACCCAGATAGGAAGTAACAGCAGCTTTGATGAAATGAAATCAACTCGTCATACTGTGTGTCACAGCGCTGACCTGATGTGCTTCTATTCTGCTGTTTAAGGGTATTTGTATTCATGTGTCCTAATGCTTAGTGTACTGTGGTTAATTCTAGTTACTCTACTCAGGAATACATATTTTGATATAATATCATCAGTTGTGGGCCCTTCTCAAAATGAACAAATCTAAATTAAGAGAGAGAGAGAGAGAGAGAGAGAGAGAGAGAGAGGGATAGAGAGAGAGAGAGAGAGAGAGAGAGAGAGAGAGAGAGATTGTTGTGTTGAGAATATTCAGGAGAATATTTGTCATTGTTCAAATGATAATAAAAAAACATTTGCATAAAGCATATTTGTCCACTCATATGTTGATAAGAGTATTAAAAACTTGAAAAATATTCCTCTAAGGTGCATTTAGAACAGATACAAAATGTGCGATTAATTATTTTAATCGACTGACAGCCCTATAAAATATATAAGCAGATACTTCTACTCCCAGATCAGCACCTAATCACAACCCTAAGTATTTGATATATGTCTTTACTTGTGCTCACGTAGATTTCTTAACAAGTAATTTATCTTCTGCTTGGGTAAAAGTACGCTAACCTGTACTGGATCTACTCTTTACTTCATCTAAGCTGTAATTGCAGTTGTGCACGGCTTCATCTCCACTCATAGATATTGTATTTGCCATTTCAAATAAAGGGCAGTGTAATCAAACCTGGAGCAGACTGAGGAGGACTTTGCTTGTTAATCCATGTAATAATGATCTACTGGTACACATGCTAATATGTAAAGAATATTGACATACACCCCCACTTTAAGCACTGCGTATGCCGAACAGTTTTAGACTTCTTCTTATTCATAAAGCCTAATAACAAGCATTGTTAACTCGTGTTTACCAGGTAGGGGATATTCATTTCCCACGGTGTTTGGCAGACACCGTTAGCGCCATTAGGACTTTAGGATGACCGTTTAATCCACTCAACAGAATACTCTCTCGAGTTGTATCCTAGCTTGTGAGAGATGATGATGATGATGATGATGATGATGATGATGATGATATAAACGATCGGTTAGTATTGACATGTCCCTCTTGTCCCCTGGCGGTCAGGCTGCTGTTGTTCTGTGTCTCATTTCCTTCACAATAACGAGGCTAAGGATTGGCGCGCTGCGACTCCACATGTCGGACTGGATGCTAAATATTACACCCAGACCCCTTTCTCATTATGTGTGTTACTTAAATAGACCCCTTCTCTGTTGTTTCTGTTTGTTTTGTAAGATGTAAACTGTTTATTGTTGTTGTATTTGCACTATTCAATGTTATTGACCAACAATAAGTGCCTTAAATGTGGAAAATTGTAATTGATTAATACAAAATAAAACTTGTTAGCTAATGTGTGTGAAGTTAGCGCTCTATCATGCACAGGAAGAATACATACACATGCACACACACACGCGCGCACACACGCGCATACACACACACATGCACACACACACATACAGTGGCGTTTGTTGTCCGTTGTTAACCGTTTAGCGGCAAAACACAAAACAACGTTTCCAACAGCTAGCCACTTCCTGCTAACGTTAGCTGCCCTCACGTTAATCTCCACATGAAGGAGCTGAGGAAGCGATGCAACACACCCCGCGCGAGGGTCAGCCAGTATCCGAACAGTGAGTCGGTGACGCTGAGAGAATGTTTAAAAAGTTTACCTTGTTATTGCGCCCGCGTCTCTTCTGTCTCTGGATTTCAATTTCATGAAGGCGGTTTCTCCCGAGGGGGCGGGGTCAGCGCGGCGGCCGCTCCACTGATTGGTCTAAAGGTCCACTGCGTCATAGTTCTTCGTTTTATTAGTGGTGGATCCAACACGTTAACGTTGCATTACCGCCTCCTGCTGATGCTACTGTGGACATAGCAGTCTTATTGCACTTTCCTCTAAAATATAGAAGAATCAGTGCTGAAAAAAATATATATTATTATATAATATATTTCCTGAAAATATATGATATAGAAAACTCGTGGCTCCTGAATGTTGTGAAGTGTACACATAAATTAGTGGATATAAACGCTACCTGGTAGAGGTAATACTTCTCAAGATTAAAATATTTAAAGGCAAGGCAAGTTTATTTATATAGCACCTTTCAACACAAGGCAATTACAAACATGAAAGACATTAAGAGCATTAAGAAACATATTATAAAATTATATCTAAAAACACTCATTTAAAAGCAATGAAATGAATGAATGAAAGTCACAGTGCAGTGTGAGATACACACATCTGAAAGGTTTAGCTCTGACTCTCAATCATTGCTCACTTTTTAGCAGAAATAGTTTTCTATCACCTCCCTTTCTTTCTACTTTCTTTTTAACTTATCCTTTAGTTGTTTCAAGTGTGTCCTTTGGAAAATTCTAATCTGACCCCATGGTACCTTTTAGTTTTCGCTGAAACTATTCCTCTTTTTTATTTTTAAATGCACATAGTTAAGTTGACCTTGTCTTTCTAGGACTTTGTTGGTATCCTCCGTGAACCAGGGTCTTGAAACCAAAACGGATTCCTGTACCCCATGGTACCTTTTTAGTTTTCGCCCAAACTATTCCTCTTTTTTTAAATGCACATTATTTAAGTTTAAGTTGTCTATTTAAAGGCTGTAATGTCCTATGCAGCTACAGTGTAGAAACGACCATCTTAAATCCCTAGCTCCTCCAACAATGCAACTAGTTACATAAGACATCAAACAATAAAACAAATGAAAATCGGTGGAAACATTTACATCCATCCATCAGTTGAAAATGCTCGCCTTCATCAACTGTCTACACATTCTGTTGGTTATAACACAAGTGTTTTCCCTGTTTCTCTTTCAGGTCTGAGAGGGTTAACAGTTGAGCCCGGTCCATCTCAAGAAGAGTCCGCAGGCAGCCCATAATCCGTTCTCCCTGTAATCAGAGCACTGGGTTCCCTTGGAAAAACTCTCAAAGTCTTTCACGACAAAGTCAGAAAAAGGCCACAAAGAAGATCATGAAATGTTTTTCCACTCTTGGACTGGATTTCTAACATTTCTAAAATAAGCTTTACTTGGTGTCAGTGAAACTGTGGTAATAAGGTTTAAGTGCATGTAGTCTTTATGAGATGTGATCAGATATTGTTGACCTTTGAGATGTGTTGTGATGACTTTAAAGTGAAATGCATGTATAGCTGCAGAGAGTGGACTCAGGTCACTGACGGGGGTCTGTGTGCAGAGGCAGAACTGACCCTGGGTCAGCAGAGGCTCTGCAGTGGACATGCTTCAGATGTCCTGCTGATGTGGAGACGCCTCGTACAGGAATGAGTTTTCATGGTTTCTCTGTTCTCCTTCATAAGGCACCTCACCGCAGGCTGCTCTCTCTTTAGGAGGACGCCATGTTGCAGAGTAGAGACATACAGGATGGAAGAAGACACTATAGGCAGTGGCTCAGTCTGAAGGAACTGCGTCTGTGAACCGAAGGGTCGCCGGTTCACGTCCCGACCAGCTCACCTCCTGGTCACTGTACAATACATGCCCACTGCTCCTAGTTCTAGGGTGGGTTAAATGCAGATGTCACATGTTGTTGTGGGCGCTGTGACAAAATAAAGATTTGTATTATTATTAAAAATCGGAAAGAGAATAACAGAGATTGTGCCTCACAAATAAAGTATAAATGTTATCATATAGGATAAAAGAATATCAGTCAAATATAAAAAGAATACTTACTGAGAAATATTCACTAACCTAAATGTAATAATGTATAAAAAAACATTTCAAGAAAAATACATTTACAGGAAACAAAAACCTGGGAAAGAAAATTCTGTAAAATAATACTTTAAAAAGCAAGAAACCTAAATATTAAGAAGAAATATAATAAAATATGATTAAACAATGTGTAATTAGTAGAGACACTACATACTGATATACACCTGAACATCAGCTGGAGAGGACTCTTTAAAGTAGAGACACTACATACTGATATACACCTGAACATCAGCAGGAGAGGACTCTTTAAAGTAGAGACACTACATACTGATATACACCTGAACATCAGCTGGAGAGGACTCTTTAAAGTAGAGACACTACATACTGATATACACCTGAACATCAGCTGGAGAGGACTCTTTAAAGTAGAGACACTACATACTGATATACACCTGAACATCAGCAGGAGAGGACTCTTTAAAGTAGAGACACTACGTACTGATATACACCTGAACATCAGCAGGAGAGGACTCTTTAAAGTAGAGACACTACGTACTGATATACACCTGAACATCAGCTGGAGAGGACTCTTTAAAGTAGAGACACTACATACTGATATACACCTGAACATCAGCAGGAGAGGACTCTTTAAAGTAGAGAGACTACGTACTGATATACACCTGAACATCAGCAGGAGAGGACTCTTTAAAGTATAGACACTACGTACTGATATACACCTGAACATCAGCAGGAGAGGACTCTTTAAAGTAGAGACACTACATACTGATATACACCTGAACATCAGCAGGAGAGGACTCTTTAAAGTAGAGACACTACATACTGATATACACCTGAACATCAGCAGGAGAGGACTCTTTAAAGTAGAGACACTACATACTGATATACACCTGAACATCAGCAGGAGAGGACTCTTTAAAGTAGCGACACTACATACTGATATACACCGGAACATTAGCAGGAGAGGACTCTTTAAAGTAGAGACACTACATACTTATATACACCTGAACATCAGCAGGAGAGGCCTCTTTAAAGTAGAGACACTACATACTGATATACACCTGAACACCAGCAGGAGAGGACTCTTTAAAGTAGAGACACTACATACTGATATACACCTGAACATCAGCAGGAGAGGACTCTTTAAAGTAGAGACACTACATACTGATATACACCTGAACATCAGCAGGAGAGGACTCTTTAAAGTAGAGACACTACATACTGATATACACCAGAACATCAGCAGGAGAGGACTCTTTAAAGTAGAGACACTACATACTGATATACACCTGAACATCAGCAGGAGAGGACTCTTTAAAGTAGAGAGACTACATACTGATATACACCTGAACATCAGCAGGAGAGGACTCTTTAAAGTAGAGACACTACATACTGATATACACCTGAACATCAGCAGGAGAGGACTCGTTAAAGTAGAGACACTACATACTGATATACACCTGAACATCAGCAGGAGAGGACTCTTTAAAGTAGAGACACTACATACTGATATACACCTGAACATCAGCAGGAGAGGACTCTTTAAAGTAGAGACACTACGTACTGATATACACCTGAACATCAGCAGGAGAGGACTCTTTAAAGTAGAGACACTACGTACTGATATACACCTGAACATCAGCAGGAGAGGACTCTTTAAAGTAGAGACACTACATACTGATATACACCTGAACATCAGCAGGAGAGGACTCTTTAAAGTAGAGACACTACATACTGATATACACCTGAACATCAGCAGGAGAGGACTCTTTAAAGTAGAGACCCTACATACTGATATACACCTGAACATCAGCAGGAGAGGACTCTTTAAAGTAGAGACACTACATACTGATATACACCTGAACATCAGCAGGAGAGGACTCTTTAAAGTAGATACACTACATACTGATATACACCTGAACATCAGCAGGAGAGGACTCTTTAAAGTAGAGACACTACATACTGATATACACCTGAACATCAGCAGGAGAGGACTCTTTAAAGTAGAGCACTACATACTGATATACACCTGAACATCAGCAGGAGAGGACTCTTTAAAGTAGAGACACTACATACTGATATACACCTGAACATCAGCAGGAGAGGACTCTTTAAAGTAGAGACACTACATACTGATATACACCTGAACATCAGCAGGATATGTCCTCTTGAAGGTTCTAGGATAATTCTGTGCTGATCCTCTCCATTCCAGAAGGTGGCGACAAATGCACCTAAGAGCTGTTAACCAACCTCCATGAAAACAGCAGAGGAAGAAGCGCCGGAGGAGCAGGGGAACAGGAAGTGTTGTGCCAGCTGGACTTTTTATTTCTAATGAAACTTCAAACAGCAACAGTGTGTTTCCGTCCTGAAAACACCACCACAGCACGGTGAGTGTCATTAAGAACATATTCAATGTACACACTCACTGCCTGTACTACAGTACATGAACTCAATACTGTACTTTACTTGAGTATTTCAAAGTTATGCTACTTTGTACTTTACTTGAGTATTTCAATGTTATGCTACATGGTGTACTTCTACTCCACTACAGTTCAGAGGTACATGGTGTACTTCTCCTCCACTACATGTATTTAATACCTTTAGTTACTTCACAGATCTGGATGAATGATGTGAAATATAACCAAGTGTTAAATCAGACTTTAGTTCCACCTGGAGTAAATTCACAAGCTACCCTGCAGTATACAAAGTCATTCAAACTAGCTGCACCTTTACCAGCTTTGAGAACACTTTAATGATCAATCATTATAAAACATATCATATATATTATTCTGAAATGGACCAATCTGCACAATGACTACTTTTACTGTTGCTACTTTCACTATATTTTGATGAGAATACTTTTCTACTTTTACTTGAGGAACATTTTGAATGCAGGACTTTTACTGTACCAGAGTATTCCTACACTCTGGTACTTCTACTTTTACTCAAGTACAAGATCTGAGTACTTCTACTTTTACTCAGGTACAAGATCTGATTACTTCTACTTTTACTCAAGTACAAGATCTGAGTACTTCTACTTTTACTCAGGTACAAGATCTGATTACTTCTACTTTGACTCAAGTACAAGATCTGAGTATTTCTACTTTTACTCAAGTACAAGATCTGAGTACTTCTACTTTTACTCAGGTACAAGATCTGATTACTTCTACTTTTACTCAGGTACAAGATCTGATTACTTCTACTTTTACTCAAGTACAAGATCTGAGTACTTCTCCCACCTCTGAATAAAGTAATACCACAGTGTAGAGTAAAAGGCCCCCCCCCCCCCCCCCCCCATTGAATTACTGACATTAACACAATTACTTTTTATACTATGAGTTTTCTGACATGTTGTGTTTAAATCGCCTTTCATTTTTATAAATCAAGATAATACACAATTGCAGCATTTAAAGTTTTAACAAGTTAATACTAACTCTCAGAAAATCTCAGTAAACAACTGTAATCAGATTACTCCTGATGTTACTGCATGCATGTAACCAGTCAGTGTGTAGCTGTATATACACCTTCCTTATAATAATAATAATAATAATAATAATAATAATAATAATACATGTTATTTATATCGCTCTTTTCCTGGTGCTCAAAGCGTCTTCAGAAATCACTTTTAGTTTTTTCATCAGCTGATATTCAAATATAAAATGAGGTTATTTTTCAACCTGATTGTTTGAAAGGAGAAAGTGGAGAGAGGAACACTGGAAACAGCCACTTCTCAGGAGTGTGTGTGTGTGTGTGTGTGTGTGTGTGTGTGTGTGTGTGTGGTGTGTGTGTGTGTGTGTGTGTGTGTGTGTGTGTGTGTGTGTGTGTGTGTGTGTGTGTGCGCGCACCAGGATATCCTCCTCCTTTGTTTCCTCACCTGGGTTGGTTTGTGTTTACCTTCTCTCTCTCTCTCTGTCTCTGTCTCTGTCTCTCTCTCTGTCTCTGTCTCTCTCTCTCTCTCTCTCTCTCTCTCTCTCTCTCGTCACTGCAGGTGAGTGTCAGATAATTAGAGAACAATATATAAAAAGTAATTTATTTATAGACAATAGAGAGATAGATTTGTTGTCCTTTTTTTATTCATACAGATCAATATTTAACTGAAGCTGTCATATACATGTTGTGGAGTAACAAGTATAGAATATCTTAACTTGGTTTCACTCGAGCAAAGTCTGAATATAAAACCTCGTGCACTTCACACTTTATCTTAATTCATTTACAATCTGTAAACAGTAACAGACTGCTACTTAGCTCTTTTACCGTATCTGTTTTTTGTTTTTTACTTATTGTGTTTTTTATAATTAATAATAATAACACATTTTATTCAACTTTCACCACCAAGGACACCGTACAGTAAATACTCTAAGAGGTGCATGATAGAAACACAAACAGGTGATCATGAAGGAGACAAGTAAAATAATAAGAACAGGTTGTTCAGGAGGGTCTTGAATGTGGTTTCAGATTTTCGGAGGTGTGTGGGGGGAGGGAGGTCCTCTTTGTTTCACGTTGTGTCTCTTTGAAGTCACGTTGTGTGTCTTTGAAGTCACGTTGTGTCTCTTTGAAGTCACGTTGTGTGTCTTTGAAGTCACGTTGTGTCTCTTCGAAGTCACGTTGTGTGTCTTCGAAGTCACGTTGTGTGTCTTTGAAGTCACGTTGTTTCTCTTCGAAGTCACGTTGTGTCTCTTTGAAGTCACGTTGTGTGTCTTTGAAGTCATGTGTGTCTTTGAAGTCACGTTGTGTGTCTTTGAAGTCACGTTGTGTCTCTTTGAAGTCACGTTGTGTCTCTTTGAAGTCACGTTGTGTGTCTTTGAAGTCACGTTGTGTCTCTTCGAAGTCACGTTGTGTCTCTTCGAAGTCACGTTGTGTGTCTTCGAAGTCACGTTGTGTCTCTTCGAAGTCACGTTGTGCACGGTGTGTCCCTTTGAAGTCACGTTGTGTCTTTGAAGTCACGTTTTGTCTCTTTGAAGTCACGTTGTGTCTCTTTGAAATCACGTTTTGTGTCTTTGAAGTCACGTTGTGCACGTTGTGTCTCTTTGAAGTCACGTTGTGTCTCTTTGAAGTCACGTTGTGTCTCTTTGAAATCACTTTATGTGTCTTTCAAGTCACGTTGTGCACGTTTTGTCTCTTTGTATCATGTTGTGTGTCTTTGTATCATGTTGTGTCTCTGATTCTGAATTCCTCAGATACTGTAGTGCAGTACTTGAGTAAAAGTACTCTGTTGTACCCTCCTGTGTGCAGGTGATGGACTCGGACAGCGGGGAGATGTTCCTGAGCGGCGAGGAGTCCGACAATTGGCACACAGCTTTCTCCCAGAAGCCCCTGCAGGACTGGACAGTGGACCCCGACTGTGTGAGTCTGCAGCGCTGTGGCATTGTGGGTAGTACAGGTGGAGTCACCTGGGTAAAAACTGTCACTAACAGATATCAGAGATGGCAAAAGTACACACTGAGAATGTTGGCTAAAGCTGCCCCATTTACTATTATGACAGTTGATCAAAGGGGAGTGTCCACGACACTATGAACAAATAAACGAAATATCTCGATGCCTTGATTAAAACCATGTCCTCCCCTCAGGTTCTGAATGAGAGCGAGTCGGAGGACGTCCTTCAGGCCGTGGACCCTAACGAGGTGTTTCCCAGCGGGCCGCTCCCCTCCTCGTCTGAGAGCGACAGCAGCGTCTCAGAGGACCCCCCCCCCGTTAGCTCCGCCCCCCCACCCAACGTCTACCAGCTGGTGTACGAGGTCAACGGCCTGCAGACCAAACCCAGACCTGATAACATGATCTCCATAGAGCTGGGTGAGGGGGGGTCCACATGAAACTCTATAAGAGATCAGAGTCCTGCTGGGAAACTGGAGATGTTGATAGTGATACCCCAAAGTTTTATGATAGAAATGTATATTAGGGTCTCCAGAACATAGAAACTGCCGGATGCTAACTTTCATATGTCGGGCAATTTGCGAATAATAGGATAAGTTGTGTTAATTAGCATCAATGGAGACAATAGTTAAAAATGGCTTGGCTGCTTTGGACAGCTCTGGAGTGGGTTAGGGGGTTATTGAGGACGCTGAATCCATTTCTGACATTTTCAGGATCAACAATGGCAGTTTTAAACAGAAAGTGGCCACGTCTGTACTCTGCGGGCTGATTTGGATGAATCTTGGGTCCATTACTCTAATTTTAGGGGACTCAAAACTGCCACTTACGATCCTGAAAACGTGGAACGATTGTCTGTATTTATTTCTTTGTCTGTCTTCTTCCCAAACAAAGTAATGTTGATCGCGTCCCTTTTTTTAACCGTGATGTCACTTCCTGTCCCGTGCAGGTGAATGGAGCTCGCAGCTGCTGTTCTCAGACTCGTGCATCGTGAACGAGCTTCCTGTCCCTGACCAGGTGAGACTCTGCAGATACATGTTTTATATGATGTACTCCTCCTCCTCCTCCTCCTCCTCCTCCTGCTCCTGCTCCTCCTCCGGCTCCTCCTCCTCCTCCTCCTGCTCCTCCTCCTCCTCCTCCTCCTCCTCCTCCTCCTCCTCCTCCTCCTCCTCCTCCTCACTCCTCGTCTCTTCTTTCAGCTGCACCAGGAGCTGTGTCTGACGGTGGAGGAGCAGAAGCTTCTGACTCAGGAAGGAGTTTCTCTGCCAAACAGCCTCCCTCTCACCAAGGTCTCTCTTTTATTTACTGTGTTGTGAAAACACTGAATGTCCTCTTCCAATATGAGAGTAACATGATAACAAAGGTATCCCAACTGTAGCTGAGTACATGACAGGATGTATGATTACCTAGAAGAGCATCAGGACTGTTTTAGGCATATGATAGCTATGTGATTAACATGATGATTCAGCCTCTATGGAGATAGACATATGACAAGCATGATCATTTCTGACGTGGAGCTAATCTGAACTAAACATTGAATACTGCTTTCTATTCCTCCATCTTGTGACTGTGTAACTCCCTCTCTTGGATATCAGCATGTGAAGGACACTGTTCAGGAACTAGTTGATGCTCTGTATGTGATGACTACTTCCATTCTGGAGAGGATCAGAAACACATGGATCCTGAGATTGAAGCTCAAGCTGGAGACCAGGGATTATTAACATTTTGAGATTTTGAGAAAAAGTCAGAATGTTTTAGATTTTGAGAGAAAGTCAGGATATTAACCTTTTTTTCATGAGATTATGAAAGCTTTCAGACATTTCTAAGACATGTTTCATATCTGTAATCTTAAAGTAACTGAAGCTTTCTGACAAATGTAGTAAAAAGTTAAAAAACGAACCTCTGAGATTCTGGGATGTACTTTACTTTAATATCTCTGATTCCTCTCCGCTACAGGTACTAAGCATTCGTCCTTAGTTACCTTCTGCTTATAAAGGACATGAAGACATACAAACACATAGTGGGAATATCAGGATGAGATACAGATGAGTGTTGCTGCACAGTGGTTTGTGTTATTTGGTTTTCATTGCTCTTGCGTCCTCAGGCTGAGGAGAGGGTCCTGAAGAGAGTTCGGAGAAAGATCCGGAACAAGCAGTCGGCCCAGGACAGCCGGCGGAGGAGGAAGGATTACATCGATGGGCTGGAGAGCAGGTACCCAGACACCTGCATCCATTTATCCATACATCTCCGTTCTGATACACCGGGGACAGGACCGGGGGGCCGACAGTGTCAGGGGCCGACAGTGTCAGGGGCCGACAGTGTCAGGGGCCCCACGAGGTGTCGCTCAACTAGGACCGGGATAAAATGAAAACAAAGAGAGGCAATGATGGAAACAATCACCTCCTAAAATCTGCACTTTCAAGATTCAAGGTTCAAGGCTTTTATTGTCATGTGTTCATAGCTTCAGTGTAGATATGGCAGTGATACATCTGAGGTCACAGGCTCCTCCCACAGAGCAACACAATCACACAGAGCAACACAATCACACAGAGCAACACAATCACACAGAGCAACACAATCACACAGAGCAACACAATCACACAGAGCAACACAATCACACAGAGCAACACAATCACACAGAGCAACACAATCACACAGAGCAACACAATACAGATAGAATAGAAATAATACGGAAAAAAGGCAGAGTTGGAGAGCGCCGTCAAAGGTCACCTATTGTGCAAAATCCTCTTTTCATGTTTCTTCTACATCAACACGTGTCCCCTCTTCTTCATGTCTCTTCTACATCAACATGTGTCCCCTCTTCTTCATGTCTCTTCTTCATCAACATGTGTCCCCTCTTCTTCATGTCTCTTCTACATCAACATGTGTCCCCTCTTCTTCATGTCTCTTCTTCATCAACATGTGTCCCCTCTTCTCCATTTCTCTTCTACATCAACATGTGTCCCCTCTTCTTCATGTCTCTTCTACATCAACATGTGTCCCCTCTTCTCCATGTTTCGTCTTGTGTAACCGTTAGCCAATCAGCAACCAAGGTAACCCCCCCCCCCCCCCCCCTTATCACCTGAATCTCCTCCTAGAGCACCATTGAGTTCTTTGTAACCAAATCTCTCTCAGAGGGGCGTGGGGAGGGGCTCCTTATTTTCATCTAAAGTAACAGACAGAGAATCAGCACTTTGGAAACAGGGCTGAAACAGAGGGGATTCTGGGTAATGCTGCAATGATCTGTTTGTATGAAAGGAGCTCTACAGATAAAGTAATGAAGGTGTGTATTGTCTGTGTGTTGTAAAGGGCAGCAGCGTGCTCGGCGCAGAACAAGGAGCTGCAGCGCACCGTGGGTCAGCTGGAGAAACACAACATGTACGACTGCTCTTCTTCTTATTTATCACCGTCTACTTTTTTTCAACTTTATTTGTAATAAAGCAGTTTTTCTGCTCAGGTCTCTGCTGGCTCACCTGCAGCAGCTCCAGTCTCTCATCAAACACACCGTGAGCCGGGGAGCCCAGACCAGCACCTGCCTACTGGTGAGGGGGTGGGGTGTGACAAGTAAACAACTGTAATCAGATTACTCCTGATGTTACTGCATGCATGTAACCAGTCAGTGTGTATCTGTATATACACCTTCCTTATAATAATAATAATAATAATAATACATGTTATTTATATAGCTCTTTTCCTGGTGCTCAAAGCGTCTTCAGAAATCACTTTTAGTTTTTTCATCAGCTGATATTCAAATATAAAATGAGGTTATTTTTCAACCTGATTGTTTGAAAGGAGAAAGTGGAGAGAGGAACACTGGAAACACGTTTAGCAACTTCTCAGGTGTGTGTGTGTGTGTGTGTGTGTGTGTGTGTGTGTGTGTGTGTGTGTGTGTGTGTGTGTGTGGTGTGTGTGTGTGTGTGTGTGTGTGTGTGTGTGTGTGTGTGGTGTGGTGTGTGTTGTGTGTGTGTGGTGTGTGTGTGTGTGTGTGTGTGTGTGTGTGTGTGTCTACAGATCATCCTGGTGTCTCTGGGTCTGATCATCCTGCCGAGTTTCAGTCCGTTCAGCCGAAACTCTTCTTCAGACGACGACTACAGGCCGACTGGAGGTCAGTGAGCTTTGCATACGGGCTCAGAACAGTCTCATAATACACACATGCACACAGAAGGAATCACACTTGTGTGTTTCAATGCAGACACAAATGTGTTCCGTTTTGTTGGGGAAATATTCACT
Source organism: Dissostichus eleginoides (assembly GCA_031216635.1). Taxonomy (NCBI): domain Eukaryota; kingdom Metazoa; phylum Chordata; class Actinopteri; order Perciformes; family Nototheniidae; genus Dissostichus; species Dissostichus eleginoides. The sequence continues at coordinate 4,100,165 of CM062272.1, read as the reverse complement.
TTGACCCAGTTTATCAGTTGAATCTGTCTGAGCACACACCTGTAACCTTGGCTGCTGTGCTCTCAGTGTTTCGTCTCCCTGTTCCTGCCTGTTGGCGTCAGCTGATAGAGGTGTTATGACAGGGCCGGCCCTGACCAATTTGCTGCCCTAGGCAAGATTTTAGCTGGCGCCCCCCCCCCCAAATGAAGACACTCACTATGACTCGCGCATGCATGCACGTGCACGGTGTGGCATGACCACCAAAACAGAAAGATATGGACACAAGATGTGTGCAAATGTATTTAGTTTCCTATCCATGTGAACATGGTTTAAGTGGGGGGGGGGGACCTAACCTCCTCTAGGGGGGACCTAACCTCCTCTAGGGGGGACCTAACCTCCTCTAGGGGGGACCTAACCTCCTCTAGGAGGGTCCGGGGGCATGCTCCCACGGGAAGATTATTATTTTTTTAATGTTGAAGTTAAACGCATCAATCTGGTGCACTTTGAGAGCAACATGAGGAGATCTATGGAAACATCTCTCAACACCCATATGAAACAGAACTGGAAGTAGATTTCTTTTTCTTTATGGATATTTTACAAATCACTCCCCTTTCAAACTGTATTCTTGTTTATTAATAACAACTTGTTTTTACTGTCATATAGTATTTTATACCTGTTTACTTTATTCTCTTAATTTTGTATAACTATAATGATCATATAAAGGTGTGCCTTTACCTCACTGAGCTGAGGTTATCAGAGCCGCTCAGTCTTTCAGGAGAGAGCTCTCTAAAGCTCTTATAATTATCAACATGCTGCATAACAAGATAGAATCATAACACAGGGTGTGTTATGATTCTATCGTGTTATGCAGCATGTTGATTATTCTCTCAGAACTAGCTAAATACACGGGTCTGGGGGAGAGTCCTTCAGAATTGGTTTGGCATCTCTACCGTGTGGTCAGATCGTGGCCCGAAGCTCCAAATAAACCGTCAGTGTTTGCCATCAAAGCTCCAGCTCCTCTCGTGTCTCTCTGAGTCCTGTTTCCAATTGCTTCAGAAGTTTCCCCCACACGTTTCATAAACATGTAAATCAAATCCAAATACAGAAAAAAGTTTAACATGTGTATTTTTGATCCACACATATTTGTTTTCCATTTAGAACCTCTGCACCTGCAAACACAACCCGCTTTCTGTGCACGGATCGCTGTGCATTCGTGTGTGGGTGTTTTGAGTCTCCCCTCATGTACGCATTTTGCGCTGTCCGGAGCTGACAGGCCCATGGAGCCTGCAGGCGCTAATCTCAGGACTGATAAGGAAGTGTTTGTTTATGAGATGGCAGAGAGGTTTCAGCTCCGATTATTAAATCAAAGAGGCTTAATGTTTTCTATTATATTATTTCACTATAGCTATGTGGACGGTGTCAAGGTCCAATGTTGACCAAAATTATCAATAGCGGGTGTAACTAAAATACAAGATGTCTTTATTTATATATATATAATAACAATAATAATAATAATAATATAAAAGATTCTATTAGCGTGCATTTCCTGTTCGGAAAGTGGCGATTTTATTTTTTGATTATATAATACTTGTAATAATGGTGCGTTCACACCGGACACGATGCGAATCATCGCTCGAGTTTCACGCCGGCTGTCAGCTGTGTTTACTCGCCTCATTCATCCGAGTCAGCTTCTTGAGCCGTATCTGGCCGTGCAACACTCACAGTGCCACATACTGTATGCAGAAGTATTATTTTAAGCAACACATTAAGTTGACGAAACACTCGAGTCAAATGTAATTAAAGTCAGATCGTGTCTTAGACGGGGCAGTGATATCATAAACCTGTTAATGTACGCATTCAAACACTTGTTCTGTTACCAGCTGTATTCACCTCGCAGCTGCAGCTATGTGGCTTTGATCCTGGATAAAGTGTTTAAGTCATGGATGTTTCAAGTTTAACGTCTTCATTTGTCTAATATTATACTTTACTTTTCATTCAGGAAGTATGACGCTGCGCTGTCAGTACGCTTGTCCATGTTTGTGATTGGTCAAATGTTGCTAACCCCGCCCCTTTCACGTGAATGCGCACTCAGCCGTAGGACCGCTAAGCGAGATCGCGTTTGTTTTGGGTTAGGTAAACCGGGTAACTCAAACATATCCAGGGTCTGTTGAACTGGATTCGTAGTACAGGCCACTGATCGATCAGGCTAAGCTAACCCTTAGCTGCTCCCTCCACACTCACAACAACTTCATACAGACATAAATAAAGCAGCTGTATTCGCCATACAGGAAACACACATTTCCTGTTCGGAAAGTGGCGCTGTACTGGGAGTGGAGGTGTCCTGAGATTAGCGCCTGTCAGCTCCAGACAGCGCAAAATGCGTATATGAAGCGCTACGTCATGAACGCAAGAAATCATACCCTCGTGGGGGCGCGCTCATGTGATTGGCTTAGAAAGGATGAGACTTCTGATTGGCTATAGATGGAAAATATTACAAGTACGAATCGGTGACCGTCAGGGGAGTCTCAAAAAACCCACACACGAATGCACAGCGATCCGTGCACAGAAAGCGGGTTGTGTTTGCAGGTGCAGAGGTTTCAAACGGGAAACAAATATGTGAGGATCAAAAATAGATTTTTTCTGTGTTTGGATTTTATTTACATGAATATGAAACGGAAGACATTTGTCTGTGCTTTGAAAAACACAAGTGTGGATCCTTCTGTGTGCATGTGTGTATTATGAGACTGTTCTGAGCCCATATTTGTATCATTCTGACCTTTCTGCCACTAGAGGTCACTGTGGGAGAACAACAGTATGTTTAGTGTGGTGGTGGAGCAGTGTGGCATCATGGGAGTTGTAGTCTTCAGCTTCAGTGTTGGTGGTTCAGGAGGTTTTCACTGTCTCCTTCTCTCCTCTGATAAAAAACGGTAAAAACAGAGAATGAAAAAGTTGCACGTTAAACATCAGAGTTTCTCTCTGCACGCTGCTAACGTTAGCTTAGCTAGTTTCTCTGATTACCTAAAGATGCAGACGTGACACACAGACATGAGTAAAACTGATAAAAACAAGGTCGTTTTCAGTTTAAATCTGTGTTTCTTTGGTGCAGTTTGGTGGACATACCACGAGCTAAAGGCTAACGTTAGCTCAGCTTGTTCCTCTGATCACTTCAGATCCAGACGTCCTATTACTAAAATACTTTATTTGGTTAAAATATTGAGTTAAAAAACACCAAGACATAAAAACACTTTCCCACAGGTTCAACAAATCCTTGAAAATGTGTTATTTTGAGAGGAAACATCAAGGCCTTTTGTACATTTCTGTAAATACTAAAAACTTCTATCAAAGTGATATTTTAAACTAAATGTGAGAAAATAGCCTACCTTAATACAAAAACAAGAGGTTACAGTAAAACTGGCAATAACAAAATCATTGAAATATCATAAATAAAACCATAAATATTAAGTAAAAATTTGCAAAAAAAACTGATGAAATATTTATGTACACATAAGAATTTGAAGTAAAATGTGCAATTGCCTACGTGAAGCACTTGGAATGGCCTAGCGTCTGAATCGTGCTACAGAAATAAAATAACTTTAAAAGGTTAAAATAAAATGGAATAAAGATATTTAAATAAACACAAGAAGTTAACGGGACTAACGGGAGGGCTACCTCTGTATAAACTCTGCTTTCTGCCCTCCCGCCTCTACTCATTGTGTTTGTTTTTCAGATGTATAAACTGTCTAATTGTTGAAATAGTAGAATAAATAAATGTTTTTAATTAAAGTAAACATTTTCTCATCACACAAAATATAACAATAAGTATGTAAAAATGTGTATTGACAATATATACAGTGGTGTATTAGTACTAATGAAGATTTTGATGCTGTGTTTATGATTGTTTTTGTGGCAGCAGATTACACACATGCGGCGTTGTGAAGTGAAATAATATTCTTCTCTCTAGTTATTTCCAGGAACATCCTGACGGAGCACCCAGCGGAGTCCGACTCCCCGTCAGCGACCTCTGACCCCGGGGAGTCAGCAGGACCGGAGGGCCCCGCCGTCCTCCAACAGCCACTAGAAAGCCTCGGAAACCCAGGCTCCGATGTGGCGGCTGCAGAGGGGAACAGCTCGGCGCCCGCCACCCCAGACCCTGCAAAACCTGCTCACGCTGACGAGATGTAACACGAGGCTAGAGCACCAGAACTGGACTGTTCAGGAGGCGAATCCACCAATCGGGGGGTCGGGGGGGAGGGGGGGCGGTGGTTCGATTCCCAAAACCCTGCAGTCACCAAGCCCCGAGGAGGAGCGCATTAAGAGGGCGATTAATAACATTTTCTTAGTGGACAAACGGCGGTACTACAACTCGCGTGACGTCATTTTGGCCCAAAGAGACATTTTCCCATTGACTCACATTAGGAGAGAGACGTCTGCAAATCAGTGGCGATATCTTCTTTTACTAAATCAACTTCACAACACGAACACTTTTAGATCCCTTCTTCAAATCAGAGTCTAGCTGTCAGCTTAGTGAACCAGGAAATGTTGAGGACCCCAAAGTTTTATGATAGAAAATGTATAGTAGGGTCTACAGCTCATAGAAACTGCCGGATGCTAACCTGCAGATGTTGGGACATGGGAACAATTAGCATAAGTTGTGTTAATTAGCATTAATTTGGACAGTTTAGGAGTGGTGTTGGGAGTTATTGAGGATGTTGAATCAATTTCTGACATTTTCAGAATCAAAAGTGTCAGTTTTAACCAGAAAGTGATCATATCTGTACTCTCTGTGGACTGATTCTGACTACCATGAGTAGAGTTGGACCATTGGATATAGAGAGCACAAGATGAACATTATTATCTCTACTGTGGACAATTTCTTATCAAATAAATGAGCAATCTGAGTTCCCTTAATCTTCAAAATCGACCCAAAATTGATCAAAATCAGTCCACACAGAGAATCACATGCTTTGCAATATTTGTCTTTTAACCCAATCAGAGCAGACGTTGATTTAGGAACACAGGTATGTTGAAGCTGAAGAACATGAGTACATTTTGTGTAATTTTATGGATGTATTTGTAGTTTTATCTGAAGAGGTTGTTGTTATATTAATCAAAATATGTTTTAAAGCTCTTAAAGTAATTTGGATATTTTAAAATCACTTTTTCTTTTTAAGAGGGATTTACTGAGTCTTATTCTGGCTGTTTTTAATTTAATTTTAACCAAAAGTCCTCGTGGATTAATGTTTGAATGTTGTTGCGTCACTAAGTGTTAAATTAATATATTTGAGTCCATTGGAATTACAGAAAAATGACAGACCTGAGAAACGTTCAGATAAAACCATGCAAAGCGGGTTTAGTATTATTATTAGTATTATTAGTATGTTAACCCTGCAGTGGAGCGACTCCTCTCTAACAGCTTTGTGTTTCTCATGAATCGGCTCACAGGGTTAATGATTCATTCATTCTTTATTAAAAGGGAACAACGAGTCTGTCTGTGATTTATTTAATTGTTTCTGCAACCAAACTGATTTATTATAATTCTCTCTCTTTAAGTGCCTCGTTTACAGAGAGAGAAATACTCTGATCATGTACTTCAGTAAAAGTAGAAGTACTCAGATCATGTACTTCACTAAAAGTAGAAGTACTCAGATCTTGTACTTGAGTAAAAGTAGAAGTACTCAGATCTTGTACGGCGGCCCGTTCTCCATTCGTCTTCTCATGCTCACCTCCGACGCCACAAACTTCAACCTGACGGACTTCCGTAACGGCAGCGCGGCCATCACTGCGCTCCGGACCTTCGACCGCCTCCCATTCTGATGATTGACAGCGGCTCTCCTCCAATGAGCTCCACCAGCACGCTCACGGTGGTGATTGGTGACAGGAATGACCACCCTCACTCCTCGGCAGTGTTGGGCAAGTTATTTCCAAAATGTAATGCATTACATATGACTTATTACTGTATTTTTTAAGTAATAAGTTACATTACAATATTACTGTCTCTGAAATGTAATGAGTTAGACTACTTTTATATTACTTTTGAGTTACTTTAACCAAAATAACCGCAAAATAATGGCTAGGTATTTTAAATGCTAAAATGTAGTTTAGTGCAGCAACTTTTATTACAAGGCTAGTTGAATACTCGATTCTGATTGGTCAATTCCGTTGCTAAGGAGGATCAAGAATGAGAAAGTAAAAGAGGGTAAAAGACGGAGCGCTGGACGTCAGATAAATGAACAGAAGAAGACAGACAAGAAGTAAACACTAACAGGAACACGGTATGGGCTCTGCAGAGTTTAAGGACTTGTTAGTGGATCAGAAACTGTGAACAGAGTTAAACAGAGCTGCCGTAAAGTTGTTGTTGTCGCAGTTCCAGCCGTTGGTGCGCAATGGAACGGAAAAGAAAACCCTTCACCGGCACAATTTCGCGATGTTACTGAATTCTTAAAAAACAAAACACCATTTCATTTCGGGTTAAAATTAGTTGTTACTGAGAATCGTAACGGGTAGTATATTACCCACATTTCATTAGTAATGCGTTACATTACTTCGTTACAGCAAAAAGTAATAAATTACTGTAACTCCGTTACTTTTGTAACACGTTACACCCAACACTGCTCCTCGGGTCACACCAACTTTGTCGTCTACAGGAAGGTATGTTTGAGTTCATATTGGACATTCAGCGGTCACGTATAGCAACATATTTTGGTATTTAGTTCTTGATTAGAGGTCAGGGTGGGTTCATTGCATTGTTAAAGAAATGATGTCCAATATTGGGTCATAATAATTCTCATAGGAGAACTGGTCAACACTAGAGTTTTTTTTACCTTATTTGGCCAATTAACACTTTTTTAAGTTCCCAAATGTCCATGACCAAAGCTATCAGAGGGTCGACACTGTTGAAATTGATAATTACATCACAACACAGATTATTGTTGCTTTCTAACTTTGTGCTGGACGTCCATGTGATTTGTAAGTCTGAGAATATGCAGAGTTATCTATACCTGATTGAATAGACCTGTTTTATTGAAGAATAGCCAGGCCCATGAAGCTCAAGTCTCTTTGCCACCTGAAAGCTTTTAATGTGAAGAACCAACAGCGGGGAACATTGTGTTTGTATGGGCAGTAATACAAGTAAAGTGGTTTCACCCGGATGGATCATCGTGCATCCGGTCTTTGTTTCCTCTGCTACACGGATGATGAACTCTTTTAGATTTTTGTTTTCCTTGTACACCTTCATGTATCCAGGAACAGGCTTTGCCGAGTGCTCTTGCTCCTTCATTTCACACCTGAGAGCCTCAAAATCACAAATGAATCATGTGAGAAGTTGGGTAATTTTCTCATAGACTTCCATAGAATTGGAAAGTCCTGCATTAAAAATGTTACTCAAGTAAAAGTAGAAAAGTATTATCATCAAAATATAGTGAAAGTAGCGACAGTAAAAGTAGTCATTGTGCAGATTGGTCCATTTCAGAATAATATATCTGATATGTTTTATAATGATTGATCATGAAAGTGTTCTCAAAGCTGGTAAAGGTGCAGCTAGTTTGATGACTTTGTATACTGCAGGGTAGCTTGTGGATTTACTCCAGGTGGAACTAAAGTCTGATTTAACACTTGATTATATTTCACATCATTCATCCACATCTGTAAAGTAACTAAAGGTATTAAATACATGTAGTGGAGTAGAAGTACACCATGTACCTCGGAACTGTAGAGGAGTAGAAGTACAAAGTAGCATAACATGGAAATACTCAAGTAAAGTACAAGTACCTCAGAATTATACTGAAGCAGTATTTGAGTAAATGTACTTAGTTACTTCACAGAGTAATCCACAGAGCTCAGGATTTATGGGAGATACAAACTGGTTCAGTTCCGACCTCTTCCCACGGGAAAAGAATGAAACCTCTGAGACTGAGTTCATCTCTTCCTCTGACCACGGGGAGCTTTCCGAATAGTTCAGATCCTTTTCTGTTGAATAATTGAGAAGAAGCAGCTTCCTTCCCCTTCCTGTGGAAAATCAGCGCTGCACCGGAGACATCAGCGCTGCACCGGAGACATCAGCGCTGCACCGGAGACACCAGCGCTGCACCGGAGACACCGCTGATTAAATACAGGATTAACATCTGAGGAAAGATATTTCAGAAACAAAAGAAGGCACCATGACCTTTATTGTTCTTCTGCTTTCTGGATATTTTCTTTACATTTATTTATTTGTGTCCCTTTATTTTCCCCTTTTTCCTCTATTGCTTTACCCAGCAATTTCTCTATTCATACGGTTACATTTGGCCATTTGATTCTTATTTGATTTATTTATCTTTATATCTCCAGCTTTTTAATCCTGAACGTCACCAAGCGCTCCGTCCCAGCTGTGTGCGTCACTCTTTAGTGTCCCCTGTTCTCCCAGCTGTGTGCGTCACTCTTTAGTGTCCCCTGGTCTCCCAGCTGTGTGCGTCACTCTTTAGTGTCCCCTGGTCTCCCAGCTGTGTGCGTCACTCTTTAGTGTCCCTGGTCTCCAGCTGTGTGCGTCACTCTTTAGTGTCCCCTGGTCTCCAGCTGTGTGCGTCACTCTTTAGTGTCCCCTGGTCTCCCAGCTGTGTGCGTCACTCTTTAGTGTTCCCTGGTCTCCCAGCTGTGTGCGTCACTCTTTAGTGTCCCCTGGTCTCCAGCTGTGTGCGTCACTCTTTAGTGTCCCCTGGTCTCCCAGCTGTGTGTGTCACTCTTTAGTGTCCCCTGGTCTCCCAGCTGTGTGCGTCACTCTTTAGTGTCCCATGGTCTCCCAGCTGTGTGCGTCACTCTTTAGTGTCCCCTGGTCTCCAGCTGTGTGCGTCACTCTTTAGTGTCCCCTGGTCTCCCAGCTGTGTGTGTCACTCTTTAGTGTCCCCTGGTCTCCCAGCTGTGTGCGTCACTCTTTAGTGTCCCCTGGTCTCCCAGCTGTGTGTGTCACTCTTTAGTGTCCCCTGGTCTCCCAGCTGTGTGCGTCACTCTTTAGTGTCCCCTGGTCTCCCAGCTGTGTGCGTCACTCTTTAGTGTCCCCTGGTCTCCCAGCTGTGTGCGTCACTCTTTAGTGTCCCCTGGTCTCCAGCTGTGTGCGTCACTCTTTAGTGTCCCCTGGTCTCCCAGCTGTGTGCGTCACTCTTTAGTGTCCCCTGGTCTCCCAGCTGTGTGCGTCACTCTTTAGTGTCCCCTGGTCTCCAGCTGTGTGCGTCACTCTTTAGTGTCCCCTGGTCTCCCAGCTGTGTGCGTCACTCTTTAGTGTCCCCTGGTCTCCAGCTGTGTGCGTCACTCTTTAGTGTCCCCTGGTCTCCGTTGTGTTTTGAGCTTCTTGCAGCGTTTGGTTTCTGCAGCTTTTAGTAAACGCTGCGCATGTCTCCTCAAGTTGCTGAATGTTCTCTAAACGCTGCATGTGTTGTCAAGTTGCTGAAGATGTTTCTTCACGTGGAACATTTGTGTTTTTATATCTGCATCCTTTCTGAAGCTGCAGCGTGTTTCTCCTGATGGGAGAGTTTTAGATGTTGCAACGTGTTTGCCCCTGTGAGCCACCGTAAAACTGGTCTAAAAGAACAACAAGTTGCATTGGTTTCAGACTTCATGAAACAAATGCAAAGAAAACCCATTTATTTGAAGCTCCACTGTTGTCTGTAAATAAACCTCCTGTCCTGCCTTGCACGCGTTCATGTCTTGGAAAACCAATTCTAAAGTATATTCCTGATGTAGAGCAATATATATATAAAGCGTGCAGCAGCTGTGAGAAATTATTTCTCCAAAAAACCAAGACCTCTTCCCCCAGAGCCCAGCAGGGGTCAGGAGAGATGTTCATACACACTTCTCCCCCTGACTGAGTGATGCATTTGATTACTACTTCACTTTAAATTCAATGCATAACAGAATAACTGATAAACTGTGAGGTAAACACTCAGAGAACTCAAAAACTTCAGGATGTTTGTGTGAAATGACGATATCACTCTTCTGTCTGTACGGTAAAAAAAAGTAACTAAGTACATTTACTCAAGTACTGTATTTAAGAACAATTTTGAGGTACTTGTACCCTCCCACCAAAGTAGAGACACTACATACTGATATACACCTGAACATCAGCAGGAGAGGACTCTTTAAAGTAGAGACACTACATACTGATATACACCTGAACATCAGCAGGAGAGGACTCTTTAAAGTAGAGACACTACATACTGATATACACCTAAACATCAGCAAGAGGGGGACTCTTTAAAGTAGAGACACTACATACTGATATACACCTGAACATCAGCAGGAGAGGACTCTTTAAAGTAGAGACACTACATACTGATATACACCTGAACATCAGCAGGAGAGGACTCTTTAAAGTAGAGACACTACATACTGATATACACCTGAACATCAGCAGGAGAGGACTCTTTAAAGTAGAGACACTACATACTGATATACACCTGAACATCAGCAGGAGAGGACTCTTTAAAGTAGAGACACTACATACTGATATACACCTGAACATCAGCAGGAGAGGACTCTTTAAAGTAGAGACACTACATACTGATATACACCTGAACATCAGCAGGAGAGGACTCTTTAAAGTAGAGACACTACATACTGATATACACCTGAACATCAGCAGGAGAGGACTCTTTAAAGTAGAGACAGGGCCCCCTTGTTGTTTTATTGATCTGAGGGATTGAGAGCAGCACTGATTAAAGATTGGACGGCTGTAAAATGTAATGACAGACGTCATAATGAGGGCAAAGGGACGGATACACAGAGGCTGCTGTATTTGATGTACTCTGTACTCTCAATGTTACTGAAGTCATATAAATGATCTACTTTATTGTGAAGCACCTTTCAGACATTGCAGCTCAAAGTGATTTACAAAAAGGGAAAATAAAGACAAGGACAATTTGCCACAATTAATGTAATAAATGGATGATAATATTAAAAGTAATATACAAATCTAGATTTGATAAAAACATTACTAGAAATAGAATAGATAGATTGCATAAAATAGAAAAGATTTGTATGAAGTGTGGGTCGATTTTGACGATTTAGGGACTTAGATCATTTGGATCGGACAGATTGCTTATTTAATTGAAAATAAAGTGTCCACAGTAGAGATAATAATGTTCATCTTGTGCTCTCTATATCCAACTCTACTCATGGTAGTCAATGAGTAGCCCACAGAGACTACAAATATGGCCACTTTCTGGTTAAAACTGTCATTTTTTTAAATCTAGAAAATGTCAGAAATGGATTCAGCATCCTCAGTAACACTCCAAAACTGTCCAAATCAACCAAGCCATTTGTGCAGGCCCGGACTGGCCGTCTGGAGGACCGGGAGGTTTCCCGATGGCCTGGCCTGGAAAGTGGCCTGCTGGCCTGAGGACTTTTTTTTTTTTTGATGTATGAACGCAACGCTGCGCAAATGTGGGTGTGACTGCCTCACAGACGATGGCTGGCTCTCTACATGATGTGGCCTGCCGACATGGCACTTCATACAGATCATACACTAAAGCCCTCGATTGGTCTCTGTGGGTCATTCAAGCTCGGCAGGGTGTGTGTATGTGTGGCGCGAGCGATCGAGAGGGAGAGCGTGCGCACCGGTTATGTGTATTGTTGTTGTTAGCATCTGGTGCTAGCTAGCTGCTCTAACAGATATAAGGAGCTGTTTCAACACCAAGGTGGAGGAGAGTCCTCTCCTCTCAGACTGAGAGGAGATCCTCTCCTCTCAGTCTGAGAGGAGAGGACTCTCCTCTCAGACTGAGAGGAGAGTCCTCTCCTCTCAGACTGAGAGACTGATAACTACAGCTCAGGTGAAGTAAAGGACTCTCTGAGTGTTTAGATAGTTCACTTAGTCTAAGTTATCTCTGTGGGTCTCAAACGGTTTGGTCACCGTTTATGTAAACACATATTTCCATTTGAGGGGGGAGAGGAGGGAGAGGAGGGAGAGGAGGGAGAGAAGGGAGAGGGGGGAGAGGAGGGAGAGGGGGGATGAGGAGGGAGAGGAGGGAGAAGAGGGAGAGGGGGAGAGGAGGGAGAGGGGGGAGAGGGGGGAGACAGGAGAGGAGGGAGAGGAGGGAGAGGGGGAGAGGAGGGAGACAGGAGAGGAGGGAGAGGGGGGATGAGGAGGGAGAGGGGGGAGACAGGAGAGGAGGGAGAGGGGGGAGAGGGGGGAGACAGGAGAGGGGGAGAGGAGGAGAGGAGGGAGAGGGGGAGAGGGGGGAGAGGAGGGAGACAGGAGAGGAGGGAGAGGGGGGAGACAGGAGAGGAGGAGAGGAGGGAGAGGGGGGAGAGGGGGGAGACAGGAGAGGGGGGAGAGGAGGGAGAGGAGGGAGAGGGGGGAGAAGAGGGAGAGGAGGGAGAGGGGGGAGAGGAAGGAGAGGAGGGAGAGGAGGGAGAGGAGGGAGAGGAGGGAGAGGGGGGAGAGGAAGGAGAGGAGGGAGAGGAGGGAGAGGAGGGAGAGGAGGGAGAGAGGAGCCCAGACACACACAACTATAAATGAACCAAAAACAAATAAATAAACAAGTTTCAATGTTTTCTCATGTTATTGGTTATGGTATGTTATTGATTATGGTATGTTATTGATTATGGTATGTTATAGGTTATGGTATGTTATTGGTTATGGCATGTTATTGATTATGGTATGTTATTGGATATGGCATGTTATTGATTATGGTATGTTATTGATTATGGTATGTTTTTGATTATGGTATGTTATTGGATATGGTATGTTATTGGTTATGGTATGTTATTGATTATGGTATGTTATTGGATATGGCATGTTATTGATTATGGCATGTTATTGATTATGGCATGTTATTGGTTATGGTATGTTATTGGTTATGGTATGTTATTGGTTATGGCATGTTATTGATTATGGTATGTTATTGATTATGGTATGTTATTGGTTATGGTATGTTATTGGTTATGGTATGTTATTGGTTATGGTATGTTATTGGTTATGGTATGTTATTGGTTATTGGTTATGGTATGTTATTGGTTATGGTATGTTATTGGTTATTGGTTATGGTATGTTATTGGTTATGGTATGTTATTGGTTATTGGTTATGGCATGTTATTGGATATGGCATGTTATTGGTTATGGTATGTTATTGGTTATGGTATGTTATTGGTTATGGCATGTTATTGGTTATTGGTTATGGCATGTTATTGGATATGGCATGTTATTGGATATGGCATGTTATTGGTTATGGTATGTTATTGGTTATGGTATGTTATTGGTTATGGTATGTTATTGGTTATGGCATGTTATTGGTTATGGCATGTTATTGGATATGGTATGTTATTGGTTATGGTATGTTATTGGTTATGGTATGTTATTGGTTATGGTATGTTATTGGATATGGTATGTTATAGGTTATGGTATGTTATTGGTTATGGTATGTTATTGGTTATGGTATGTTATTGGTTATGGTATGTTATAGGTTATGGTATGTTATTGGTTATGGTATGTTATTGGTTATTGTATGTTATAGGTTATGGTATGTTATAGGTTATGGTCTGTTATAGGTTATGGTATGTTATTGGTTATGGCCATGATCTTATGATTTTATGATTATTGAAATGTATTCAGTTCTGTTTCATATGGGTGTTTCCATAGATCTAGTCTCTTTATTTTCCCCTCAAAATGCACCAGATTGATGCATTTAACTCCAAAATAAAAATAAATGTCTTACCGGGGGAGCACCCCCGGACCCCCCTAGAGGATTTGAGGTCCACCCCCACTTGAAATATGTTCACATGGATAGGTTCCTAAATACATTTTCAATTTTTTTTAAATAGTAACCCATGTCCATATGTCTATATTTGGGTAGTAGATTTAAGGGCTATCACTACGGGCAGCAACGCTGTAAATATTGACAAATAAATCCAGCAAAATGGCACAAAAGAAACTGGTAGTGGCCGGCTGAGTGTGTAATTCCCGGCCTGACTTATTGTCCCAGTCCGGCCCTGCATTTGTATCTATTGTATGCATAGGCTGTAATGCCATTGATGCCAATTAACGCAATTTATGCTAATTGTTCAAATGTCCCAACATATGCAGGTTAGCATGCAGTAGTTTGGGGTCCTGAACTCCGGGCTCTCAGTGCTGGTAAACTGCATCTCCGTCAATTGTTTCCACCTTTCCTGGCTCTTCCCTTCCCCTTTCCTCCCTCACTTTCCTTCCTTCCTCCCCCCTCCCCTGTCTGCCAGCTCTCCGCCATGCACACAGTCTTTCAGTCACACACACACACACACTCTCTCTCACACACACACAAACACACACACACACACACACACACACACACACACACACACACACACTCTCACACACAAACACGTACACAACACACTCTCACACACGCTCCAGATCACCTGCGGATGGATTTTAAAAACGCGATACAAGCGGAGGCAGACGGACATGGATCAGCTGTTTGAGGGGACTTTTTTAACCTTTTAATCTGAATGGCACTGACCAGTCGCGGTGGAACATGTGGATTATTACCGTTTAAACCGCGAACGTGAAGAGGACACGGAGATTTTCGCAGGTGAACCCGTTTAACTGTCCGATAATCAAAGTAACGGAGTACTGAAGTGCAATTTTGAAGGACTTGTACTTTACATTTTCTCGTTCTACTCCTCTACAGTTCAGAGGTAAATGGTGTACTTCTCCTCCACTACATGTATTTAATACCTTTAGTTACTTCACAGATGTGGATGAATGATGTGAAATATAATCAAGTGTTAAATCAGACTTTAGTTCCACCTGGAGTAAATCCACAAGCTACCCTGCAGTATACAAAGTCATTCAAACTAGCTGCACCTTTACCAGCTTTGAGAACACTTTAATGATCAATCATTATAAAACATATCATATATATTATTCTGAAATGAACCAATCTGCACAATGACTACTTTTACTGTCGCTACTTTCACTATATTTTGATGAGAATACTTTTCTACTTTTACTTGAGGAACATTTTGAATGCAGGACTTTTACTTTAACAGAATATTCCTACACTCTGGTACTTCTACTTTTACTACAAGATCTGAGTACTTCTACTTTTACTCAAGTACACGATCTGAGTACTTCTACTTTTACTCAAGTACAAGATCTGAGTACTTCGACTTTTTTCTCAAGTACAAGATCTGAGTACTTCTCTCTCCTTAAAGCGATAATGGACACTTTGGATTATTTTGTTCTCTTATAGGGACTATAACTCTTCTCCTGAAGCTTATCCTCTTTAAGGACAGCCGTTAAAACAAAGAAACAGATTGAAGGGTCTCTGCCAGGGAAGACATGATTTCACAGGAAACACACCACACACAAGGATAGCATCTAGCGACAGCAGCAGCCGTCAACATATATCAGCGTTTCCCGCTCAGCTGTCAACGGGTTTGCGTCTGAAATTAATGTGTAGATATGGCAATGAAAATATAAAGTCTTATGTATGTGTGGAATATAAAAGCCCTCACAAAGAGAAGCTCTATGCAGAAACAGAGGAGCGTTATTTAAAAAAAAAAGTGAATTAATGACACCTGTCTGTATGAATTAAGAGAAGAACGACCACTGTGACCATAGAATCATCCGGACAGAGGTCAGACAGCTAATGCTATGCTAACTGAGTGCTAACAAAACGTCTTATCACGCATAATTAATCTCCCAGTATATGTTCGTATACTGCCATATCTCCTGTTTTAACCCGTATTCCCAGTGTGTGTGTTCCTGTACTTCAACACATTCAGCGTCTCTTGCTGATGTTTCCACGTCTCCCTGTTAGTTTAAAATAATACAATGTAATCCCATGGTCCTTTTTGTTGTGTTGTCTCATTGTCAGACTCACTCACTCACTCACAACCATGCTTTCAGGTTTAAAGTGAAAAATATACGGCTCCTCTACAGGTTAAGTTAATAGTTTGCGGTCGCTCGTATCCTCCAAAGATGGCTGACTTGCAGTTGATGACGTCACACTAATTAGGCTATATCAATATTGTGATATCGTGTTAGGTATGATGGCCTTCGTGTTGTTTTGTCCTGGTTTTAAAGTCTTCATTACAGGAAAGTGGTGTACTTTTCTCTACCCTCTCTCAGTGATGTCTTTGGGGAGTTTTTCTCCCACGACTCGGCGCGGCCCTGAACTCACAAAGGCCACTCAGGGCCGACAGAAATGATTACAGTCACTCGACCGTGACCAACCAAAGCAGGTCTGACTATTAGATTTAATTACAGGAGAAAGGACACATCAATGTTGAAGCAAGAAATCTCTCAGACCTGACAGTGACGTCTTAGAGCTGCAACGATAAGTCCACAACCAGAAACCAATGAAATTCTTAATTTTTAATGCAAAACCAGCAAGAAATGTAAGTAATGTGTAGACTCATGGATGATGTAATGCGTTGTTATTCGGAGCACTATGCAGCAGTCAAACCCCAAATATATTCAGCTTATTAACATACAAGGCTAAGAAAAGCTGCAAATCATTTGAGGAGCTTAACCCAACACGTGGAAAAAATGATAAATCAACAGGTTTTTTTGAAGCTTGAATCTCAAATACAGTTATGAGCAGAAGTGTAAAACAATAAAAATCATTTTTGCTCTCTCAGTTGATTCCTCACTCCATCATGCTTTTTTGTTTACTTGTATTTATAGCAAATACATCTGTTGACAGTCCAAATATTTATATATTATTACAATAAACAGTATTTCATTATTCCACTGTGCCGCATGTCATTCTGTGTGACTGGAGGAGCCAGTCTAGTATTCGACATACTTATCTTATTCTCCTTCTTCCGCCACAAATGTTGTCATGCTACTCGTCCGGCAGCGTTGACACGAAGCACACAAAAACACATCAAAACATGCGGAGTGACCGGGATCGGGTTGCTAGGTCTTTTATAAGAGACTCGCCTAGCCGTTTTCACATTTGCCCCAAAGAATGAATGGGAAATCCATTTGAACAGAGCTCAAAAACACCCCACTTTGACCCCACACAGATTCTGCATACTTTAACGTAGAACAGAAATGACACGTTTAAACGGTTCTCGAGACTATGGACTTTATTAGACTACATTTTTTGATAGCTAGTACGGTTCTGACGTAGTCGCAGCTTACATTACATTGAAAATGTCACTCTGTTTCACATTTTATAATGGGTGTGTATGGGAGAGTTAAGACTTGGTGACATCACGGCTAGAGGGGAGAGGAGCTGGAAAATCTGAAGAGTTTTTTTCCAACTATTGCTCGGCTGGCCACAATTTTCACTCTTCATACATAATTTGGTGATCATAATGTAGGGAAATGTGTCACGGCCGCACCGATATGCTCATTTAATCAAACGGACTTCCACATATAGCAAACACAGAGTCATCAGGTGTTCATCTGGTATCCTAAATACTCTGGTAGGATATTTAGCTGTTACAGTTTTTTACATTTTTAAGCAATAATGCAGCTCAATATTGTCAATACATTCTCTGACAGGCTGTCTCTCGTTCACTGGCAGGGCGTTGCCGTGGAAACGCTTTGATCTTTGAACACACCTTAACTAAATCCAGTGGTAATCTAAAGATGTTCAGAAACGATGCAGGAATGTGGTACAAGAATCCAAAAATGTAACAGATAAACAGTTCAAATAGTCAGCTAAAAGTGAGCTAAAATGAATGGATATTCTTTGTTGTACCTTAACAATACAACTAATGCTATTAATACTTACTCAGCGTGGCTAATGTTAGCATCGAGACGCCAAGTTTCAGTCACACAGTCAACATTTCTCTGAATTTTCTAGTTTGACATACTGTTGTGTCTCATTCTGTTTTAATTTCACCATTGTGTCACTAGCTCTATTTCATTGCTCTATTTTACCTCCTTGTTTCTTTTCATGTCTTCATCGTCTGTTGCTCTGTTGGAGGACCTGGGAAGTCGGATTTTCATTGCTACGCTTTAGCTGTTTAGTTTAGCATTTTAAAAAATAAAGCCTTGTAACTAAAATAACATTTCATCCCAACTCGAATAACTGGGCTTCATTGATCTCCTCTGTGTGTCTCCACAGTTAACCGGGATAAATAATTCAGCTGTGGTGGAAGTGGACTCCCTGCTGGTTCTGGAGGATGGCGGGCTGGAATCAGGGCGCCGCTCTCCCACTGGTTCTGATGGTTCTTCTGGTTCTGCTTGACCTTCAGCGGGTCGCCGGACGATCGCCCCACGAAACGCAGAAGAACATCACGCTGGCCGTCATCTTGCCCCAGAACAACACGAACTACCCGTGGGCGTGGCCTCGCGTCGGGCCCGCCCTGGAGCGAGCCGTCAGAACCGTGAACGCCGACGCCTCGCTGCTCCCGGACCACGTCCTCATCTACCGCTTCAACAGCAGCGAGGACAAGGGCGGCGTCTGCTCCGAGTCGCTCGCCGCGCTCATGGCTGTTGACCTGAAGCTAACGTACGACCCGTGGGCTTTCATCGGGCCGGGCTGCTCCTACACCTCGTCGCCCGTCGGCCTCTTCACCACCCACTGGGATGTTCCCATGGTTACAGCGGGCGCCTCGGCGGTCGCCTTTGACGGCGGCGTCTACCCGTCCATCACCAACACGGGCCCGACGCACAAGAAGCTCGGCAAGTTCGCCCTGCGGATCTGCGAGCACTTCGGGTGGCGGGAACACGTGATGCTCATTTTCAGCGACAAAAAGGACGACGACCGGCCGTGCTACTTTGCGGTCGAGGGTTTGCACGCGGAGCTGGAGAGCATCAACATCACGCTGGAGGAGCGAGTGTTCGCGGAGAACAAACCGGTCAACTACTCGCAGATCATCCTCGATGTCCAGAACGATGGCCGAGGTGAGTCTCCGTCCACGCAAACTTAACACGAAGAGTAAGGAAATGTGTGTTTGGTAGATTAAGATAAGATAAGACTTTATTTATCCCGAAGGAAATAGTTGTGCCAGAGTTACAAAAATACAATAAACACAGCAGCACAATAATAAAACTGTTCACTAACAGTGCAGAAAAAAGAGCAATGAAATATCTACAGGAAACAGACGGAAACATCATTAATGTAAAATACTGTACAGTGACGAGCAGTATGTAGTAGTGCAAAAGAACGTAGTGGCAGATACGTAATTGCACATTATTATAGAACATTATTAATATTAATAATAATATTGCACATGTTATATAGCAGAGAGTTTGTTATGATGATATTTATTTTGCACATAGTGGTGGAAGTCCTTACTGAAGGGGGAGGAGTTACAGAGTTTGATGGCCACTGGGAGGAAAGACCTCCTGTGGCGCTCCGTGTTGGTCTTATTTCTTTGTTGTAACAATGCTTCTTGGCAGTAAATCTTATACCGTTGGAAAGCCTGTTTTCTTACCTTTCAAATGGTGCCACATTCGTGGGATGAGCAGCAGAGCTGAGTACGCAGGTTGCGCCCGCCCATGAAAAATGTGACAAATCTCCTCAACAGCTTTTTTTATGCTGTTGACTCTTGTTTGGTGTTTTCAGGACATATTGGCAACAAAGCATGTTCCTCATAAATGTGACATCATTTGAAAGGTTAATAAACAGGCTTTCCAACGGTATACTATGTAATACCAAGAAGCATTGTTACAACTAAGAAATAATCTACCAAACACAAATGTCCTCACTTTTTGTGTTAAGTTTCCTTCTGTTCTTGTGCTTTCTGTGATAAGTGTGTTCCAATAGGAAGGACGGCAACGAGAAGATGGTGCCTTCATAATGCCCAAAGGTTATCTCCTTCAATGATAGAGTAGCGGTTTTGCCAACTTAATCCATGCCCTTAATCCTAGTTTCTTGGGTTTAAAAAGCATTAAAACTCACCAGAGTATAAAGGAGGTGAACTGCACTCGTATGATTGTGATTGGATGTTACTGGCTCGCATCAATGAGCCAATGATCAGCTGACTTTAATGCTAATTCAATCTAGCTTCCTCTTTGTGGCACCTACAGTGTGATATTAGATTAGATTTCAATCAGGAGAGACTCATGTTTTGTTTAAAGAACATTTAGAGAGCGCTCATCATGAGCGGATTTCATGTGGAGTGAATGAATTCAGTCTTCCTGCTGGAACTCGCGCTGAGCTTCATTCAGATTTACTTTATTGGCCCCAAATTGGGAAATTGTTTTGCAGAGAAGACATCAATTGGTTCCATGATGTCTGTAGTTCTACACTAAGTGTAATTATAGAGCCAAACGATCAGTGTTTATTGAACGATGCTCTGCCTGTCATTGATGTTTTTAGCTTTTACCTCCTGTAAATGGACGATGTGTCCCTTTCGTCTCCCGTCTCCAGTAATCCAATCCTGAAAAGATTCCTTCAGATACAAAGTGAACGCTGCGTCCTCTCACTGCCTTTTTTTTTATCCTGCGTTGTTCAAACAAACATCTAATCATGGGCTTATTATGCATTGTCAAAATGCAGTTTCAGGCTGCAGGAGTGAGCCTCAGCGTGGATGAAAGCGTCAAATAATGACAGAATGCAAACCTGCAGAGCGACAGAGTGAGAACACGGCGGGGGGTGAGAGTGTAGCAGAGTCTAATCAGCACTTCCTTTGAAACACCTGCACACAATCACAGCTTTAACGCTCATCAAGGACGCATGCATGAAGGATTCAGTCTACTTCTGAAATCATTTAAAAAGCACTACCTTTAACAACATCCATGTTATACTTCCCAACTTGGCAAACCAGAAGCTGATGTTTTATCTTCCTCTGTGTATTCACCCTATGCTAATTGCTATCACTCTGCATAGCGTCACCGGCTTTTCCTGCCGATGAAACAGATTTTACGCTTTTTATTTAATGTTACTCCTCCTCTGTCAGACGTTCAGTGGGACGTTATCAGACGTTCAGAGGGACGTTATCAGACGTTCAGAGGGACATTATCAGACGTTCAGAGGGACGTTATCAGACGTTCAGTGGGACGTTATCAGATGTTCCCAGGGACGTTATCAGACGTTCAGAGGGACGTTATCAGACGTTCAGAGGGACGTTATCAGACGTTCAGTGGGACATTATCAGACGTTCACAGGGACGTTATCAGACGTTCAGTGGGACGTTATCAGACGTTCAGTGGGACATTATCAGACGTTTACAGGGACGTTATCAGACGTTCAGTGGGACGTTATCAGACGTTCACAGGGACGTTATCAGACGTTCAGAGGGACGTTATCAGACGTTCACAGGAACGTTATCAGACGTTCAGTGGGACGTTATCAGACGTTCACAGGGACGTTATCAGACGTTCAGAGGGACGTTATCAGACGTTCAGAGGGACGTTATCAGACGTTCAGTGGGACGTTATCAGACGTTCACAGGGACGTTATCAGACGTTCAGAGGGACGTTATCAGACGTTCACAGGGACGTTATCAGACGTTCAGTGGGACGTTATCAGACGTTCAGTGGGACGTTATCAGACGTTCACAGGGACGTTATCAGACGTTCAGTGGGACGTTATCAGACGTTCAGAGGGACGTTATCAGACGTTCAGAGGGACGTTATCAGACGTTCAGTGGGACGTTATCAGACGTTCAGATGGACGTTATCAGACGTTCAGAGGGACGTTATCAGACGTTCAGTGGGACGTTATCAGACGTTCAGAGGGACGTTATCAGACGTTCAGTGGGACGTTATCAGACGTTCAGAGGGACATTATCTGCTCCTCTGTCAGACGTTCAGAGGGACGTTATCAGACGTTCAGAGGGACGTTATCAGACGTTCAGTGGGACATTATCTGCTCCTCTGTCAGACGTTCAGAGGGACATTATCAGACGTTCAGAGGGACATTATCTGCTCCTCTGTCAGACGTTCAGAGGGACATTATCAGACGGTCAGAGGGACATTATCTGCTCCTCTGTCAGACGGTCAGAGGGACATTATCTGCTCCTCTGTCAGACGTTCAGAGGGACATTATCAGACGGTCAGAGGGACATTATCTGCTCCTCTGTCAGACGGTCAGAGGGACATTATCTGCTCCTCTGTCAGACGTTCAGAGGGACATTATCAGACGGTCAGAGGGACATTATCTGCTCCTCTGTCAGACGTTCAGAGGGACGTTATCAGACGGTCAGAGGGACATTATCTGCTCCTCTATCAGACTGTCAGAGGGACATTATCAGACGGTCAGAGGGACATTATCTGCTCCTCTGTCAGACGGTCAGAGGGACATTATCAGACGGTCAGAGGGACATTATCTGCCTGAGGCTCCATCACTGCATCACAGACAGAAATGTGATCCGATCGATGCCCCGGGGCCACAGTGGAAAGTCTGCAGCAGTAAATGACGCGGCACATTTCCAGAATGGAGGAAGGTGCTTAGCAGCAACCTGCTGTAGTCTTTTGATTAAAGGTCTCCTATCATGCAAAATGCACTTTTTAATGTCTGTTATACATAAATATGTGTCCCCGTTGTGTCAGGAGACTCACAAAGTGTCAGAAAACAAGACCCTCCTGATCCTAACACATCAGGGGTTCATGGTGATATCTATAGTTAAATATTTGACTCTGTTCCCCTGCAGGGTGTACAACAGGTATGAGTTTTACAGTCCAGATCTTTAAAGGCCGGTCCCTCACACACATCAAACTGAACACACTCATTCCTCTCTATATTCTGAAGCTTTTCACATTCACACACTCATTTACACACACACTCACTGACAACATGCAGAACGTGTGTTTTTATGTCAGTGTTTTCTGATTTATGGAGAGATGCAAAGAGATTCCTCTCTAACCCTTATCTGTAAAGAATCTAACATGAAACAACATGAACCTGTCTTTATCACATGGTCTGTTGCTGTGATGGAAATTAATGCATATATCTAATAAGAGAATGTCTCATTTGCATATTTAATCATAACATGTCAGAAAACTGAGACATAAAAAAGATTGGCTGTTTTACATCAAAGTCATTATTATGTGCAGCTCCTCGTGTCTAAACTACGTCTAAATGAATATGAAACAAAAATAAATTTTAAATAAGATGGAAACATATTCGATGAATTCAGATTAATTTAGATTTATTCAACGCAGGATTCTTGTACATCTGAAGGCAAGCTGTAGCAAGATAAAAAACACCTGTGAAGAAAATATTACAATCTGCGAGATCCACAAACAAGACCGTGCTTTGTAGAGTTGATTTTTAACCAGGAAAAAAACATGTATTCGACTTTGAGAGAAAACGCCTCTTGGGTAATAAAGTGCTGTCACTGAGCTGAGGTTTAGTAATGGAGTCATAAATCCACCTCACTGCTTCTTCCTCTATCTGGAGGTATAAATCTGTGAGCAGCACAAACACACAGCGGTTCCCACACTGCCTCCCGACAGGACATTTATTAACAGAGGTCAGCGCCCTGCTGCCTTATATGGAAACTACAGTCCTCCTATCAGATCTGTAGGTATTTCCTGAAAAACACACTCAGGCTAATTTTACCTCTGCCTTCTGTCCCCTCAATCAATCATGCAGCGACTAAGAGCTGCTCAGAAGGACTCTGGAAACAACAACAAATGAACCGCAGTGACTTCTCCTGTCTCGTGCTCTGTGTCATTAAAGCTCACCTCTTGTACTTTATTTGAACAACATATTATAGGGCCATACCAGCAGAAACTCAGCTCAATGCTGCCGTGATTAAACACCATATCATGTTCCAAACCACATCAAGGATTATCTCTGAAACAGTATGGAGCTCAAACTCTTTCTCTCTCAGGTTTACCACGAGGTGAGTTCCTTTTTATTTCCTGCTTCTTCACACATACTCTCTCCAGTACAGGTTAGCTCTGAGTGTTAGCGATGCTAATGTAAACACCGACCATATTACGTCCAGAACACGTCTTTCATTGTTTCTGACAGCAACGTTTCTGATTGGCCCGTGGGTGTAAAGCCCGCCCACATTTCAGATATTACGTCATATCGGACGCAAATCTGGATCAGCTCCGTTGTTCCCCCGTTTTTAGAGATGTGGGTACGGAGGAAAAGAGAGAGGGTTTTATTTCCTGACACTTTGTGAGTCTCCTGACACACCGGGGACACACCGGGGACACATGTTTATGTATAGAAGACATTAAAAATGTGTATTTTGCATGATGGAGACCTTTAATGCAGAGCCAGGCTTACATGGAAGAAATGCTTCTCCAGAAACAAGTAAAAGAATAATAAAAACAAGGTGTTTTCTCTTGTTATTAAATCCAGGCTGAAGACTTTTCTTTCTGCCGCTGCTTTTAATTAAAGGGCCCATGTCATGCTTTTCCGGTTCTTACCCGTCCCCTTGTGTGTTATGAAGGTTTTTCTGCATGTGAACGGTCTGCAGAGTCACAAACCCTCAAAGTACACCCTGTAGGGAGTAAAACTCTAACACAGAGAAGACCTGTCTATGCTGCCCCAGAACGCCTCGTTGGAGATTTCTCCTTTTCCATTTTTTGCTTCCTGAGTTCTGTGACGTGTGAACACCCAAATCAACAACAAAGGACCGGATTGGCCCAAATGGACCAATTCGCATTGCTCGCTTCAAAAGTAGAGCAATGTTCTACTTTTGAATCATATGCCAGTACAAGCTCTAGTCAATCAAACCGCGTGCTTGTGTGTCCGGGGCGGGAGATTCATGTGATTGGTTGTTGGTCGAGCTTCAGACACGCCCGCCGGCAAGCTTCAACGCACGCCGCCGTGTGCAGGGGCCGTAACAGGGAGTCACCATTGACTTGCATAGAGCTCCCTGGTTGGTAATAGACGAGTTGGGATGGCGGAGGAATGCTCTCCGCAGACCCATTCTCACAGCGTCATAAACCTTTTTCTTCCTCAATATCAAGCCACACTTATTGTTTTTACTTTGAGTGTTTGTGTGCTCAGGATGAGTTTCGCTGTGTCTCTCTGTATCGCCGACCCGGAAACCTGTCCGCTCCTCGCAGCAACGAGCCTCGCAACGTCCCGACCAATCAGAGCACACTGGGCTCACAGGGAGGGGGGGGGGCAGGAGCTCCAACAAGCCGTTTAGGACAGAGAGTGAATACACATACTATACAGAGATGCTGTATGAGAAACCAATGAGAGTTTGGAACCTTGAACAATGTAAATCTATTCTAGTAGACCTCAACAATGTATGATCAGTAGAAATGGCCATGTCATGGGACCTTTAAGATACTCATATCTTACAATGCACTGTAACTTTTATTCGTATATTTTTTATGTCTATTTTAATGTCTTTTGCTTTATGACTGTTTTGAAATGCCATTTTATAACGTGTTTCCGCGACACTATTTCTTAATGCTCTTAATTTCTTTCATTTTTGTAAAGCACTTTGAATTGCCTTGTGTTGAAAGGTGCTATAAACATAAACATGCCTTGCCTAATAAGTAAACACATCTCAGTCAGAATCCCTTCATTCGTCCCTCAGAGGGGAAATGTGCCTTTAGCAGGAAAAGATCAGATCTGCCAAAAGAACAAGTGAAAATGTGCTTGTCAGGGTTTTGTCTAACGTTTTTAAAGCCTCAGTGACTCTAATCTACTTATTTATGTAAATAGTTATCACCGCAATGTACATGATTTCATTTTACATTCTGTTCTTGTACATATCATATTCTATTGACATGTTTATAGACTTCTTGCACTATTTTGTATGTTATTATATATGCTGCATTGTTGGAGGAGCTCAGGTCAGAAGGATTTCATTGCCATTTCCACACTGTATCTTTGTGCTTATCACAATAAAACCTTTGAACCTTTGAATAAACTGCTCTTCACGAGGGACCGGAGGGACTGTAGGGACAGCAGATGTTCAGAACAAGGTGTTATATTTCAGAGCTTCAGCGTAATGCTGATACTGGAAACAGGGTTTACTACAGCGATGGCTTTTAGCGCAGCAATTATAGTGGGGGTTACTTTCTATTGATCTGCATTGGTGCTAGAGTGAGTCCTAAAACCTGGAAATGAGTCAGCATTTGAGCACTTCTTGTTACTTTCAATCCTGTTCACAATCCGAAAACCTTTATTCGTCCCACAGAGGGGACATTTACTTTGTTACAGCAGAAAAGAGCCAAAGACAGCTTAATGTTGCATGCGTAAAAACATATTAAAGATAACAAAATTACACAATTTACAAAATAAATGTAGGTTTAGTATGAAAACCAAAGCACTGTCATTAAACAGGAAGTAGTCGTTGAAATAAATGATGTCCTGAAATGGGGACAATAGGTTTCTCTGATGGTATAACACCAGAGCTTATTTCAATGCTTGAAAATTGATGTGCAAAAACAAATGAGCAAACAATGCAACGTTTCCTCAATGTGTTGTAACTCTGAATGAATCCCCTGCTCCGTACTCCCGTAGGAACATCCGGAAATCACATCACAGAATGCCTGAACATGGCTGTGGTTATTGTGAATCTGAGTGCACATTTTCAGTATTTCCGCAGCGCATTTTCATCGAACTGGTGAGAAATGGCTTTAAATATACAGTAATATTTGCTTAAACGGGGAATAGATTGAAAAGAAGTTCAGTAAATGTGTTTAGTTTGTGATTTAGGTATTTATGAAGGATTGAAGTGGATCTTTGGGAGGGTTGGTGGTTCCCTGCAGGAACACAGGGCCAGATGTTGGGGATTTGACTGTGTGTTGCAGTCCTGTCCGCTCGTGATAAGCACAGAGAGCATTTCCTGTCAATTACAGCCGACTGATGAGGGCACTTAAATCTGACCTGACCTTCCTCCTTCCCACCGTGCTGCTCCATTATATCCCAACCATTACTGAGCAAAGAAACAACATTGTACCCGTAGTTAGAACGAGTTCTCTTTATGATGCATAATTAGTTTTTTTAAGGTTCATTCTTGAATAAATAATAGTGTTATATATCTTTAGTTAAGAATAGGAGCAAGCCGCTACAGACAAATATGTAACACTGTCTGAAGATGTGGAAAAATGTTCTTTTATTCTCGAAAAGCTCCTTATATTTCATGTTTAGAGGATCAGGACATGAATAAGAGCACAACCTATAGAGCAGGGGTGGGGAACCTTTTTCCTCTCAAGGGCCATTTCAATGTTTACAACATCCTCCGAGGGCCGTACAAATTATTGACCTCTGCTTCAAAATACTAAAATCACAGCCCATTCATTTGGCCTCTCTTTCATGCTGTGCAAAGAAAGAGCAACCTCTTAATCCAGATATCTCACTATGACTCGCGCATGCATGCACGTGCACGGTGTGGCAGGACCACCACAGAAAGATATGGACACAAGATGTGTGCAAATGTGTTTAGTTTCCTATCCATGTGAACATGATTTAAGTGGGGGGTGGACCTAACCTCCTCTAGGGCGGTCCGGGAGCATCCTCCCCCGGGAAGATATTTTTTTAAATGTTGAAGTTAAACGCATCAATCTGGTGCACTTTGAGAGCAACATGAAGAGATCTATGGATACATCTCTCAACACCCATATGAAACAGAACTGGAAGCAGATTTCTTTTTCTTTATGGATATTTTACAAATCACTCCCCTTTCAAACTGAATTCTTGTTTATTAATAACAACTTCTTTTACTGTCATATAGTATTTTATACCTGTTTACTTTATTCTCTTATTTTTGTATAACTATAATGATCATATAAAGATGTGCCTTTACCTCACTGGTTGTAGAAAAAGCTTCTTATATTCGTTAGCATAGCAAGCTAACCAGATGCTAATAACAACAAAGTTATTGACTGTATGATCAGTATGACAGATGAACAGATCGCCACTGGGCTTTCAGCTAAAGACACAGCCACGCAGAAACTGCGGCATGTGTACGGCTCCTTATCTGAAGTTCTGGAGCCGCGTTCTGGTGCTCTCCGGCAGAACTAGACCCCTGTGAGACGAGACATATACCACGTGATGATACGTTAGGCTCGTGTTGTGTTCAAGGACCCTGACCTTGGCCAGGAAAAACAGGCACTCTTGTTTAATTCTTTTGCGGTCTAGATTTCTTTAATTTTTCGCGTGTGTTTATAAATTACTTCGAGGGCCGTATCAAATGGTCTTGCGGGCCGTATACGGCCCGGGGGCCGGAGGTTCCCCACCCCTGCTATAGAGCAATAATCAAATAATAATCATTATATTTTACTTTTATCAACCCAGTCAGGATCAAAACTGCTTTTCAGGGAATCTAGAATATAATACGTTAAATAACTGTTGATTTTAAAAGTAAAGACAGAGTTTCTGGTTCCAGCTTTTAAAATATGAGGATTTGCTGATCTGAGCTCTGACACTGATGGGTATCTTTTTTAGTTATGTTTTCATATTTGAGAGACTTCTTTGGCCACTA
Source organism: Dissostichus eleginoides (assembly GCA_031216635.1). Classification (NCBI taxonomy): domain Eukaryota; kingdom Metazoa; phylum Chordata; class Actinopteri; order Perciformes; family Nototheniidae; genus Dissostichus; species Dissostichus eleginoides. Next base: position 4,071,920 of record CM062272.1, on the reverse strand, counting down.
TGGGACATAAACGTCCAAAACAAGCTCAGAGACACACAGATTAAAGACATCCATGTGTTGCTGGTAATACTGACAACCTAGTAAGTTTCAATAATGCTTTTCAGTGGATCTGGGGTTCATTGATTAATGTAAAGACAGATTTTCGGGTTCCAGCCCTTAAATATATCAAGTTTAGCTCCGATACTTGTCTTGGGTGGTTATTTTTGATATTTTAGAGACTATCTTTGGCCACTAGGTTATCAAAAACATCCCAAAGAAATCTTAAAGACAGATTATTGAACTCCATTTGTTGCTGACAACCCAGTCAGTTTCAATAATGCTTTTCAGTGGATCTGGGGTCACGCTGACAGGTTTAGTGCACACGGTAATACTTGCACTCAGCCTCAGTACTCGTGTTATTGCACAGTTCAAGATGTTTTAAGCTGCTGAAGGTTGACACAAGTCCACCGTACACACTCTGCACATGGCCTGTGTAGCAGAAACCCACCCGTCTCTGTCTGCTCTCTGTCCTTAAAGAGCACTTTGGTTCGGATCCAGACAGGAACATCTGATGCAGCTCTAATAATGCAGATGAATGTTTTCCACTGCATTTTCCTGGCGTCCGTGTCTGTGTGTGTGTGTGTGTGTGTGTGTGTGTGTGTGTGTGTGTGTGTGTGTGTGTGTGTGTGTGTGTGTGTGTGTGTGTGTGTGTGTGTGTGTGTGTGTGTGTGTGTGTGTGTGTGTGTGTGTGTGTGTGTGTGTGTGTGTGTGTGTGAGGCTGTGGCTCAGTGAAATATTGCGCTGAACTTTGAATCAGGGGATAGCAAGTTCGAGTCCCACTGCAGTCAGCATGTCGTTGTGTCCCTGGAGACACTTAACCCCAAATTGCTCCTGTGGGGATTGTCCACAGTACTGAATGTATGTAAGTCGCTTTGGATAAAAGCGTCTAACAAGTGACATGTAATGTAGTGTGTGTGTGTGTGTGTATGTGTTTGGTAGGGAGCCGATTTGAATTGATCACAAACTGTGGCCCAGAAAACGTTTTTTATCTTCCAATCTTTGACCAGCAAGAGGTCAGATGCTGTTGTTGGAGCTTATGCTGTTTCCTAAAGTACTTCTGTGTAGAAATGGAGCCCCAGCGACGTTTAATGGCACTTTCCTAAAGGCCCGTGTCCACAAAGCAGGGGCAGGAAACTGGGGAGGGCGTTTCATTCGACTAGCAACTAGACTAAGAATGTATTATCTGTTTGTGCTACTTTATATTTGTTTCACATTGTTCTTCCACCATTTTAACCGACTGGAAGACTCTCACACTTTGCATTATTGAGGTGCACTGCTCAGTCTTTGATACGCGTTCGAAGATAATAGTCCAACACTCACCGGCTGATCTGCTCAAACAGATGAGGTTGAGGTCTTGGTTTCTGTTGGGAAAATCCTGAATGTACTCTTCCAGCATGAGAGTAACATGATAACAAAGGTATCCCAACTGTAGCTGTGTACATGACAGGATGTATGATTACCTAGAAGAGCATCAGGACTGTTTTAGGCATATGATAGCTATGTGATTAACATGATGATTCAGCCTCTATGGAGAGAGACATATGACAAGCATGATCATTTCTGACGAGCTAATCTGAACTAAACATTGAATACTGCTTTCTATTCCTCCATCTTGTGACTGTGTAACTCCCTCTCTTGGATATCAGCATGTGAAGGACACTGTTCAGGAACTAGTTGATGCTCTGTATGTGATGACTACTTCCATTCTGGAGAGGATCACAAATACATGGATCCTAATATTGAAGATCAAGCCGGTGACGAGGGATTATTAACATTTTTGAGATTTTGAGAAAAAGTCAGAATTTTGAGAAAAAGTCAGAATTTTGAGCAAAAGTCAGAATTTATGAGAAAAATACATAATTTTGTGATTTTGAGAAAAGACAGAATTTTGAGATTTTGAGAAAAAGTCAGAATTTTTTGATTTTCAGAAAAAGGACAACATTTTGAGAAAAAACTCAGTATTTTGTACATGACAGGATGTATGATTACCTAGAAGAACCGGTATTCCTCCATCTTGTGACTGTGTAACTCCCTCTCTTGGATATCAGCATGTGAAGGACACTGTTCAGGAACTAGTTGATGCTCTGTATGTGATGACTACTTCCATTCTGGAGAGGATCAGAAATACATGGATCCTGAGATTGAAGTTCAAGCCGGACCAGTGAGATTTTTCTAACTCTTTATGATAGTTTTCATGGTCTCCTCCGATTTCTACAATGACGTCTTGTGCTTTTTCAGCGGCAGTACAGCCGCTCTGTGCTCGGCCTTGTAGAGTTGATGGACTTTGTGTGCGGTGCCCAGTGCGTTTTTAGAAAAAAGCGGCTGTGATGGAAACTTCTGGAGCAATGGAGTGGAAACAAAGTGAGACACGGGGAGAGCTGGAGCTTGATTGCAAACACTGAAGGATTATTATGAAGGTATCGGCCGGAGAATTGACAAGACGTGCTGCAGACACGGGGTGACACAGCCCGACCTATTCTGAAGATCTCTTCTGTGGTCGGAGGTTTTAACTAACTCAGAGTGTATAATCAACATTCTTCCTTAACAAGACTAGACAAACAGGGCACTAAATGTGACTAAAACTGTGGTCCGTGGCCAAATGTACGCCAGTGGGACCAAGGGTAAGAAGGACTCCCAGATGTCCACAAACAATAAATCAAATAAATAAGTCTCAGGTCAGCTTGTGCTTGTTTTGGAAATTCCACAGTTAATCACCTTCTGGTAGGAAAAGAACAAATACACAAGCTTAAACCACAGTTGTGTTATTTAAGAAAGAGTTATAGCATTTAACAGAATCAATCTTATTTCCAGCTGAACAGGCCAGAGGTCCTGCACTAGCAAATAGTACCAAGATCTCACCAAGTTACACAGAAAAGCAATGACTTTATACAGGGAGGAGACACAGGAAGAGGATTCATTCAGCGAGGACACTTACATTACAGTCTTCAGAAAGGTGGGGGCATTATAGCATAATTACAACCCTAACATCCATAGACCTTTGAGACAAATGTCGGCATCAATGATTCCCAGATTTTGTGGAGTATGTACAGAAACCTACAACTCACTCTTTCCAAACGGTGAAGTCTTGACGTGGGTCAAATCGAGCTCCGTTTGGTGGAAATAAAAAACGGGTTCTTGCAAGATTCTCAAGAAACGAACACCAGGCCCAACACAGAGCTGGGAAAAAGGTATTTTAGTGGAAAAGGCGGAGGAGGGTCTGCTCCACAGGAACTTGCTTAATTTGTGTGTTGGCTTTGTGTAGCGTGTTGGTTAAATAATTCACATTATCAAACGTTGTTGTAGTCACAGAGTGTGTTTTAATCTGCAACCTACAAGGTCCTGAATCTTACTGTCAGTCAGGGTTCTTTTTGCAATAATGAGCGGCTCGCTGCACATCATCCCTCTCACAGACTGTAGGGTAAACAACTAATGCATGAATGATTTAAAACCACTGGCTGCGTCTTCATCTCTTCATGCACGGAATTATTGAATCATATATCATAAACATGTGCAATGTTGTTCCACATAAAGAAACATGATGCATTATATCCAGCAGGTCGTATGTAACCGGCTCCAGCTGCAGCACAACAACACGAAGTGTTTGTCAGATTACAAACCGTCTCGAGAGATCTTTAAATCAGAGAGACCCTATTCTGCTTTTTGTGGACCTGAACATCAGCAGGAGAGGACTTTTTAAAGTAGAGACACTACATACTGATATACACCTGAACATCAACAGGAGAGGACTCTTTAAAGTAGAGACACTACATACTGATATACACCTGAACATCAGCAGGAGAGGACTCTTTAAAGTAGAGACAGACACTACATACTGATATACACCTGAACATCAGCAGGAGAGGACTCTTTAAAGTAGAGACAGACACTACATTCTGATATACACCTGAACATCAGCAGGAGAGGACTCTTTAAAGTAGAGACACTACATACTGATATACACCTGAACATCAGCAGGAGAGGACTCTTTAAAGTAGAGACAGACACTACATACTGATATTCACCTGAACATCAGCAGGAGAGGACTCTTTAAAGTAGAGACAGACACTACATTCTGATATACACCTGAACATCAGCAGGAGAGGACTCTTTAAAGTAGAGACACTAAATACTGATATACACCTGAACATCAACAGGAGAGGACTCTTTAAAGTAGAGACACTACATACTGATATACACCTGAACATCAGCAGGAGAGGACTCTTTAAAGTAGAGACACTACATACTGATATACACCAGAACATCAGCAGGAGAGGACTCTTTAAAGTAGAGACACTACATACTGATATACACCTGAACATCAGCAGGAGAGGACTCTTTAAAGTAGAGACACTACATACTGATATACACCTGAACATCAGCAGGAGAGGACTCTTTAAAGTAGAGACACTACATACTGATATACACCTGAACATCAGCAGGAGAGGACTCTTTAAAGTAGAGACACTACATACTGATATACACCTGAACATCAGCAGGAGAGGACTCTTTAAAGTAGAGACACTACATACTGATATACACCTGAACATCAGCAGGAGAGGACTCTTTAAAGTAGAGGCACTACATACTGATATACACCTGAACATCAGCAGGAGAGGACTCTTTAAAGTAGAGACACTACATACTGATATACACCTGAACATCAGCAGGAGAGGACTCTTTAAAGTAGAGACACTACATACTGATATACACCTGAATCTCAGCAGGAGAGGACTCTTTAAAGTAGAGACACTACATACTGATATACACCTGAAAATGAGCAGAATAGGGTCCTTTAAGTGAAAGTAGTTATACTATATTATAAAAATACTGCTTAACAAGGTGAGTTATAGCAAAATGCATACCCTTAACTAATCATTAACAAGAAACTTAGCTATAGAGACCAAGTGGCCATTTGAAGAACTGCAGTTTTTCGGCATTAGACTTGTTGGAATATAGTTTTAAACAATAATTGTTTTCCTGGCAAAACATTTCTGGTTCACGTTTTTGAGTAGTACTCAATAAAAATGAATGTGTCTTCTGTACAGTAAGGTTGTTGTAGTTGTGTGTAAATCTATTCTGCTCAGTCTTCTCTGAAGTTCCCACATCAACACGTTTACTCTGAAATCTGTTCCTGATCATGGCAGCAGCTCAATAACCCTGAAGACACTTTGTTTAAACACGCTGATAGAGGCGTCAGATCAAAGCCAGCACAAAGAGAGCAAAGGGCTTCAGGACTAATCACCAGACGTTTGTAATTGCACATTCATCACTCTGTGTGCTTTGTGTCCTTTCAGTCCTGAGGGAGATAGAAGAATAGGCCTTAATTACCTCACACGCAGTCAGAGAGCTTGTGATCACCAAGATAAAGTGACAGCTTTCATATTAAAACATTACACTTTGTTATCAGACAGTAAAGGCAGGAGAAAATCCACCCTTTAGTGTCTTTAAGAGGCTGCAGCAGGCTCTTCCTTAAAGCTGCAGTGAATATATGTTAACGCACAAAGTACACTAAATAATTCAGTTATAGAGCGGTGCAGGGATGTCGTATTCCTGTGTTGTCCCTGAAGGCAGCATCTCTCTGGTCCAATGGGATTTCTCACTTTGATTTTGAATTATTGCAGAAAATATCTCTGTTTCAAACACATTTATGATTCTTACACGTTTAGTTCAGCAGGATAATCTCCACATATTAACACCACTTTATGAAGTGAAAAGCTAACGTTGGGCTATAAAGAAACTACAGCACGGTCACATGACTTCACGTCACCACCGCTAAGCTAAAGGAGGCTAACGTTGGGCTTTAAAGGAACTACGCACGGTCACATGACTTCACGACACCACCGCTAAGCTAAAGGAGGCTAACGTTGGGCTTTAAAGGAACTACAGCACGGTCACATGACTTCACGACACCACCGCTAAGCTAAAGGAGGCTAACGTTGGGCTTTAAAGGAACTACAGCACGGTCACATGACTTCACGTCACCAGCGCTAAGCTAAAGGAGGCTAATGTTGGGCTTTAAAGGAACTACAGCACTGTCACATGACTTCACCACCGCTAAGCTAAAGGCGGCTAATGTTGGGCTATGAAGGAACTACAGCACGGTCACATGACTTCACGTCACCACACTAAGCTAAAGGTGGCTAATGTTGGGCTATAAAGAAACTACAGCAGGTCACATGACTTCCCGTCACCACCGCTAAGCTAAAGGAGGCTAATGTTGGGCTATAAAGGAACTACAGCACGGTCACATGACTTCACGTCACCACCGCTAAGCTAAAGGAGGCTAATGTTGGGCTATAAAGGACTACAGCACGGTCACATGACTTCACGTCACCACCGCTAAGCTAAAGGTGGCTAATGTTGGGCTATAAAGGAACTACAGCACGGTCACATGACTTCACGTCACCACCGCTAAGCTAAAGGTGGCTAATGTTGGGCTATAAAGGAACTACAGCACGGTCACATGACTTCACCACCGCTAAGCTAAAGGCGGCTAATGTTGGGCTATAAAGGAACTACAGCACGGTCACATGACTTCCGTCACCACCGCTAAGCTAAAGGCGGCTAATGTTGGGCTATAAAGGAACTACAGCACGGTCACATGACTTCACGTCACCACCGCTAAGCTAAAGGGCTAATGTTGGGCTATAAAGGAACTACAGCACGGTCACATGACTTCACGTCACCACCGCTAAGCTAAAGGAGGCTAATGTTGGGCTATAAAGGAACTACAGCACGGTCACATGACTTCACGTCACCACCGCTAAGCTAAAGGGCTAATGTTGGGCTATAAAGGAACTACAGCACGGTCACATGACGTCACCACCGCTAAGCTAAAGGCGGCTAATGTTGGGCTATAAAGGAACTACAGCACGGTCACATGACTTCACGTCACCACCGCTAAGCTAAAGGCGCTAATGTTGGGCTATAAAGGAACTACAGCACGGTCACATGACTTCACGTCACCACCGCTAAGCTAAAGGTGGCTAATGTTGGGCTATAAAGGAACTACAGCACGGTCACATGACTTCACGTCACCACGCTAAGCTAAAGGCGGCTAATGTTGGGCTATAAAGGAACTACAGCACGGTCACATGACTTCACGTCACCACCGCTAAGCTAAAGGGCTAATGTTGGGCTATAAAGGAACTACAGCACGGTCACATGACTTCACGTCACCACCGCTAAGCTAAAGGCGGCTAATGTTGGGCTATAAAGGAACTACAGCACGGTCACATGACTTCACGTCACCACCGCTAAGCTAAAGGCGGCTAATGTTGGGCTATAAAGGAACTACAGCACGGTCACATGACTTCACGTCACCACCGCTAAGCTAAAGGTGGCTAATGTTGGGCTATAAAGGAACTACGGCACGGTCACATGACTTCCCGTCACCACCGCTAAGCTAAAGGCGGCTAATGTTGGGCGTGATGACGATGTATTTTATGTCGTAGAATTAAGATCTCTTCAGCTTGTGTTAACCACAGACCTTATTTCAGAATAACAACCAAAAACACATTCAGGACACCATTGACCTCCAGACGAGTTAACTGGAAGTGTTTAAAATGCTGATGATTTCCTGGTTTTAGGAATCGTAACTGCGCCACTCTAAAGTCAACCCTACAAATGTGTCATATTATCGTTATAGAGATTTTGGATCAGATATATTGTGTACATTTTTTTTTTAAATTAAACAACTAATGCAGGTTGTGTTTATGGATCCTTTATGATCTCAGCTCTCAAAACGTAATTTCTAGCGATGGTTAACATCGATTTACTTTCCTTCTTCTTCGCCCTAACATCCGTGTTTCTGGTTGCGATGCACCCATAGTTAATGTCACTAAAGGCAGTTGGATTTATGTCTCTGCCTGGATATAAAGCGCCCGTCCTCTCCGGCTCCAGCGTATTAATCTTTAACCACTGCCAGATGGACGGAAGAGGGAAAGAGGGCTGAAGCACGGCCTTGTGGGTGGATTTGTTCAGGATGATCGACTACGCGCCACAACGTCTTTGAGCCCTGATTACAATTCAGTTTACACTTTGAGACAAAACATTTGGAAATGATGAAAACAGGATTTTAGAGACACTGATGTCCTGAGTCGGATAACGCCTATAAATCCATATTTTTGTTTCCAGTCTTACCCCTTTTTTTGCAATTCAAAGTCATTTTAGGGACTTCAGCATGCAGGAATAATAAAATACTTTAGAATAGGCAAAAATAACACACTTATACTGCATGCACAGAACTGCATGTGATTAGCACAGAGAGGGCCTGTCTGCCAGGAGGACACCTGATCAATAACACTTCATTTTTAATCAGATATCTTGAGGTGAGGGGTCAAGCTACAGAGCAGTGCAGGAATAAGTCCTAAAGCGTGGAAATGAGTCAGCATTTCATCACTTCCTGTCCCCTGGTCTGGAATTCAATGTTTTGTTAGCCTGAAATAAAGTCTGTGGTTAACTCAAGCTGAAGAGATGTTTAGTTCTACATCATAAAATATGTCAGTACATTGAAGAACGGTGGTTTCAAACAAGTGTCTAAATGAGATGACTAAACGTCCCATTAGGTTTTCTCGATGGAGCCTTTGCAATACCTGGAAAGAAATCCTCCCTGCACCACTGGTGTTAGCAGCCAAACATACTTAAAGAGCCCGGAGTAAAAACTATAATGCAGAACATGTTGGATTGTTGTTTCAGAGTTATTAATGTGTTTGCTTGTAAAGATGGACCCCTTTTTTAATCGTTACATAATTCTCGGGAGCTTATGAATTTCCCAACATGGATCCAAAGCACTTAAATCTTAAGGATTTCCACACTTTGAGTATTTTCTCACACTCCAGTAATTTAACTGAGAGGCCTGAATCCCCTGGTCATTCCAATGCTGCTGTACTTCATAAATACCACATTATGAAGACCAGAAACATGCCTAATATAGTCATATTGGCTTGTGAGTCATTATGCAATTTCTTAAAATGTCCTTTCTTTTTTTTGGTCCTGTTGTGAAACATTAATGCAACAGCCTGAACTCACATTGCAATCATGTTGAATCACGTCTAAAGGGATTGTTTCAAAAGCAATGTTTTATTTTTGTTAGTTTATAATATTCCTGCAACAATTCCACAGCGTAGTGATCTTCATTTCTGCTAGAGGCTTTCTGTGTGGCGCCCGAGGGATGAAGCAGATAAAGAGAAAGCAGATGAGGTTTGCAGGACGTGTAAATTTGATGTTTTCACCGTCACGCGTTTTGCATTGGCTCGAGTCCTCTTGGCTTCTCGCTGAGCTTTCTGTAATTGTCCCTGGGAGGACAGAAAATGAAGTCTCGTTCGTGACCCGGCAGACACACATGAAGATCTCAGGTCTAAATGAGAGAAGCAGTTACGCATTAATGACGTTGTTCTCTACGGTTTTAAGCCTTTTTTTCACTCTGTGGACGATATTTAAGTGGCAATAGACAACTCTACCATCCCTATAGGGACTGTAACTCGCGGACGCTGAACCGCACACACCACGCGTATGAAAATGCATTTTAAAATGTTTTTCGCTGTTGAAATACATTGAAATCCCTACTTCTCCTTTCCACCGACCTAGGGTTCTCCTAAATGTATTTCTTTAGGGCGAAGTCCATGGATATTCTGTGAAAAAAGCCTAGCTGCAGCGGCTCCAGAGACCCCAACATGCCGGGAGTGTAGAAAAAAAAAAGGGTTGAATACAATGTCAAAGGGTTTAATAAAGAGTAAATCTAGGCAAATCTTCACAGATCATCACAGAGACAAGAGGTGGGGTACACGAGGCAAAGAGGTGGGGTACACGGGACAAAGAGGTGGGGTACACGGGACAAAGAGGTGGGGTACACGAGACAAGAGGTGGGGTACACGAGGCAAAGAGGTGGGTTACACGAGGCAAAGAGGTGGGGTACACGAGACAAAGAGGTGGGGTACACGAGACAAAGAGGTGGGGTACACGAGACAAAGAGGTGGGGTACACGAGGCAAAGAGGTGGGGTACACGGGACAAAGAGGTGGGGTACACGAGACAAAGAGGTGGGGTACACGAGGCACAAGAGGTACACGGACAAAGAGGTGGGGTACACGGGACAAAGAGGTGGGGTACACGTGACAAAGAGGTGGGGTACACGGGACAAAGAGGTGGGGTACACGAGACAAAGAGGCGAGGTATACGAGACAAAGAGGTACACGAGACAAAGAGGCGGGGTAAGGCAAGGCAAGTTTATTTATAGAGCACTTTTCAAAACAAGGCAATTGAAAGCGCTTTACCAAAATGAAAGACATTAAGAAACATATTATAAAATGGAATTTAAAAACACTCATTTAAAAGCAACGATAATAAAACATGAATAACAAAGGTACATGAATAGAAGTTACAGTGCAGTGTGAGATGTGAATATATCGATACACCTCCTGTGGAGCTCCCTTAGCATCTGTGTGGCGTTCAGGCGCACGTTGTTGTTTTATGTATCTGTCGGTATCACCTCTGAATCTGAACCCTTTCATCTCCTGTTGCAGTGTGAGGGGAAGCTGCTCTCTTTTCATCTGGGAGGCAGGAAGTCGTGGGGGGGGGGGGGTTTGATGGTCCTCCTGCACGACCTTCAGCTCTTCCTGGTTTCAAGGTCGTGTCTGCAGGCTGACCTCTGAACTCTTTATCATGAAAAACAAGTTTATAAAGGAGTGAAAGGTCTGCCGTAGACAGCGGGGACAGGCCGGAAAATATCTGGAAAATATGCAAATGGGAAATACTCGAAAAATGCCAGAAAATTGCTTCAGAAAATGACGTAGAAAATATCTAACTATATGTCCTAAAAACATAAGTGTCTGAAAATGTATGACAAAAACTATTTGAGTCAACAGTATACAAAAACATCTACAGCAGAACATTTTAAAATGAATTATTATAGAAATATCTGAAAGAATACATAGAAAAACATATTAATATGTAAAATGTTCTACCCAACAAGTGTGTGAACAATGTAGGTACAAATTGGAAAAGAAATGTCAATAAAATATGTGAAAAATATAAGTGAAACATTTCCAAATAATGAGTAAAATAGGACTTTTTAGAGACACCTGGTTCAAACAGGACAGAGCTACAAACATATGATAAAATATGTGAAAAATGGCTAAAAATATTAGTAAAATATGTGAGAAATCTAAGTGAAAAATGACCTTTTAGAGACACCTGGTTCAAACGGGACAGAGCTACAAACATGATGATCTCGTAGAATATATATTAAACTAGCCAACGGTATAACTTTGACTGCAGTGAAGGTCTGCTTACGTTTCATATCGTCAGGATCGAAGCAGTGCGGACGATATGTGGAATAAAGTTTAGTAAAGAAATGATTCGGAGGGAGGGAGTATTTCAGATCAGTATTTCTAGAGAGGAAATTAACTCCCGTCTGCAGCCCTGAGCTCAGTTTCAGTCTGAAAGAATCTCTTCGTGCCCGCGTGGATTTGTTTTTCTGGATTCTGTGGATTCTGTGGATTCGGTGGTTTCTGTGGATTCTGTGGTTTCTGTGGATTCTGTGGTTTCTGTGGATTCTGTGGATTCTGTGGATTCTGTGGTTTCTGTGGATTCTGTGGATTCTGTGGATTCTGTGGATTCTGTGGTTTCTGTGGATTCTGTGGATTCTGTGGATTCTGTGGATTCTGTGGTTTCTGTGGATTCTGTGGATTCTGTGGTTTCGGTGGTTTCTTCACCGTTCCTGCGCAGAGGTCATTAAGTCCTGAAACAAAGGAGGCGGTGGGACAGGAACGGCAGGCCGGAGGAATGTCTTCACTGGAGACTTCCTGAACTCCGACACAGAGAAACTGAGCTAACAAAAACAAAACCAGTGGTGGAGGAAGTTTAGAGGCTTTACTGACTTAGAAAAAGTACTGATATCACACTGTAAAGGCATCTCATGTGAGGCATTGTTATTATTATCATTATTACTGTTTTAACTTTATTTTTATTTATTGATTTGCCATAGAAATCCAGTCTTTCTTTTCATTTCATAGCGTCATGTTTGAAGTACAATGTAATATAAATAATAAAATAAATAAAGTATCATTAGAGCCTCATGGTGTCTTCTTACAGATCTCCATCAGTCTCATGTTGAGTCTCCATGGAGAGGAGGCTTAATGGATTTCTCTCAGTGTAACCAGAACAGCTGACACACACACACACACACACACACACAGTACACACACACTGTAATCAATGGGCAGCTGTTTGAGTCCCTCTGTGTTGTTATTGATTTTTGGGCTGAAAAGTATCCTTTCACACACCGAGGACCCGAGTGGACCTTTATTTTGAGGTCTGATTGAAGAAGACGAAGAAGAACATCTTGTGATATCTTGTGAAAGATGTGACTTGAGTTTCAAAATGTCCACTGAAGAAGAACTCAAGTCACATCTTTGCACCTGGTGTATTAAAAGTGCTGAAAGAAATACAAAAGTCACTACAAAAATCGACTCAAGTTCTTCAAAGTCTTGGTACCTTTCACTGCAGTGACCTCTGACCTCTAGATTAGGGGTGTCCAAACGACATTTTGATTCGGCCCTCAGCAAATTCAAAAAGTATAATGGAATACGGCCCACAAATGAAACTTGAGCTCTTCTTGTGTTGTACTTATTAAATATATCTGTAAACATATATTACTCAGTAGTGTTCATGTGTTAATAAGACCACTTTACAATACATTCAGTCAATTACATTTGGAAATATGTTCTGACAAATCTAAGTCGATAAGAAAAAAGCCCAAGCTTGAAATATACCACGACAATCAATCTGAGGCTTCTGTTGTAAGGGATGAGCTGCCAACAAGCTACCATTCAAGTATCAAGCATCATTTACCAACTTCAGATTGAGTTTGCTAACTTATAACTTCACTTATGAGGCGATATACCTCACATGCGTTACCGTGTAACTCTCTCTCTCTCTCTCTCTCTCTCTCTCTCTCTCTCTCTCTCTCTCTCTCTCTCTCTCTCTCTCTCTCTCTCTCTCTCTCTCTCTCTCTCTCTCTCTCTCCCTCTCTCTCTCTCTCTCTCTCTCTCTCTCTCTCTCAGTGATGTTTGTCTGCTGCCTGCCCGACATCTTCCGGAAGTTGATGGTGGAGTTTCGGCGTGCGGACCTTCCTCACGAGCAGTACGTCTTCTTCTTCATCGACGTGTTCGCAGGCAGCCTGAAGCACGGAGAGCCGTGGGCGCGCGGAGACAAGGATGACGCCGTCGCCAGGGACGCCTTCCAGGTAACCATGGCTACTTCAGAAACACCAATACAGTCTGCACAGGTGGGAGAAGCCCTCAGGGTCAGTCTGTCTCACAACTGTAAGTGTTTGTCAGTATATCTGAAATGACTAGGTTAGCTACGTTAGCTAGCTAGCTTACAGCAGATCTGCAGTGACATCAGAAGGAGTCATGTGACCACATTGTTAAAATAAGACCATGAAACATTTCAGGTAAGTTTCCAACAACAGAGACAGTTGTTCAGCTTTATAATCCTGAACATCACCAAGCGCCCCGTCCCAGCTGTGTGCGTCACTCTTTAGTGTCCCCTGGTCTCCCAGCTGTGTGCGTCACTCTTTAGTGTCCCCTGGTCTCCCAGCTATGTGGGTCACTCGTTAGTGTCCACTGGTCTTCCAGCTGTGTGCGCCACTCTTTAGTGTCCCCTGGTCTCCCAGCTGTGTGCGTCACTCTTTAGTGTCCCCTGGTCTCCCAGCTGTGTGCATCACTCTTTAGTGTCCCCTGGTCTCCCAGCTGTGTGCGTCACTCTTTAGTGTCCCCTGGTCTCCCAGCTGTGTGCGTCACTCTTTAGTGTCCCCTGGTCTTCCAGCTGTGTGCGCCACTCTTTAGTGTCCCCTGGTCTCCCAGCTGTGTGCGTCACTCTTTAGTGTCCCCTGGTCTCCCAGCTGTGTGCATCACTCTTTAGTGTCCCCTGGTCTCCCAGCTGTGTGCGTCACTCTTTAGTGTCCCCTGGTCTCCCAGCTGTGTGCGTCACTCTTTAGTGTCCCCTGGTCTTCGATGTGTTTTGAGCTTCTTCAGCGTTTTGTATTTGCAGCGTTTGGTTTCTGCAGCTTTTAGTAAGCGCTGCGCATGTCTCCTCAAGTTCCCGAATGTTCTCTAAATGCTGCATGTGTTGTGAAGTTGCTGAAGATGTTTCTTCATGTGGAACATTTGGGTTTTTATATCTGCATCGTTTCTGAAGCTGCAGCGCGTTTCTCCTGATGGGAGAGTTCTGGCGTGTTTGCACCTGTGAGCCACCGTAGTCTTTTACTGTGGAAAATGAATATTGAACAATTGAAAGGAAAATAAAGTAATTATCCCGGGGAAGATCTCCTCCTGTCTCCGGTTTATATTAATGGAGTAAAATGAAGTGCGTCTCCAGGACTACAGACAGCCGAGCAGCTGCTCTGAAACAACACGGGGTGTTTACAGAGACAACAGCTCCTCACCGGAGAGGAATTCAGAGAGACGTGCAGAAACACTTAATGAGAGACACGGGTGTGTGTGTGTGTGTGGTGTGTGTGTGTGTGTGTGTGTGTGTGTGTGTGTGTGTGTGTGTGTCAGGTACTGAAGTACAATTTTTGACTTTCTGTATTTTGTGCTACTTTATTCAAACTCCACTACAGGTATCTTGCCAGATCCAGATTATTAGCATCAAGTATCATTAATAAACTTTAACTTCACACATTTGAGTCTGTGAGCACAGCCGTGGTCCACTTTGGAAATTCATTATTTGGACTTTTAGTGTTTTTTCTAGGGATGCACCGAATGGGAAATTCTTGGCCGAAACCGATACCGAAAATAGGAAACAGTTGGCCGAAAACCGAATGCCGAAAGGCCGAAAATGATTAATAGAGAAATATATATATATATAATGTATACATTTTTTACCAATGTTGTTCAGCTACCTGATTATGGAAAAAGACATGATTATGGCAAAACTTAACTTCAATAATAATCACTATTATGGGTCCATAAAACATTTATTCATCACTTTTGAATGCAGTACATTAATTACAAGTCAAGTGCATTTTCTTTTCTCTGTAGGATAACTAGGCCTACAACAAAGTGCATTCAGAACAAAACCAAGGTGCTTTAAAACTGCATAAACATCTAGGCCAGTAGGCCTACAACAAAATAGTGTAAAGACTGTAACAGCCAGGCCTTCAACAACAACAAATGCACCTATAAGTGCATGCATACAAATGTGCAAACTGCAAACTGGATAAGTACAATATATTGAACACTGTGCTGCTGTCATTTCCCCCTAATGATAACCTGAGATGGTGAATTATAACTCACAATGAAAATTGTTCAGGAAAGTGGGTATAGAGTAGACATGTAGAACTAGATAAGCTTATGATAAGCCAGCCTTGTCTACTTATTAAGGAAAAGTGGGAGGTTCTTTTTAATGAACAGTAGCTTCTCTGCTTTATCAGCCATAAGTCTGTTCCTCTTCTCATCAAGCACATGAGAGGCAGCGCTGAACAGTCTCTCGCTGTCATTGCTTTACTTTTTTACCTTTTCAAAAAGGTCCGCCACAGAAGGAGTCGGGGTGCTGGGAAGGACTTTTTTTTTCTGTGCGCTAGTGATTTGATCATACTCCGCATATTTGTCCGGGTGTTTTGATTTCAAGTGGTGGAGTAATCCCGAAGTGGTGAAAGTCTTTGCAGTTACACCCCCTCGAGAAATGTCAGCTGAACACGTTTTACAAATCGCAATCCGCGGCTCTTTCTCTGATATTTTGAAATATCTCCAAGCGGCAGACATGTTGGCTGTGAGCCAGCCGCGAGCGTATTACCTTGACAGCCAGGCATGGTTGCGCGCCGTGCTTGTCGCCGCGTTTTGATTACGTCATCACAACAACACGTGTTCTCTGACATTCGGTGATATTTTTTCGGCGCTAAAACCCTTTCGGCCGAAAGCCGAAAGGGCCTTTTTAACCATTTTCGGCCGATAATTTTCGGTGGCCGAATATTCGGTGCATCCCTAGTTTTTTCATCTACTTTTTCTGGGTTTTCCCTTCCCTGTAGTGTTCTATAAGTTTTAGTGCATGTAAATGGTCTGCAGAGGCTGAAATCCCTGTGTTCCCTCCAGAGGGAGTTTCTCTCACACACACATTTTGATTCTCAGATTAGGTAACTAGTATTTGTAATGGATTACATTTATTTTAATCCAAGACCATGAGGAAACTCTTTTTTAATAAAGCCTGGTTTATTATGTTTATGTATGTAGTGCCGTTATTAAATATTTATGACGTGTGTTTTTATACTGCGTGACTTCCTGTGTGCAGAACGTGAAGATCCTGACGTACCGCGAGCCGCAGAACCCCGAGTACCGAGAGTTCGTGAAGAACCTGAAGATAGACGCCAAAGAAATGTTCAACTACACAATCGAGGACTCACTGGTGTGTGTGTGTGTGTGTGTGTGTGTATTAAATATAACAAGAGGAAATGAAATGATTAATCAAATTGCTCCTGATAATCTCACACTGGAAGATTTTAACGACGTAGAGACGAAAATAGACATTGTTATGCAAATGTGTAATTACTGTTGTCACTGCAGCTGCACGGCCGAGACACACACACACACACACACACACACACACACACACACACACACATGAACTGAAGGTCGGTGTGTTCCTTTTTTAGCTGAATTAAGTCTTTATTCAAAATAAATATGTTGTGAAAAATACTGTATCAGAAAAGAGAGAGAAACATATCCAGAAAACGTCAAATGCTCCAAAAATATGTGAGAAAGAAATCTGAGACAAATTTATTTTAAACACAAACACAGACACACACACACACACACACACACAAACACAGACACACACACACAAACACACACACACAAACAGACACACACACACTAAAATATTACGATACTATGCGGAAAAACAGGACAAAGGAAACAAACAGGTGGCCGCAAACACAATGACAATTATAATGTACTTCTCTGTAAAACATATACTGTATGTATGTATGTATGTATACACGGTATATATACATACATAAGATAATGGTTCAAGTAAGTAGCAGGAATAAGACAACTCAATATATAAAATGGAAAAAGGTCAACATAAATACTGAGAAGTGATCCATAGGAACATGTTTTGGATCTTAGTTTGTTTACCAGTGTGTTTTTGTTTTTCTCTTGCAGATGAACATAATAGCGGGGGGGTTTTACGACGGTCTGATGCTCTACACACACGCTCTGAACGAGACGATGTCGCTGTCCGCCGGTCGGCCGGCAGGGAAGGTCGTCACCCAGAGGATGTGGAACCGAACGTTTCACGGTCAGCGCTTTTTCAGTGTTTCGGTTACGAAGAGTTAATGTTGAGTTATTTAAAGGTCTCCTATCGTGCAAAATGCACTTCTTGATGTCTTTTATACATCGATATGTGTCCCCGGTGTGTCCCCGGTGTGTCCCCGGTGTGTCCCCGGTGTGTCCCCGGGGGGTCAGGAGACTCACAAAGTGTCAGAAAATAAAACCCTCTCTCTTTTCCTCCGTACCCACATCTCTAAAAACGGGGCTACAACGGAGCTGATCCAGATTTGCGTCCGATATCACGTAATATCTGAAATGTGGGCGGGCTCTACACCCACGGGCCAATCAGAAACGTTGCTATCAGAAACAATGAGACCTGTTTTGGACGTAATATGGTCTGTGTTTACATTAGCATCGCTAACACTCAGAGCTAACCTGTACTGGAGAGAGTATGTGTGAAGAAGCAGGAAATAAAAAGGAACTCACCTTGAGGTAAACCTGAGAGAGAGAGAGAGTTTGAGCTCCGTGCTGTTTCAGAGAGAATCCTTGATGTGGTTTGGAACATGATGGAGTTTCATCACAGCTGCATTTTTTTTTTAAAGCTACTGACCCAGAATCAGCACTTTAGTAACAGGGCTGAAATAGAGGGGTTTGAGGCTAGAATTGATGATCTGTTTGGTATTTTGAGCGAAACACTTCAGAGACATATTTTGTTTAGATATGGCCCTTTATATATTTGATATATCTGAGACCTATAATATATGCCTAAAAATAGCATAATAGGAGACCTTTAAACAGCCGCTTCACCACCTAGAATCCCCCCTCTAACAGCTGGAGCGTCGTCCTTCACCAGAGCGTACTTATTTATTCCCTTGTGGTTTCATTCACACTCAGAGTGTAAATGAGTGCTGCAGGTTTCAGCAGGAGGACATCTGAAGAGCGTCCCTGCAGGATGAGAGACACCTGAGAAATGGGACACCAATCAAAGGTCTCCTGACACCGAGGTCAACCTCATTCAGAGAGGGTGTGCGTGTGTGTGTGTTTGCGTGTGTGCGTGCGTGCGTGTGTGTGCGTGCGTGCGTGTGTGTGTGCGCTAGGAAATAATGATTTAAAGGGGACCTATCATGCAAAATGCACTTTGTGATGTCTTTTATACATACATATGTGTCCCCGGTGTTCCAGGGAACTCA
This sequence comes from Dissostichus eleginoides, assembly GCA_031216635.1. NCBI lineage: Eukaryota > Metazoa > Chordata > Actinopteri > Perciformes > Nototheniidae > Dissostichus > Dissostichus eleginoides. The sequence continues at coordinate 4,053,419 of CM062272.1, read as the reverse complement.
CAAAGTGTCAGAAAACACAACCCTCTCTCTTTTCCTCCATACCCAAATCTCTAAAAACGGGGCTGCAACGGATTTGATACGGGTGGATTTTTTATTTGCACCTTTTTGACGTAATGTAGGTGCACTCCGCCTGATTGGTCAACTCTCCACCAATCAGGGGAATGAGAGGTTGGGCCATGTTGACTCTCCACTCGTAATCACAGCAAGCATGATAACATGACGCTCGTGCCGGGGCCGTGTCACGCCCCCCTCTTCCGCATGGGGGCGTGGTCAGCTGAATCAGACCTTGCAAAGACAGAGCTGGAGTGAGGCAAAATGAGGCATGGCTAAAATGCATGATCTGTTTCGTATTTTGAAAATTAAAACGTATTAATATACCTTATATATATATATATACCTTATATATATATATATATATATATATATATAAGGTATATATATATATATATATATATATACCTTATATATTATTTAAATATAGCATGATAGGTCCCCTTTAAATGAACGCATAATTGAAAGTGAAAATGTTCAATACAAATAGAATATAATAATAATATTTATAGAAACATAACAAATTAAGGGAAAAGGAGAAATACAATTGAATAAACAAATAAAATCAATAATATGAAAATAAATATTTTCAATAAAAAAATGAGTTTTTGGGATTAAAAATAATAATCAAAGGAACCTGGTGTGTGTGTGTGTGTGTCTCTGTCTGTGTGTGTGTGTCTCTGTGTGTCTCTCTCTGTGTGTGCGTGTGTGTTTGTGTGTGTGTATGTCTCTGTCTGTGTGTGTGTGTTTGTCTCTGTGTGTGTGTCTCTCTGTGTGTGTGTCTCTCTGTGTGTGTGTGTGTCTGTGTGTGTGTGTGTTTGTGTGTGTGTCTCTGTGTGTGTGTGTGTGTTTGTGTGTGTGTGTCTCTGTCTGTGTGTGTGTGTGTGTCTCTGTGTGTGTGTCTCTGTGTGTGTGTGTGTGTGTGTGTGTGTGTGTGTGTGTGTGCGTGCTAGGAAATAGTGTGTCTAAATTCACATTTAATAGAGTGGTACAGGGATGTAGTATTTTGCGAGTGGACCCTGAAGGCCGCATCTCTCTTCCACAAAAGCCAATGGGATTTCTCCATTGTCTTTTGGGTTACTGCAGGAGATGAGCTCTGTGGCAAACAAAAATGTTCTCTTCCCTGTAGGGTGTTATAAAGATTTGAGTGCATGTAAATGGTCTGCAAAGGCTAACATTCCTGTGTTCCCTCCAGAGGGGGTTTCTCTTTTCGCAGCAGCAGCAGCAGGGAGGCATTCACATCTTTCATTATTGCAGAACCTTTTGGCAGGTCTGCGGGCGTTGAGCCTTTAGCTCTGCGTCCAACAGCATGCGTTTCTCTCCTCAGCCCAGCAGGAAAGCCTCGTCCATCCCCGCGTTCCATTCATAAAACACACAAACCAAACGCAGTCGTTATCTCTGCTTCTTTGAACAAATGATTCCCTTCATTTAGTTTGACCTTTTATCGCTCCATTTCAGCCCTCTTTCACAATCACATCCCCACATGAGGCCAGAAGGGTTGGAGCGATCCGGTGTCGTGCAACACTTCCTCCCCGCTGGTGATTTCTCTGGAACGTTTCATGATGAAACACAAACAGGCTGCGGGTTCCTACAGGACGGTCCGAATGCTCTGCACGTATTCAAATATCTGTGTTGAACCTGGCAGGGCTGGACTCACAGGCCCATCTGGCTTTCATTATACTCTGAGTTTAGATTCAGACAGATTGATGGGAAATGTCTCCACGGGGGACTGGGAGGATATTCAGATGAAACTTTGCTGCTGTTGTTTAAAAGCACTAACTAACAATACTTCCCAGATCAAACTACGAGAGGGAAGAACTACTCCGATCTGTTGCTTCAGTACACGTTGAAATACTCCTTTAAGTTCAAGTCCTGAATTATTAATGTTGCTAAAGTACGGAAGTATTATGGTCTCCCAGCTGTGTGCGTCACTCTTTAGTGTCCCCTGGTCTCCCAGCTGTGTGCGTCACTCTTTAGTGTCCCCTGGTCTCCCAGCTGTGTGCGTCACTCTTTAGTGTCCCCTGGTCTCCCAGCTGTGTGCGTCACTCTTTAGTGTCCCCTGGTCTCCCAGCTGTGTGCGTCACTCTTTAGTGTCCCCTGGTCTCCCAGCTGTGTGCGTCACTCTTTAGTGTCCCCTGGTCTCCAGCTGTGTGCGTCACTCTTTAGTGTCCCCTGGTCTCCCAGCTGTGTGCGTCACTTTTAGTGTCCCCTGGTCTCCCAGCTGTGTGCGTCACTCTTTAGTGTCCCCTGGTCTCCCAGCTGTGTGCGTCACTCTTTAGTGTCCCCTGGTCTCCCAGCTGTGTTTTGAGCTTCTTCAGCGTGTGGTTTCTGCAGCTTTTAGTAAACGCTGCGCATGTCTCCTCAAGTTGCTGGATGGTTTCTAAACGCTGCATGTGTTGTCAAGTTGCTGAAGATGTAACCCTAAAATTCCTGAAATCTAAATCCTACTTAAGTAAAAGTACAAAAGTATTTTCACCGTAGTGTACTTAAAGTAGGAAAGTAAAAGTACTCATTTTACAGAATGACCCTTTCTTTACACCTCTGAAAGTCTCTGAATCTGCAGTTACAGTCATTGTATTATCTTCTACTTGAATCAGCTATCATGGTATTTATAAGTATATCTACAGGGAGGTATTACTACTCTTAATATCCGAGTCCTTCTTCCAGCTGTTGCGTTTTAGATTTATTGTTTAGAGCAGCGTTTGTTTTTGTTGGTCCGGAGGAAGTTTCTGTACGTCACCCTGCAGATCCCGGTGATGGATGACACCAAACTCCAAAACACACAAACCACACACACATATAAAAACACACACACTCTCAAGTCGGACTCGTTTACCTCCCGCTCTTTTATTTTGAAGGGTCAGAAGTCATCGGGGGTCGTCGGGCTGGAGGAGGAGGAGGAGGAGGAGGAGGAGGAGGAGGAGGAGGACGTTGCATCTCAAAGAGCTTTAAAGCTGTAAGACGAAAAACACATAAAAATGCCAAGATAATTATAACAAAATAAATAAAACAAGATAAAAGTGAATAAAAGAGGAACAGTACAGAGCAGTGCAGGACATGAATAAACATTACGTACATAATTAATTTTGAGTGTGTGGGAGAGAAACAGGATTTGAGCCTTTGCAGACCATTGACATGCACTAAAGGCCCTGACACACCAAAGTGACACCAAAGAACTCGTCCCGACGGACCCGACTGTTGTGTCGCCTCACGTCTCTGCGTCTTGGCCAAACAGTCGCACTGGAACACACCGCGAAGACTTCAGCCGACGGCCAAGAAGCACGTACGCACTGCGCATGCGTGAGTGGCAATAACTCTCCTTACCAGCAGGCGGCGGTAGTGTGTACTTCGATTCATTCTCGACAGACTGCGTGATAACTGAGAGAAGAAGAACAGACTGCGTGATATAAACAAGCAACAAATAGCGTGCGTTCCATTTTCACTCTCGTCCATCACAGACGGTTTCACAGAGCGACTTATAATCGGAAACATGTTTAGTGCGGTGCTGGAAAATGAAAAATAATAGCCGTCTGTGTGTGCCTTCTTAATCGTTTGTTTGCGTACCTCACCTCCGTTTCGCTTCTCATTCGCTAAACTGAACAGCCAATCAGAGTGATTTATTTTGCCGACAGCCTCCTTATTCAACATGTTGAATCGGCACGGCAGAAAAGACACGAGGGTGCGGGACACACCAATCTGAGTAGGGCGACAGGACGCTCATCGACGGCCGACATCGGCTTGGTGTGTCCGGGCCTTAACACCTATAGGAAAGGGGAAACGGCCGAAAGCTATCATTCATATAAAGAAGGTAAAATATTTAAAAAATATATTAAAATACACGAACCAAAGTAACTGTGATGTTTAGGAAACAGATCACTATTGGATTTAATTAAAGACGAAGGTAAATAACCATTTGGGGAGAATCAGTGCAGCTGCTTTCACATCTCACTTCCTCCTCCTCTGCTTTATTCCCCGTCATGTTTTCCATCTCGTCTCTTCGTCTCATTTCCGTCTCACTCTTTCTAATTCTTTGGGGGTTTGAAGGTAATAAAAGCAGACACATAAAGACATCTTGAGCAACAGGACTGGACACGTTTCTCTATTTTCTGACATTTGTGTTATTATATTTCAGTAATTGATTGATGGGTTATGCAGATCAGCCTCAGCCCTCTCAACATAAATATTCGTCTCCGGTCATTTCTCGTTACGTTTTCCATCATCTCATTTCTGTCTTTCACTTTCTGTCTTTGTCCCCTCGCCCTGTTTCTGATCTGTCAGACGGCCGAGCAGAGCCTCCCAGAAATAGCTCCTGAAATGTAATCTGAGTGAAAGCAGAGCCTCTTCCTCCCCCTCTTCCTCCCCCTCCTCTTCCTCCATCTCTTTTCTCCTGCGGATGTCCATCACGTCCTCACAAAGCCTCGCTGAGCGTCTCTGCTGATAATCGTCCCAGTTCCCTTTGTATAGCTCCTTCTCTCGGTCACAGCGGGGGGGCGGACTCAGCTCGGCACCACGCACACTGAGAACGTTGACTTTAGTTGAATGTTAAACATCAACAGATTGCACACGACTGTATCAGGTTAGTTGGAAGCAATAATATTAAGTTGAACCTTATATTGTTCATTTAAACGTAATACTATTAACTAATACAATGATGTGTAATGTGTTGACATAATACACACAATTAAAGTTGACATTGTTTCAGTGCAGAAACACAGATTTGTTCTTACTTTGTTAATCTAGTACATTTGTAGTTATTATTTGTACATGTATGTATATATGTACACACAGAGGGGGGGAAATGAATACTGAAGTCCTGCAACATTTCTCCTTATCCTTCATCAGTGGCATCGTCATCACACTTACGGTTATCGGCATATATATGGAAGGAACACAGGGATGTTAGCCTCTGCAGACCATTGACATGCACTAAAACCTATAGAACACACTACAGGAGAGGGAACATCCCGAAAAGCAGAATAATGTGAGAGAGTCTGAAACGGACGAGGACTTTTAAATGCCAATACTCTTGTTATTTTCGAATGAAGTAAGATTTCGAATGCAGGACTTTTAAAATGTGGTGTTACTATTCTCACTCTGCGTCCAACAGCCCGTAGTGTTTCATAATCTTTGAACACGTGTGATGCAGAGTCTCTGTCAGAGGAGCAGCAGGTGTGTGTCTGCAGAGATGAGGACACCTGCAGCTGACAGACTCATTGGATTAGCTTTGCTTTATGTCCCCTCCTGGCTGCCGTAGATCATCCTGCTGTGTGACTGACCTGACAGGAGATCACGATTAACACACTATCTCTCTCTGGCCCTTCTGTGTGTCTGTAGTCCTTTTGTGGTCCTTTATTGTTCTCCTACTTTCAGTTGTGTGTGTCCTTTTTTGTCTCTTGATAATTTGTTCTTTCTCTGTAGTCCTTATGTGTCTTTCTGTGTCTCTGTAGTCATTTTGTCCTTCTTTGTAGTCCTTTTCTGTCTTTTGTGGTTATTTATTTTTCTCCTATTCTCCTTTTTTTCTCTTAGTCACTTTGCATCTCTTGTTAGTGATGTTGTGTCTCTTTGAAGTCCTTTTTTGTCCTTTTGGGACTCTGGAGAAAAGTATAAGGTTGGAGAAGTCGTTATTTAATTTAATCTGGCTTCGTATGATTAAAAGCAACACTGGTCGTGACGAGTCTCCCCTCTCGATTAACCCGAGTCCTTTGAGTCCTACACCTGGTGACGTAACTGGGAAGTCATTTTACTTAGGGGGTGCTGACAAAAGTGGGGAGAGATTTCAACAACAGTAACATGAAGTTTCTCAAATGTACACCACTCGCAGCCCCGCCTCCAGCACCCCTACTTCCCAGCCCCGCCTCCAGCACCCCTACTTCCCAGCCCCGCCTCCAGCACCCCTACTTCCCAGCCCCGCCTCCGGCACCCCTACTTCCCAGCCCCGCCTCCAGCACCCCTACGTCCCAGCCCCGCCTCCAGCACCCCTACTTCCCAGCCCCGCCTCCGGCACCCCTACTTCCCAGCCCCGCCTCCAGCACCCCTACGTCCCAGCCCCGCCTCCAGCAACCCTACTTCCTAGCCCCGCCTCCGGCACCCCTACTTCCCAGCCCCGCCTCCAGCACCCCTACTTCCCGTGGCTATTGTGCACGAGTCAACAGCAGACTCAGAGATTCGCAAATCCTGACTCACTGTGCAAAACATAGCAGACTCGTGCGGACTCAGAGCCGTAACCGTATAGCAGCAGATCCAGAGATCCAGCAGACTCGTCGTCATGCACGAGTCAACAGCAGACTCAGATTCGCCGCTGATCGTATGATCCGGATCTCTTCAATGACTGACTCAGAAGACTCCGAGTCCGTAAAAGGATCCGGATTTGCCATCTCTACGCTGTTGGGGAGAAAATCAGCGACGTAAAAGATGACGTCATGACGCAGCAGCGGCAGCACCAGTCGGGCTCTGGGCGGTGTGAACAAAACGGGGGCTGAAAAGAAGAACCGGTTCCGAACCAGAAAAGCTCTAGAGGAGCTAGAACGGGAACTGCGTTGGTGTGAAAGGGGCATTAGTGATTTTGTGTAACTCTGTGTTCTTTCGGGGGCCATTTGGTCGGGGCCCGGTCACATGTGGCCCCTGGCTGTGTGAGCTGCTCAGTGTCCATGAGACACAGGGGTTGTAATGTGATTTCAACGCCTGTTCTCTTATCTCTGATTCATAGCATGATACGTTTATAATCCAGTTACTAGGCAACAGGCTCCTGAATTAATGTGATTTAACACGCAGCGGGCAGGAGCTCCTACGACTGTTTACTCTCTAAATTATGATTGAAAGGGATTAAACTGCAGATGTAAATCCATAACTCTAGATACTCAGTGACATACGACAATAATACTTGACAGCACATGCAGCATTTAGAAAAACATCCACCAACTTGAGGAAACATGCGCAGCGTTTGCTAAAAGCTGCATGAAAGCAAAACGCTGTAAAATAAGCTGATAAAACATTTTAGGTGAGTTTTCAAAAACAGAGACAGTTGTCCAGCTTTATAATCCTGAACGTCCCCAAGTTAAAGTCAACAAAGAAAAATCACAAAAAAATCAGAAAACTTAAAAAAACAAACATAGAAAAACACAAAATAAATGCACTTGTTAAAGGTCACCTATTATGCAAAATCCTCTTCTTCATGTCTCTTCTTCATGTCTCTTCTTCATGTCTCTTCTACATCAACATGTGTCCCCTCTTCTTCATGTCTCTTCTACATCAACATGTGTCCCCTCTCCTTCATGTCTCTTCTACATCAACATGTGTCCCCTCTCCTTCATGTCTCTCCTACATCAACATGTGTCCCCTCTTCTTCATGTCTCTTCTACATCAACATGTGTCCCCTCTTCTTCATGTCTCTTCTACATCAACATGTGTCCCCTCTCCTTCATGTCTCTTCTACATCAACATGTGTCCCCTCTCCTTCATGTCTCTTCTACATCAACATGTGTCCCCTCTCCTTCATGTCTCTCCTACATCAACATGTGTCCCCTCTTCTTCATGTCTCTTCTACATCAACATGTGTCCCCTCTTCCTCATGTCTCTTCTACATCAGCATGTGTCCCCTCTTCTTCATGTCTCTTCTACATCAACCTGTTTCCCCTCTTCTTCATGTCTCTTCTACATCAACATGTGTCCCCTCTTCCTCATGTCTCTTCTACATAAGCATGTGTCCCCTCTTCTTCATGTCTCTTCTACATCAACTTGTGTCCCCTCTTCTCCATGTCTCTTCTACATCAACATGTGTCCCCTCTTCTTCATGTCTCTTAATCATGTCTCTTCTACATCAACATGTGTCCACTCTTCTTCATGTCTCTTCTACATCAACATGTGTCCCCTCTTCTTCATGTCTCTTCTACATCAACATGTGTCCCCTCTTCTTCATGTCTCTTCTACATCAACATGTGTCCCCTCTTCTTCATGTCTCTTCTACATCAACATGTGTCCCCTCTTCTTCATGTCTCCTCTACATCAACATGTGTCCCCTCTTCTTCATGTCTCTTCTACATCAACATGTGTCCCCTCTTCTCCATGTCTCTTCAACATCAACATGTGTCCCCTCTTCTTCATGTCTCTTCTACATCAACATGTGTCCCCTCTTCTTCATGTCTCTTCTACATCAACATGTGTCCCCTCTTCTTCATGTCTCTTCTACATCAACATGTGTCCCCCTCTTCATGTCTCTTCTACATCAACACGTGTCCCCTCTTCTTCATGTCTCTTCTACATCAACATGTGTCCCCTCTTCTTCATGTCTCTTCTACATCAACATGTGTCCCCTCTTCTCCATGTCTCTTCTACATCAACATGTGTCCCCTCTTCTCCATGTCTCTTCTACATCAACACGTGTCCCCTCTTCTCCATGTCTCTTCTACATCAACACGTGTCCCCTCTTCTCCATGTCTCTTCTACATCAACATGTGTCCCCTCTTCTCCATGTCTCTTCTACATCAACATGTGTCCCCTCTTCTCCATGTCTCTTCTACATCAACATGTGTCCCCTCTTCTCCATGTCTCTTCTACATCAACACGTGTCCCCTCTTCTCCATGTCTCTTCTACATCAACATGTGTCCCCTCTTCTTCATGTCTCTTCTACATCAACACGTGTCCCCTCTTCTTCATGTCTCTTCTACATCAACATGTGTCCCCTCTTCTCCATGTCTCTTCTACATCAACATGTGTCCCCTCTTCTTCATGTCTCTTCTACATCAACATGTGTCTCCTCTTCTTCATGTCTCTTCTACATCAACATGTGTCCCCTCTTCTCCATGTCTCTTCTACATCAACATGTGTCCCCTCTTCTTCATGTCTCTTCTACATCAACATGTGTCCCCTCTGTGTGAAGAGACTCTGAAAGTTTCAGGAACAAAGATTCTCTCTTTTTCTCCTGATCCATTTCTATAAAAACCTGTCTGAAAATGAGCTGATCAGATTTTGGACACTTGATGATGTCATAACGATGTTTTGTCTTGTGTAACCATTAGCCAATCACCAACCAAGGTAACCCCCCCCCCCCACCTTATCACCTGAATCTCCTCCTAGAGCACCATTGAGTTCTTTGTAACCAAATCTCTCTCAGAGGGGCGTGGGGAGGGGCTCCTTATTTTCATCTAAAGTAACAGACAGAGAATCAGCACTTTGGAAACAGGGCTGAAACAGAGGGGATTATGGGTAATGCTGCAATGATCTGTTTGGTGTTTCAGCCAATCAGAGGCAGGCTCTGGATATATCTGAGACCTGTGATATATTGATGAAGAAGAGGAGAATAGGGGACCTTTAAGAGAACATCCTGTGGTCCCTTCTCCTTCGTGATACCTTCAATCTTATTTTGATTTAAAATGGACATGATCAGATTTACACGTCTTCAAAGGAAATCACAGTCCTGGCTTTCTGCTTCCTTCTCCACTTATTCTGATCCTGTGCATATACACACACACACACACACACACTTACACACACACATTAATACTTAATAGAGGGAGATAGGACGCCGCTGTGAGAGCAGGGAGAATAGAGCAGAAGGAGAAGATGGTCGGCAGAGTAATAGGATTTCTCCGGGGATAATATCCATGACAAACAGCTCATGAGAGGCACCACGAATAGGAGCGAGAGATCAGATTACAGCGCTGTTTCCGCTCCATTAACTAATGGACAGACACTTCTCACCCTGCGATGATGCTCGGGGAATATTGCAGCCGACCTCAGGACGAATTCATCAGCTGCAGGGCGACACTCGACCTCGAGCTGAGAGAAACACCACGCCATCCATCGCCCGTCAGCGGCATTGAAACTCTCACTGCGTCCACTCCACACCTGAGTTATGCACGTTATGACTGTTACAGGAAAATAAACTGGGCTTGGGTTTCACATGATAACGGGCAGAATCACGAAAATACACAACCACTGTAAAAATATTACACAAAAAGGTTTTCTAAACAAAAACAAATCAAAAAACACAAAAACATTTATCAAACACTAAATATTTGGGAAAGCTTTAGATATTTGGACGTACCAAAGTGCTTAAAAAATACATTTTAGTGACTAAATGTAATCAAACGCTGTCGGGTCGTACATGTGTAATTGTCTAACAATGATTTGTAGAGGATATGAAAAATCTCAAATAAATCACGTACTTGAACACAAGTTTTGTAATTTAAGTATTACAGCATGAAGAGAAAACTACGGTGGCCCCAGAGGTCAAAACTAATATTTGAGAAAACACATACAAAAAACCCATTATATAAAACACAAAAGAATAACAATAAAAACACATTTTAAACAAGTTGGGAAAAACATATAAAAACAAATTGTTGAAATACATTTCGAATAACAAACAATTGAGAAAACAAAATGACATTTAAGAAAACCCAAAACGAAAGAAATGAAAATTACAAACACATTTCAGAAAACTAGAAAAGACAAAGAAATACTAAAAAAACTGGCATTTCCCTCAAATCGTCTTGCTGTGTTTTTCCTCGTTGGTACGCTGTGTTTTCCTGCTGCCTCGTTGCTGAAGGGTTTCCTCTCGTGAACATCGGCGGGGAACCGGCAGGCGCAAGAAGCTGTTCAGGGATTAAAGGCCAACAGTCTCACAAAACAACGTGTAATAGCTACGCCTGTCCACAGGGCGAAACGTAGAGATTCCCAAATAACCCTCTCAAGACGTGACATGGATACAACATGTTGTCCTCTTCATTTCTAAGGACCGGTGTCCGTGTCTCGTGATCGCATCTTTCCCAGTGAGAAAAATACATGGCGGACACCCGATTTATTTTTTGTGGAAAATCCTAAATTGTAAAATAGTTTGTCCGTTAAAATGCTTTTTGGTTACGTTTCTAGCGAGAAGTTAATATTGTACTTTCAGAATCTACGTCCAGTGGATGTGTAGGATCCACAGTTTGATATTACCAAGATTATTTGAGCTCCATGTTGTTTTTTACACAATATTGTATCCACGTCTTGAGAGGGTTATTTGCAGTGTTGTGCTAGTTACTGAAAACCAGTAACTAGTTACCATTACTAATTACTTCATTTCAAAAGTAGCTCAGTTACTTTACTGATTACTTACACCAAAAAGTAATGCGTTACTGTGAACAGTAACTTTGTAGTTACTTAAAAAAAGGGCTCCCCTTAATGCCCTTATAGCCTTCATTTCAGTACTGTTATTGCATTGGAGAATAATACAATCTATCAAGTCTTAGCTACTAGCTTCGTCCCAGCATGTTGTTTCTGCAGATGTTTCAACAGATTTTAATTGCTGTTTTGGGCAGTCGATAGGATCTTTGACCCGCCGAGACACAACTTACATTTAACTAAAACGTTCTTTTCTTTGTGCTCGACAAAAGTGAAATAGTGAGAATATCTCCAGGCGGAGAAACTCGACTTGAGCTCCGCCGCCACCATGATAGTCTTGTTAGTAAACACAAACACGCCAGGGTTTCCGTTAGCCGGTAATTACCGGGGTTTAGCTGGTAACATTTATTAAAAACCGGTTAATTCAAAACCTGCCGGTCAAAATGTCCGGTAATAATTAGGGATGCTCCGATCGATCGGCCGCCGGTCATTATCGGCCGATATTCACTCTTAAGAGTTTGATCGGTGCTCTCTATAGGCCTAAAGGCCGATCAGGAGCTGGATCTGATCGATATGGACATAAACGCGAGTGAAGTATAACCGGACCCGAGAGAGAGAGATCAGATCAGCTGCTGCATAATCACCTGAAGCCCCGCCCACTGTTTAGCTTGCTGCATGAGAAACTGACGGGCTGTCAGGAGGGAGAGAGAGGATCCGGTTCTCCCGTGTTATTATCCAAAGTTAATGTAAACTTTTGAATAATGTACTTCATCTACTACAAGTAGTTTGTTTGAATGTAATGTTGTCGCCGCTCACCAACGTCTGGGAGCCGAGACTATATAAAAAAAATAACGGAGTAACGCACCATGTAGTAACGGTAACTGAGTTACTGAATTTAAAAATAATGCGTTAGAGTACTAGTTACTGCCAAAAATAACGGCGTTACAGTAACACGTTACTGTAACGCCCAACACTGGTTATTTGTGAATATACTACGTTTTGCCCGGTGGACCAACGTAGATATTACACGTTTTTTGTGAGACTGGGTTGGTCAGACGCAAGAAGCAATTTAGGGATTAAAGGGCAAATTCACCGTTAATCAGCTGAGCGTTAAAACAGGGTTTCCTCTCTTGATCACTCGTCCTCCTCCTGTGGACGGTTTCAATGCGACTGATTGGAGACAAAATGCATGTGATGATAATTCGAGGCTTTAGAAATCCGAGGTAATCAAATCACCGAAGCGTCCTCCAGAGTGTCGCTCTCGTTTCAGAACAGAATCACCTCTTGTGTTTCTGTGCAGAGAATCAACACACACCCTTCTCCTTCGTGATACCTTCAATCTTATTTTGATTTCAAATGGACATGATCACATTTACACGTCTTCAAAGGAAATCACAGTCCTGGCTTTCTGCTTCCTTCTCCACTTATTCTGATCCTGTGCACACACACACACACACACACACACACACGGCTACCTGTTATCCTCGGATAATTAACGTAATGTAACTTTACATACCGTCCCCATTGAGAGAGTGATGACGCGGTTTGACTCAAACAGGAGGAACGGTGCTCTCAGAGTCGAGCTGCTGCTTCCTCTTCTCTAAGCCTGGAACAAATATCGTCCAAATAAATAGATAGAAATACACCACTATATTTACATTTATTTCTTTATTGTCTTTTCTTTTTCTGCGTGTCTTTATTGTTTATTCTGTATTATATTCATACAGTATCTTATATTTTTTGATATTTTTTTACATTTCTTTCTTTTTTTTACATTTCTTTATTAATTTTTGTAATATATATTTATTTTAATATATTTTTTACATTTATTTTTTAATAAACTTAGTTAATTTTTTTTAATAAACTTATTTAATTAAAAAAAAAAGATTTTTCCCATTTATTTATTTTACATGTCATTATTACATTTTTCTACATTCCTTTCTTTTGTTTTCATTTATTTGGTACATTTTTTTTTTTTACATTAATGTTTTTTTTACATGTCATTATTTAATTGTTTCTACATTTCTTTCTCTTGTTTTCGTTGTTTTTCCTGCATCTCTTTATACTCTTTTTTTTAATTGTTTATATTTTTGCACATGTTTTCCTTCCATTTCACATTTATTTTTTCTACATGTCTGGATCTATTTCACATGTATTAATTTCTCTCTTCTTTCTACATTTCTTTCTCGTTCTACATTCGGCTCACTGACATCAGAGCCCCGCTGCAGCAGATGTGTTTTTACGAGCTGTATTTTTATCTCTATCTCTGTGTGGGTTCACAAAGCAGACATTAACCATTCAGATGAATGATTTATTTCTGCTCTTGTTATAAATGCTAACCTTCACTTATGAACACACACACACACACACACACACACACACACACACACACAAACTTCCTGGAAAGCAATGCATCACTTACCAACACATAAAACTCCCACACCTCGTGGTTTAATGTGTGTGTGTGTGTGTGTCTGTCTGTGTGTGTGTGTGTGTGTGTGTGTGTGTGTGTGTGTCTTTATATAATGAGAATGCTCTCAGAGCTCGTGACATTTCAGTGGCAGGACCCCCCCCCCTATAACTGCGCCTCTAAATGTCAATCTGCATCATAAGACACCAGAGGCCTGTACTACGAGGCCGGTTCAACCTAACCTGGATATGTTTGAGTTACCCGGCTTACCTAATCCAAAACAAACGCGCTCTCGCTAAACTGTCCTACGACGCTGGTTATCAACTCGGTAACTCAAGCCAGGGTTTCTCTGTCCGGCTGAGTGCGCGTTTACATAAAAGGGGCGGGGTTTGGCAACATTTGACCAATCACAAACATGGACAAGCGTACTGACAGCGCAGCGTCATACTTCCTGAATGAAAAGTAAAGTATAATATTAGACAAATATGAAGACGTTAAACTTGAAACATCCATGACTTAAACACTTGATCCAGGATCAAAGCCACATAGCTGCAGCTGCGAGGTGAATACAGCTGGTAACAGAACAAGTGTTTGAATGCGTCCATTAACAGGTTTATGGTATCACTGCCCCGTCTAAGACACGATCTGACTTTAATTATATTTGACTCGAGTGTTTCGTCAACTTAATGTGTTGCTTAAAATAATCCTTCTGCATACAGTATGTGACACTGTGAGTGTTGCACGGCCAGATACGGCTCAGCTGACTCAGATAAGGAGATATATGATACATTATGATGTGATAGATTTGATATGAATGATAATGGGACACATCGACGTCTGCACTCACAGTGCCGCGGACTGTACGTAATGTTACTTTGATCCGGTTACTTATGTTGTGGCAGATATTTAAGTAAGCTTTCTTAACGCTAATGTTATAATAGTCAGATTGCTCTGAAGATGGGAGGTGATATTCTATTCATTTTCACGTTCACAGTCAGTGATTTTTGCCGGCCGTCTTTCCTGCAACGGCAGTTTAAACTGTATTTCCTTTATCCTGTAATATGACTTGATCGCTTTAAACTCCGCACACTGAGCTCTGATTGGTCAGCAGGCGGTGCTTTCACTGAGTTGATCTCTTATCCTGGAACCTAACCTGCTCCGGAGCAGGTTAGCCGTTCAGCATAAGTTACCATGGAGATCTAGCCCGCTAAGAAGAGAACCAGCGTCGTAGGACCGGAAACCCAGAGTTTTCCCTGAAGTTAGCTCGCTAAGCGAAAATCCGGCTTCGTAGTACAGGCCTCTGAGCCCTTGTCGCTGTGACTCCGCCCCCTCAGTCTGACCCCGCCCCCTCTGTCTGACTCACACACACACACACACACACACACACTGCTTATTGGCTGTAATTGACCTCTTATGGCAAATCACTTATCCATCCATAAATCAGTGCATTTCAGTCGACCCCCCTCACTTTAATCATTATACTTTCCCGCCTGAAAACACTAATCTACTACTACTAATCTGTTTACATGACTAATGGAAATTAGTATTCAACATTTATTCTCGTTTTTATGCTGCTATGAAATGTAGGATTTTCTTCAGTGATTTCCAGCTGTGTCACCGGTTTCTTGAAAGGGTCAACTTTGTGATATTTGCGGATATTTAAAAAGCTGTTGATATTCATGACTTTTATCCTGTTTAAAGAGTCCTCTCCTGCTGATGTTCAGGTGTATATCAGTATGTAGTGTCTCTACTTTAAAGAGTCCTCTCCTGCTGATGTTCAGGTGTATATCAGTATGTAGTGTCTCTACTTTAAAGAGTCCTCTCCTGCTGATGTTCAGGTGTATATCAGTATGTAGTGTCTCTACTTTAAAGAGTCCTCTCCTGCTGATGTTCAGGTGTATATCAGTATGGAGTGTCTCTACTTTAAAGAGTCCTCTCCTGCTGATGTTCAGGTGTATATCAGTATGTAATGTCTCTACTTTAAAGAGTCCTCTCCTGCTGATGTTCAGGTGTATATCAGTATGTAGTGTCTCTACTTTAAAGAGTCCTCTCCTGCTGATGTTCAGGTGTATATCAGTATGTAGTGTCTCTACTTTAAAGAGTCCTCTCCTGCTGATGTTCAGGTGTATATCAGTATGTAGTGTCTCTACTTTAAAGAGTCCTCTCCTGCTGATGTTCAGGTGTATATCAGTATTTAGTGTCTCTGCTTTAAAGAGTCCTCTCCTGCTGATGTTCAGGTGTATATCAGTATGTAGTGTCTCTACTTTAAAGAGTCCTCTCCTGCTGATGTTCAGGTGTATATCAGTATGTAGTGTCTGTACTTTAAAGAGTCCTCTCCTGCTGATGTTCAGGTGTATATCAGTATGTAGTGTCTCTACTTTAAAGAGTCCTCTCCTGCTGATGTTCAGGTGTATATCAGTATGTAGTGTCTGTACTTTAAAGAGTCCCTCCTGCTGGTGTTCAGGTGTATATCAGTATGTATTGTCTGTACTTTAAAGAGTCCCCTCCTGCTGAGTTCAGGTGTATATCAGTATGTATTGTCTGTACTTTAAAGAGTCTCTCCTGCTGGTGTTCAGGTGTCACGGGCCTCGTGCATCTGGATGAGAATGGAGACAGAGAGACGGACTTCGCTCTGTGGGATATGATCGACACCAACACCAGCGCCTTCCAGGTCAGCATTAATATATTTATTTAACAGTTTTTGTGCCTCCACATTCGTACTCTACCATTCTCATAGACACGCACAATCGATCTGCCAAACGGAGAGGAATCATTTTTAAAAGTGCCACAAATGTCGACTCGGACTCAACGAGGACTTGATAAGAATTTGATATTGAAAATCCTTGTGACATCATAGAACTATGATCATTTGCCAAATCATTAATAAATCAAAGTCACGCCCAAAAACAACCCGTGACATACTCAGCCAGTATATTAGTCAGATCACCCATCCATACGTGTTATCCTGAGTTATTTTTAATTTTACTCAAGTACATCATCTGAAAAAGAAAAGAAGAAGGAAGAAGAAGAAGAAGAAGAAATAAGAAGAAGAAGAAGAAGAAGAAGAAGAAGAAAAGACATACTTATTAAAACTCACAGGAAATTACTTTCTCCACTCTGTATTGTTTCCACACGTTACACACACAGAGGATATACATGCACACACACAGGGATATACATGCACACAACAGAGATTACATGCACACACACAGAGGATATAGATGCACACACACAGAGGATATACATGCACACACAGAGGATATACATGCACACACAAAGAGGATATACATGCACACACACAGAGGATATACATGCACACACACAGAGGATTACATGCACACACACAGAGGATATACATGCACACACAGAGATACACACACCAAAGAGGATATACATGCACACACACAGAGGATATAGATGCACACACACAGAGGATATACATGCACACACACAGAGGATATACATGCACACACACAGAGGATATACATGCACACACACAGAGGATATAGATGCACACACACAGAGGATATACATGCACACACAAAAGTATATACATGCACACACAGAGGATATACATGCACACACAAAGAGGATATACATGCACACACACAGAGGTATACATGCACACACACAGAGGATATACATGCACACACACAGAGGATATACATGCACACACACAGAGGATATCATGCACACACACAGAGGATATACATGCACAACACAGAGGATATACATGCTCACACACAGAGGATATACATGCACACACACAGAGATCATGCACACACACAGAGGATATACACGCACACACACAGAGGATATACATGCACACACAGAGGATATACATGCACACACACAGAGGATATACATGCACACACAGAGAGGCATGCACACACACAGAGGATATACATGCACACACACACAGGATATACATGCACACACACACAGGATATACATGCACACACACAGAGGATATACATGCACACACACAGAGGATATACATGCACACACACATACAGGATATACATGCACACACAGAGGATATACATGCACACACACAGAGGATATACATGCACACACAGAGGATATACATGCACACACACACAGGATATACATGCACACACACAGAGGATATACATGCACACACACACAGGATATACATGCTCACACACAACCACATGCAGAGCAGAGAGGCATCCTGTTATCCGGCGCCAGGGAGCAGTTTTGAGGTTAGGTGCATTGCTCAAGGGCACCTCGGCAGTGGCCCAGGTGGTGAACTGGCACCTCTCCAGCTACCAGCTCACACTGAGTATGAATACTTAAAATACTGCATATTGACGTGCAACATCATGCATAAACACTTCATCATTAAACTCTTATAAAGGTAAAGAGGACAAACACTGATTTTCAAGAACTCTACTCTTAAACCCAACGTCTTGAAATGTTTGTTGTTTTGTTATTTCAGATAGTTTTGGTGTACAACAGTTCAGAGGAGCAGCTGTCAGCCAACCCTGGAACCACTCTGCACTGGCTCGGAGGAGTTCGTCCTCGGGATGTTCCCTTCTGCGGCTTCAAGAACGAAAACCCTGTCTGCGTCACAAGTCTGTGAAAAACACACCAACAAGTTTACCGTATTTTTAATGTCAGCCCTGAACTTTACTTCAGATTTAAAGAGTCCTTTCCTGCTGATGTTCAGGTGTATATCAGTATGTAGTGTCTCTACTTTAAAGAGTCCTCTCCTGCTGATGTTCAGGTGTATATCAGTATGTAGTGTCTCTACTTTAAAGAGTCCTCTCCTGCTGATCTTCAGGTGTATATCAGTATTTAGTCTCTACTTTAAAGAGTCCTTTCCTGCTGATGTTCAGGTGTATATCAGTATGTAGTGTCTCTACTTTAAAGAGTCCTCTCCTGCTGATGTTCAGGTGTATATCAGTATGTAGTGTCTCTACTTAAAGAGTCCTCTCCTGCTGATGTTCAGGTGTATATCAGTATGTTGTGTCTCTACTTTAAAGAGTCCTCTCCTGCTGATGTTCAGGTGTATATCAGTATGTTGTGTCTCTACTTTAAAGAGTCCTTTCCTGCTGATGTTCAGGTGTATATCAGTATGTAGTGTCTCTACTTTAAAGAGTCCTCTCCTGCTGATGTTCAGGTGTATATCAGTATGTAGTGTCTCTACTTTAAAGAGTCCTCTCCTGCTGATCTTCAGGTGTATATCAGTATTTAGTGTCTCTACTTTAAAGAGTCCTTTCCTGCTGATGTTCAGGTGTATATCAGTATGTAGTGTCTCTACTTTAAAGAGTCCTCTCCTGCTGATGTTCAGGTGTATATCAGTATGTAGTGTCTCTACTTTAAAGAGTCCTCTCCTGCTGATGTTCAGGTGTATATCAGTATGTTGTGTCTCTACTTTAAAGAGTCCTCTCCTGCTGATGTTCAGGTGTATATCAGTATGTTGTGTCTCTACTTTAAAGAGTCCTTTCCTGCTGATGTTCAGGTGTATATCAGTATGTTGTGTCTCTACTTTAAAGAGTCCTCTCCTGCTGATGTTCAGGTGTATATCAGTATGTAGTGTCTCTACTTTAAAGAGTCCTCTCCTGCTGATGTTCAGGTGTATATCAGTGTGTAGTGTCTCTACTTTAAAGAGTTCTCTCCTGCTGATGTTCAGGTGTATATCAGTGTGTAGTGTCTCTACTTTAAAGAGTCCTCTCCAGCTGATGTTCAGGTGTATATCAGTCTGTAGTGTCTCTACTTTAAAGAGTCCTCTCCAGCTGATGTTCAGTGTATATCAGATATGTAGTGTCTCTACTTTAAAGAGTCCTCTCCTGCTGATGTTCAGGTGTATATCAGTATGTAGTGTCTCTACTTTAAAGAGTCCTCTCCTGCTGATGTTCAGGTGTATATCAGTATGTAGTGTCTCTACTTTAAAGAGTCCTCTCCTGCTGATGTTCAGGTGTATATCAGTATGTAGTGTCTCTACTTTAAAGAGTCCTCTCCTGCTGATGTTCAGGTGTATATCAGTATGTAGTTTCTCTACTTTAAAGAGTCCTCTCCTGCTGATGTCCAGGTGTATCAGTATGTAGTGTCTCTACTTTAAAGAGTCCTCTCCTGCTGATGTTCAGGTGTATATCTATGTAGTTTCTCTACTTTAAAGAGTCCTCTCCTGCTGATGTCCAGGTGTATATCAGTATGTAGTGTCTCTACTTTAAAGAGTCCTCTCCTGCTGATGTCCAGGTGTATATCAGTATGTAGTGTCATGCTAGGCCTTCCAGATATAAAATATTGAGCGTTTGAAGTGTGAATACTTAAAGGTATAATATGTAACATTTCCACATGTGGAACTAGCCCTTTGTTATATACTTATTTTAGTACATAGAAAGTAAAGCATTGTATTCAGTGGGTTAAATGTAGTTGTTTGTTTTTGAATGCAGATGTTTTGTAATAGTTCCCTCTCTCTCTCAGAGACGGTCACCATCCATCAGATGGCCTCCATCGTGGTGTTCTTCATGTTCACGATGACCCTCACCATCACCATCTTCATCTACAGGTGAGCTGCTCCTGCTCACGTTACATCTATAAAATCAAAACTTCAAAACTCTAAACAACACACCAGTCATGAGTCTCAGTGACTTAGTGAAGCAGCTTCCCTTGAATGTCGTATTCATCAGATTATTTTCAGCACTAACACGGGAGGCAAACTCTTGGAGTTTAGAAACCTTGATTTTAAAGCTCGATGTTTGTCGCAGCTTTTATGTAGATACGGTGGCCGACAGGTGCAAACACGTTACAGCGCAATGTTCCTGTACTCACGAAGAAACATCTTCAGCAACAACCATGCAGCATTTAGAGAACATTCAGCAGCTTGAGGAGACATGCGCAGCGTTTACTAAAAGCTGCAGAGACCACACGCTGCAAGAAGCTCAAAACACAACGGAGACCAGGGGACACTAAAGAGTGACGCACACAGCTGGGAGACCAGGGGACACTAAAGAGTGACGCACACAGCTGGGAGACCAGGGGACACTAAAGAGTGACGCACACAGCTGGGAGACCAGGGGACACTAAAGAGTGACGCACACAGCTGGGAGACCAGGGGACACTAAAGAGTGACGCACACAGCTGGGAGACCAGGGGACACTAAAGAGTGACGCCACCGTCCCAGGGACACACTAAAGAGTGACACACACAGCTGGGAGACAAGGGGACACTAAAGAGTGACGCACACAGCTGGGAGACCAGGGGACACTAAAGAGTGACGCACACTGGGAGACCAGGGGACACTAAAGAGTGACACACACAGCTGGGAGACAAGGGGACACTAAAGAGTGACGCACACAGCTGGGAGACCAGGGGACACTAAAGAGTGACGCACACAGCTGGGAGACCAGGGGACACTAAAGAGTGACACACACAGCTGGGAGACAAGGGGACACTAAAGAGTGACGCACACAGCTGGGAGACCAGGGGACACTAAAAAGTGATGCACACAGCTGGGAGACCAGGGGACACTAAAGAGTGATGCACACAGCTGGGAGACCAGGGGACACTAAAGAGTGACACACACAGCTGGGAGACAAGGGGACACTAAAAAGTGATGCACACAGCTGGGAGACCAGGGGACACTAAAGAGTGACGCACACAGCTGGGAGACCAGGGGACACTAAAAAGTGACGCACACGGCTGGGAGATCAGGGGACACTAAAGAGTGACGCACACAGCTGGGAGACCAGGGGACACTAAAAAGTGACGCACACAGCTGGGAGACCAGGGGACACTAAAAAGAGACACACACAGCTGGGAGACCATGGGACACTAAAAAGAGACGCACACAGCTGGGAGACCAGGGGACACTAAAAAGAGACGCACACAGCTGGGAGACCAGGGGACACTAAAAAGTGACGCTCACAGCTGGGAGATCAGGGGACACTAAAGAGTGACGCACACAGCTGGGAGACCAGGGGACACTAAAAAGTGACGCACACAGCTGGGAGACCAGGGGACACTAAAAAGTGACGCACACAGCTGGGACATCTTGGTGACGTTCAGGATTATAAAGCTGAACAGCTGTCTCTGTCTCAGAGTTACTCGTCTCAAAGTGTTTGTCAGTAGCTTTGTCCCAATTCAGCGTTGGCGTCCTCCGGAGGCTGCGTTCGTAGACCACTTGCGTCACTTCCGCCAAAAGAAGGCTGTCCCAATAAAAAAAAAGACAAGATTCCTCCGAATGCGGCCTTCTTTTCCCGGATTTGGAGGACACATCTGATGTATCCTCCGCCGTCTACCATATCTGACAAGTGAGTTTTTTCAAATTAAATGGCGGTCCGGTCACTAATAAATGTGAGTATTGGGTTTCAACTTACTTTAAAATAACTAACGTCACGCACGTCAAACGCAAGGGGCATTCAAACGTATATACGTACTTAAATACGTGACGTTAGTGACGCTAACTAGCTAGCTGGACGTGCTGCACTGTTGGTTTACACCTATTTTTAAAAACAGCTCAGAAGTTTAGTGAAGTCATACAGAGATCTTGGCTCTGCTATAGATACATTACACTTTATATTACGACTATAAATAAACCAAAGTGAGAACATTTAGACCGGCTTAGCCTACAGTCCGGTGGGATTTATCAAATGGTTCCCTGACGTAGCTGCTGTTAGCTTTATTTGTTTTATACTCTGACATTTTGCAATGTTTTACTGTTTACTAAACTTGGGGACAACATTAAAACCTTTCTATCCAGCTCATGCAGCTTTGAGGTAGGGCTAAAAGAAAGCCTATTTGAAATATTTCCACTAGATTTGATTATTCAGCTTAAAGGTGGGGTAGGTAAGTGTGAGAAACCGGCTCGAGATACACTTGTTGTTATATTCCATGGAATGCTCTTAACATCCCGATAGCAATGAATATCTGAAGTGCTTTGACAAAAAATTCCATTAAAAATGTCATCTGTGGAAGCCGTGGCGCTGTAAAAGCACGACCAATCATCTGAGCCGGCCCGGCTAAAGTAACTGGATGGCCTACCTGCCTGTCAGCCTTCCATCTGTGCACAAACTTATCTCGTGCCCTCATTGGTCATGTGCGCGTTCGTGTGTGTTGGAGGAGGGGCTCTGTGAGGAAGTCTGAAGGAAGGGGCAGATTATTTGTATTTTCAAATTCTAGCGCACTCGAGCTGGTTTCTCCAAAATGACCTACCCCACCTTTAAAGTGTATTTAATTTATCCTAATTTAATAATAATAGGACAATCAGAAATGGACAGCAGCCTGTAGCCTGTTCTCTCTTTCTGCAGCGCTGTCAAAGGGATGCAAGCTGTCACTTCTTCTCTTTAGTTTAAACAAAAGAAAAAACAGTAATTCATTTTAAATAAAGCTTCAGGGACTGTTTTGTCTGTAATGCTTAGTTACATTTGCAATGATCATTTTGCAACCCTGCGTTTAATATTATTAATTCATTTTTTTTCCTTTTCTCTTGTTTTCTCTGTTATTAGGAACATTCAGGAGAAAATGGACCCCCCGTGGTGCTGCAGAAAGAGAAACAGCGATCAGGGACCCCCTCCTCCCAAACCTCTGCTTCCTGCCGACTGAACAGCTGATCAGGGAACAGACTGCAGAGCGCATCACTTTATACACTTTAAAGGTCTCCTATTATACTATTTGTAGGCATATATTATAGGTCTCCGAGACGAGAGCTCATTCAGGAGAATTCTCCCAGCAGATACTCAGCTAAATGCTGCCGTGATTAAACTCCATATCATGTTCCAAACCACATCAAGGATTATCTCTGAACCAGTATGGAGCTCAAACTCTTTTTCTCTCTCAGGTTTACCACAAGGTGAGTTCCTTTTGATTTCCTGCTTCTTTACACATACTCTCTCCAGTACAGGTTAGCTCTGAGTGTTAGCATGCTAATGTAAACACAGACCATATTACGTCCAGAACACGTCTCATTGTTTCTGATAGCAACGTTTCTGATAGGCCCGAGGGTGTAAATGTAACGGGTCACAGCCGTAAGTGACTCGTTATCGATCAGGAAACGGACAGCGAAGCATCTGAGTGTGTTTTCTGGCATTTAATCTGAGAACAAACATAAAATGTCCTTAACATCTGCATTGCACATCCTCAGCAGTGCTCACGTCATTGTGTCTAGTATATATATATATATATATATATAATTATATACATACTAGCTTATTTATACAATTAGAGAAATTATGAAATGACCAGGGAAATCTTATTTTTAAATAATCACACAAAATACAAACACATACATACCTGAGAACAAACACAAAATGTCCTTAACATCCGCGTTGCACATCTTTACAAAAAGAAAAGAAAGAAAAATCTGAAAGTGTTGCCATGTAAACAAACAAAATGGCGCAGACCGCGTCTATTTCGCGCCAAAACCACACCATAAATATCACACAAAATGCTATTTCTTATGATGGAAACCGAACAAAAACGGGTTAATAATGTACCCAAATTGACACTAACCAACATACATCACTTTCATCAACTTAAATAGCCGGTTAACCACACACTGCGACACAATTCCTAGCACAACTCACCCTCAGCAGCACTTCAGTGTGAGGGGAGAGCGGGATGACATTCAGGAAGTAGACAAAGACGGGCAAGGGGAAAGTGTTCCCACTAGAAACATCACTCAAAAATATGAAACGAAACAATGTCATAAAGATAAAATTCACAACTTATTGTAAATCATCCTTTATAAACTAATAATTATGTATACACATTTTTAACTCTGTTACATAAGGCCCGCCCACATTTGAGTAATGTCATCATGACGCAGCAAATCTGGATCAGCTCCGTTGTTCCCCCGTTTTTAGAGATGTGGGTACGGAGGAAAAGAGAGAGGGTTTTATTTTCTGTCACTTGGTGAGTCTCCCGACACACCGGGGACACACCGGGGACACACCGGGGACACACCGGGGACACACCGGGGACACACCGGGGATACACCGGGGACACACCGGGGACACACCGGGGACACACCTGGGACACACCGGGGACACATATTGATGTATAGAAGACATCAAGAAGTGCACTTTGCATGATAGGAGACCTTTAAACTAACAAATCACATCTGTATGCCATATACTGCACTTATTACATTGCTGTTATCAGGTTATATATTTGCAATACTGTCTAGACACTTATATTACTTCATCTAAATTGTGTTTGCTTATATTCATCTATATTTTATCTTGCACTTTTTTGTGTCTTACGTTCAGAATTAGATTTTTTTTCTGTGTCTTTTTTTTCATATATAATGAATGACTATAGCTTGAGTCGGTCTGATTCCCCAAAACTCTTATTACCAAACATCTGCTTTTCTATTGTTGTTGCACTATAAAAATAATAAAAAAATAAAACACTTGATAAACTCACTTCTGCTGATACTTGTTTTACTGCTGTTGGTGTTAAAGTCCATGATCGATTTCCTCTGTCTTCCATGCTGCTCATGATATGAGACATGAAGCTGCAGAGAGAGGATGGATATATTCTAACCCAGTGGTTCGCAACTGGTTGGTCGCGACCCAAAAGTGGTTCGCGGACCCGTTCAACCCGTTTTTTTTCGAAAGAAGTCAAACTCTTATTTTGAAGGCCCGATGTTCTAATGCTGTGCATGCAGTAGGCGTTGGACTGGAAGTACCGGAGACCATATAGTGATCATCTTCTCAATAAAACGTCTTTGCTGATGTTTTTTCGACTCTTCTGGCCAATCAGAATCAAGATTGTTGCTGGAAGTCCCCACGGAGAATAGCTTTGCGGTAGAACTACTCTTTATACATCCATGGGTACAACTTCAGATACAAATGAACACATAATGAAATACGACCCCCGGTTTGATGATTGACAGGTCCCAGAACAATGGGAGCTATCTACCCTTACCCACAATTTAAAGTGATTCACACAGACTCTCTCCTCTTTGCTCTTCTCTCTGTGTGGAGCAGCAAGCTGTCAGAACAAAGTGAAAAACACAATGGCATAAAATATTATTAAAATGTCGGGTAGTAATAGATGTATTTATTTTCTTCTCAGAGTGTACCAGAATGCGTAGTTTATATGTTAGTATTTCTAAAAATGTCCTGGGGGAGAATCCCCCCAGACCCCCTGCTGGGGTTGGGTTTTCAGCATGTGTGCCTTTTTATGTGATACAGTTCAGCTTTGATTCCATCATCTCATTAAACCTTTTTTAAAAGCATACTTTGGTTATGTGAAGGGATATAAGGGATATATGCACTGTACTTCACTTTCATTAATATTGTCTGCTGAAAGGCGTATATATATATTACAGCACGATTTTTTGTTGAATAGATTTGAGTGGTTCAAAATTTCGGGTCGCGATTTATTGACAAAGAAAAGTGGGTCAAGAGGCCTGACAGTTGAGAACCACTGCTCTAACCTCTACTTTGGGATTACATGAAAATAACAAAATTGAATTAAAATAGTACTTTTTAAATACTTGTTTATTTCATTTACTGAGGTTTTAACCATTATTTACAACATGAAGTACATAAGCAGTTGAATAGGTCATTAAACAGTCTTGCATTTAGTTTAATTATATTAATAAGAAAAGCTTTTAATAGTATGTTCAGCAGAGCCGGGGTCTCGGTGCTGACCTGGTGTCAGTGGGACTTCATCTGGGCTGCTTTAGGGAAGAAGGAGAATATAAGCTGTTATAAACCACAGCTAGATATTAAGATCAGAAAACTAATATTGTTCAGACTCAATCTATAAAACAAGCTTTGGTTGATTAGGTAAACAAACATATTTCTATAGAATATCTAGACTTGGAGGATGAAACCCTCTTTAATGGTGACACATGCAGTACATGCACGCAGCTTTTAACCCATCCTAGTACTGGGAGCAGTGGGCAGATATTGCACAGCGCAGGAGTGGGCGAGTGGGGGATGTCCGGTGCCTTGCTCAGGGGCACCACGGCAGGGCAGGAGGTGAACTGGGACCAAGTAGCAGTCCACACTCCATATTTTCAGTTCAGGGACTTGAACCGGCGACCCTACAGCTCACAGTCCAAGCCCCTACTGACTGACTTATTAGATCAGAAAGATTAAACTTATTTTAGATATGAAATGATATGATTAAATGACATCAGCTATATAGACACTGTAATGGCAACTTTAATGTTCCGAAGCCCTATATTCTTTTATTGCCATTACTTCACAGGAGATGGAGTGATCCAGACGCAAACAGATGATTTCCGGTCTTTTGCTGCAGTTTAGAATTATGTTTATTTAGCGTTTACATACCAAGGTTTAGTTATTCTGTCAAAGGTTGTGGTGACCTATGACCCCTTTTATACACCCGGTGCAGCTAAACCCCGCCACCAAGTGTTCAAAAATAATATTGCAGTATAAATGGCTCCTACAGACACCTTATAGGATGCTAATATATCTGAAATGACTAGGTTAGCTACGTTAGATAGCTAGCTTACAGCAGATCTGCAGTAACATCAGAAGGAGTCATGTGATCACATCAGACAGTTGTGTGTCCCCCCCCCCCCCCCCCCCCCTGCAGGAGGATGAAGCTGGAGAAGGAGCTGGTGGCTCAGCTCTGGAGGATCTCCTGGGACGACATTCAGATGGGGAACCTGGAGAAAGTGCTGCGGAGCGGCAGCAGGATCACACTGTCACTGGTCAGCACACACACACACACACACACGCAACACACACACACACACACACACACACACACATACACACACACACACACACACATGCAAACACACACACACACACACACACACGCAAACACACACACACACACGCAAACACACGCACACACACACACACACACACACCGTGTCTCTTATTAAGTGTTTCTGCACGTCTCTGAATTCCTGAATTGGAAAAAAAAAATGCCTGTAAAAGATATACACAAATATCCTAAAAATGAGTGGAAAATGTTTTAAAAATAGCCAAAGAAATATGTGCATAAAGTCAGCAAAATACCCTGAAAATGCATAAAGACCTACTATACAAAAATATATCCTAAGAAAAAGTGGAATATATCTGAACGAATCCCCCAAAAATATGTGAAACATGTCTTAAAAATGTCTGAAAACGTATTGAAAAAGAATATCTGAATAATGTGTAAGAAAAAACAGTGAGATGAAAACACAAGAGGATATATAGAATATGAAGCATTGCTGCAGATTAAACTAGCCAACATTATATAAAACATACACATCAACGCTGCAGTAATCCACACTCATCATATAAGATATAAAACATTTTACTTTAGGTACTTTAACTACATTTAGCTTCAGTAAGGTTTTGAATTCAGTACTTTTAATGGCTGACGGTTATTTCCACCCTCTCTTTCTGCAGAGAGGCTCTAACTACGGCTCCCTGATGACTGGGGATGGAAACATGCAGGTTTTTGCAAAAACTGGATATTTTAAGGTGAGTTTACATTAGAAGAAACATGTTATATTATGCACCACATACATCCCCTATTTTCCAATTCCTTTCTATATTGTTATGACTGCTGAGTGTTGCACAGAGATATCCTATAATAACTTAGTTTAGGATAAGGCCACATTATCAGGGTGTGACGCCAATGCTAGAGATCCTTAAAGCTGCACTTTCTCTACTGTCCTGCAGGGGGCGACTCCAGTGGTTGATTGTATAGAAGTCTATGAGAAAATGAGCCTACTTCTCTCTTGATTTATCACCTCAGTAAATGTTTTCCTGATGAGTTTATGGTCTCAATGTGTAGTTTGAAGTCTTCTTCAACGCAGCATGTTGTTCCTTTAGTGAATGATGGTCCCGTTTGGAGTGAACATGTTGTGTTTCTCCAGGGAAACATCGTGGCCATTAAATACACCAACAGGAAGCGCATCGAGCTGAACAGGGAGGTCCTGTTCGAGCTCAAACACGTGAGTGACCTTCAGATTTACACACATTTTGTTTATAAGCAAACGAAGGAGGGCCATACCAAGTTTGTTCTCTTTTAAAATTCACGATCATCACATTTTAAACGGGAAAGGCACGTGGAGAAGGCCAGTGATGCATTCAGGTGCTACTCGGAGACGGGGTGTTGTTCTTCTAAGTTGCGTGTGTTAATGACCTTAAATGTGGGAACAAGATGCTCTAAAGAAGGTGTGTCTTTTAAACACGTTGATATCTGTCTCGGAGTTGTTGCAGTCGGGAACTCATTTTACTGCAACATCACATGAAAGCAGTGCAATCTCACAATGTTAGCGAAATGAAAACACAATCTGTGTATGTCCCGCCCCTTAGCCTATCACGCACAATGTGTTGGAGCGCAAGCCAATAGGAGCATGAATGTTCCATAGTGATGTCACTATGTTCCTGAAGTAAACAAAGGAGTCCAATTGAGGTGTTTCAAGCAGGTGGGGGGGAGGAGAGAAACTCCCTCTGAAGGGAACACAGGGATTTTAGCCTCTGCAGACCATTTACATGCACTAAAACCTATAGAACACACTACAGGAGAGGGGAACCCAAAATAGCAGAATAGACTTTTTTTTTTGGCTTAAGCTTCAAGAAATCAGGCCAGTAGCTTTTCAGTGATCAGTGACATAATAACATCATAAAATGATAAAATGGGTCTTTTCTGTGTTTTGTATTCTGTGTGTGTAGATGCGGGACGTTCAGAACGAACATCTGACGAGGTTCATCGGAGCGTGCATCGACCCCCCCAACACCTGCATCCTCTCAGAGTACTGCCCCAGAGGGAGTCTGCAGGTACACCTGTCTGTCTGTCTGT
>CM062272.1:3971595-4021595 GCA_031216635.1 Dissostichus eleginoides | reverse complement strand
TACCAGGTATAGAAAGTAGTCTGATTACAATGTATAGAAAGTAGTCTGATTACAATGTATAGAAAGTAGTCTGTTTACCAGGTATAGAAAGTAGTCTGTGTAGCAGGTATAGAAAGTACTCTGATTACCAGGTATAGAAAGTACTCTGATTACCAGGTATAGAAAGTACTCTGTTTACCAGCTATAGAAAGTACTCTGATTACCAGGTATAGAAAGTACTCTGATTACCAGGTATAGAAAGTAGTCTGTGTAGCAGGTATAGAAAGTACTCTGATTACCAGGTATAGAAAGTACTCTGATTACCAGGTATAGAAAGTACTCTGATTACCAGGTATAGAAAGTACTCTGTTTACCAGCTATAGAAAGTACTCTGATTACCAGGTATAGAAAGTACTCTGATTACCAGGTATAGAAAGTAGTCTGTGTAGCAGGTATAGAAAGTACTCTGATTACCAGGTATAGAAGGTAGTCTGTGTAGCAGGTCATAGAGTCCTGTTGTGAACCCCTAAATGTTGAGTACCACAAAGTTTTATGATAGAAATGTATAGTAGGGTCTCCAGCACGTAGAAACTGCCGGATGCTAACCTGCATGTTGGGACATTAGCACGATTAGCATAAATTGCGTTAATTAACATATGCAGACAATAGATAAAAAAAATGGCTTGGCTGATTTGGCCAGTTTTTGAGTAGTTTGGGGGTTATTGAGGATGCTGAATCCATTTCTGACATTTTCAGGATCAAAAATGATAGTTTAACCAGAAAGTGGTCATCTGTACTCTCTGTGGGCTGATTGTGACCATGAGTAGAGTTGGACCATTGGATGTAGAGAGAACATGATGAAAATGATTACTTCAACTGTGGACAATTGTTTTCCAAATAATTAACCTGTCCACTCCAAATGTTCCCGAGTACTGTAAAACTTCAAAATTGACCAAATACATGTCAAAGTCATAGGACGACAAATATAGCAGTTTTGGATCCTGAAAATGTCAGAAATTGATTCGGCATCCTCAATAACCCCCCGGACCTCTCAGAAACTGCATTTTAAAGTCCTAGAAAGACTTTTAAAAAGTCCTTAAAGTCGGTGTGTGTCAAGGTGTGTTTATCATCATAAGGGGTCATTTTACAGCAGCATGTTTTCTGACAGCTTTAGCTACTTACAGATTAAGATTTTGCATAAAACTAAACAAAAAGTTAACTTTAATCTTAATGCATCTCTAAAGATTAAGCTAATACCAAAAAGTTCATAAACATATTCAATACATTATAAAAAGTAAAGAAAGAAACACTTACATATTAATAATGTCACATAATTGATCACATTTAAAGGCAATTTTACAGCAATTTTTACTTGAGATTTCCAATGTATGACTTTACCTTGAGATGAAGTATTTTGACAGTCAAGTAAAGGTACTTTTACTCAGATAAAGGCTCTGAATACTTCTTCCTCGTCTGCAGGCAGCTTTTGCAGAGCAGCTCGTCCTCCATTTGTATTTAAAAGTGTGATTTTGCAGCTCTTTCTGCCTCATTAGTGAAATGAGTCTCTGTGGCTCTTCTGCGTGCCAGCTGGACTCGGCAGTCTTCCTTCTTCTCCAGGTTTATTTCCAAAAAGGCTTTCCAGGAATTAATGTGCAGAGGCTTCATTAACTCTGAAACAGGCTCGCAGTCAAACGTGCGAACAGCTAGAAATCACAGAGGAACCATTAAAGAAGACATGGAAAAGTTTCTGCTTCCAAACCACAGCCGGCAGGAAGCAGGCGAGCAGAGAGTGTTTCTAGGAATGATGGAGGAAAAACAGGTTTCACTTAAAACTCCCAACTCTAACAGGGAGCTCTTTACTCGTCTGTCCTGTACGGTATCAAGTCATATTATTTAGCTTAAAGGAGCCCTATTCTGCTTTTGGGGCTTCCCTCTCCTGTAGTGTGTTTATAGGTTTTAGTGCATGTCAATGGACTGCAGAGGCTAAAATCCCTGAGTTCCCTTAATCCAGGGCTGTCAAACTCAATTTCATCGCAGGCCACATTCGCATTATGGTTGCACTCAAAGGGCCGGTTGTAACTTTAAGACTATAAAAAAATATACCTATATAACTATTTAATATATATGAAATAATATATTATCGGATAGGGTAATAACTTCATAATTAACTACGTCTGAAAGCAGAAGTCTAGGGCAAATAATTGCAAGTCTCTTCAGTGCGCGTGTCACAAAACGAATGCATTGTGGGACATGTAGTTTAGGGGCAACCTGCTTTTGTAAAGCGCCATGTAACCGTATAATAAACGTATTATATTCTTTGCAAGCTCTTACGGGCCACATAAAATGAGTTATCTATAACATTTTTTTTATGCATGCTTCTTAGTTAACATTAAGCTGTCTGTGGCTCTTTTCTAATGTAACAATGTAAATGTCCCCTCTGTGGGACGGATAAAGGTATTCTGATTCTGATTACAGCATCAAAACTAAACTGGAAATGATTAATTACAATGCTTGTAAACATTTGCACAAATAACCCCCCCCCCCCCCCTGCAGAGATCGTGGACCGGGTGGTTCTGGGAGAGTGGCCCTGCCTCCGGCCCACCACCGACCCCCAGAGCCACAGCCCTGAGCTGGGCCAGCTGATGCAGCGCTGCTGGGCGGAGGAGCCCACCGAGAGACCCGAGTTCAACCACATCCGGCTGCTGCTGCGCAAACAGAACAGTGAGAGAGAATCAAACTAACTGCAGGAATGAGTCCTAAAAACCCCTTTCATCACTTCCTGTCCCCCGGTCTGAGAGTCAATGGTTCTCTGAATGTGTTTTTGGT
Organism: Dissostichus eleginoides; assembly: GCA_031216635.1. Taxonomy (NCBI): domain Eukaryota; kingdom Metazoa; phylum Chordata; class Actinopteri; order Perciformes; family Nototheniidae; genus Dissostichus; species Dissostichus eleginoides. The sequence goes on along the minus strand of CM062272.1, from coordinate 4,018,790 downwards.
TGTTAGCCTGAAATAAAGTCTGTGTCAGAAATCATAAAGTGGTGTTAATATGTAAGATAAGGTAAGATGGACCTTTATTAATCCCCGTGGGGACATTCAGTGGTTTAACAGCAACAGGGTGAGAATGAAAACAGGACAGATTCACACAGATTAGAGATTGATCAAATCAAAGATAAAAATAAATGATATAGAGTTAAGTAACTCTAAAATGTGGAGATTGTCCTGCTGAGCTGAACGTGTAAGTATCATAATGGAGGAATCCCATTGGACCAGGGAGATGCTGCCTTCAGGGACCAACACAGGAATGGTTTCTATAGAGGACCCATTTCTGATTACTGTGGTACGCTGCGCCTAGTGTACGCTCCTCTCTGGATCTGTGGGTTCATGTGTGTGTGTGTGTGTGTGTGTGTGTGTGTGTGGGTGTGTGTGTGGTGTGTGTGTGTTTGTGTGTGTGTGTGTGTGTGTGTGTGTGCAGGAGTCGAGGACTAACATCCTGGATAACCTCCTCTCCCGGATGGAGCTGTACGCCAACAACCTGGAGGAGCTGGTGGAGGAGCGCACTCAGGCGTATCACGAAGAGAAGAGGAAAGCAGAGACCCTGCTGTACCAGATACTACCTCAGTGAGTACTCTGTGTACTAATACTACCTCAGTGAGTACTCTGTGTACTAATACTACCTCAGTGAGTACTGCTGTACCAGATACTACCTCAGTGAGTACTGTGTGTACTAATACTGCAGACCCTACCTGTTCCACGTGTCTCCTCAGCTCGGTGGCGGAGCAGCTGAAACGGGGCGAGACGGTTCAGGCCGAGGCCTTCGACTCGGTCTCCATTTACTTCAGCGACATCGTGGGATTCACCGCCATCTCAGCTGAGAGCACGCCGCTGCAGGTTATTCAAATATATAATATATAAATATAATTATTAACAATCTGTAAACAGTACCAGCTACTTGGTTTATTTTCCATGCTGTACTTCTGCGCTATTTGTTTTTTACTAATTGTATTTTTTCATTATTTAACATATAATACTCAATTATTAAATATGAAACATCAGTTGATATTTAACATTTAATATATGTAACTATTCAATGTGTACATTTTATTATGATATATAACAACAATAAATATGTAAAAATGTGAATATTACAGTGGTGTATTTATATTTATAAAGATATTATTGCTGAAAAAGTATTATACTTTCTGAGAGTGGTATCTGCAGTTAATCCTGTGAGATGCTTATGAGTGTGTATTATATTCATATTATAATACATGATATATAGTATTATACATATAATAAGGTCGTTTCTCTGCAGGTGGTGACGCTGCTCAACGACCTCTACACCTGTTTCGACGCCATCATCGACAACTTTGATGTTTACAAGGTGGAAAAACAACACAGACTATTCTCTTTAAGAACTTATCTTAATGTGTTGATACGGAGGCCGAGAGGAGCGAACCCTCTGCAACGACCCAGAGCATTTCCTTTAGGAGACGTTTCAGAAACGATGCAGATATAAAAACACAAATGTTCCAATGTGCGTCACTCTTTAGAGTCCCCTGGTCTCCCAGCTGTGTGCGTCACTCTTTAGTGTCCCCTGGTCTCCCAGCTGTGTGCGTCACTCTTTAGTGTCCCCTGGTCTCCCAGCTGTGTGCGTCACTCTTTAGTGTCCCCTGGTCTCCGTTGTGTTTTGAGCTTCTTGCAGCGTGTGGTTTCTGCAGCTTTTAGTAAACGCTGCGCATGTCTCCTCAAGTTGCTGAATGTTCTCTAAACGCTGCATGTGTTGTCAAGTTGCTGAAGATGTTTCTTCATGTGGAACATTCTGGTTTTTATATCTGCGTCCTTTCTGAAGCTGCACCGAGTTTCTCCTGAGTTCTGGGCCGTAAAAGCGTGTTGGCACCTGTAGGCCGCCGTCGTTTAAATAAAAAAAGAAGAATTAGCTCTGTTTGTAAGTTTTTTAAACGTATGCATTAAATACACGTAAAATGGAGTGCACCCTTCCCCTGCAGGTGGAGACGATTGGCGACGCCTACATGGTGGTGTCGGGGTTGCCGGTGAGGAACGGGAACTTGCACGGGAGGGAAATCGCCCGCATGGCGCTCGCCCTGCTGCACGCCGTGCGAACGTTCAAGATCTGCCACCGGCCCGAGCAGCAGCTGGAGCTGAGGATAGGAGTTCACAGCGGTGAGTACACACACACAACTCTAACCAACACGTCAGAGAATACAGATCCATCTTCTACTGCAGGATGTGCAGAGGATGGCAGAGGAGCAGGGTCCCGAATTAATAAAAGGGCAAGCTGACGATTTTTGTGAATTTTAAAGGTGGGGTATGTAATTTATTTCAGATACACTTGTTGGTTATATTCCATGGAATGCTCTCAACATCCCGATAGCAATGAATACATGAAATGCTTTGACAATAAATACATAAAAAGATGTCATCTGTGGAAGCCGTGGCGCTGTAAAAAGCACGACCAATCATCTGAGCCGGCCCGGCTAAAGTAACTGGATGGCCTACCTGCCTGTCAGCCTTCCATCTGTGCATAAACTTATCTGGTGCCCTCATTGGTCATGTGCGCGTTCGTGTGTGTTGGAGGAGGGGCTCTTTGAGGAAGTCTGTAAGGAAGTGGCAGATTTCTTCCGGTTGTGTATTTTCAAATTCTAGTGCACTCGAGCTGGTTTCTCAAAAATGACCTACCCCACCTTGAAGTAAATATGTGTCTGGGATAAAGATTGAAAAGATTCAAAGGTTTTATTGTCATACGCATAGCGAGTATTGCTCCTCCAACAATGCAAGGTTGTAAAGGTAATAAAAGCAATTCTGATTCTGATGTGACCCTCGGGCCGATTGCCGAGCAGCAGTCGTGTGTAAAGGTCTACAATTCTGCACCAGGTTAAAAGATAACATGACGAGTAAGAAAATATATATTATGGATAAAACAAAGTTGACCACTTCGGATCATTGAAATGCTAGTGTTTTTATTCTGCTCGAATTTTATGCACAACATACATTTTCTTCTGGACTTGTTGGAGTGTAGGATGTTTGCAAAAGCAAGTGCTGCATTACATTTAACGTTTACAATAATTTGATGTTAGATCAGGACTATTTTATATTCTCTGCTCTGGAGATGCATGAGCTTTCCGTGTGTTTCCTGTGCTGCAGGGCCGGTGTGTGCGGGGGTGGTGGGTCTGAAGATGCCGCGCTACTGTTTGTTCGGAGACACGGTCAACACGTCGTCACGCATGGAGTCCAGCGGCGAAGGTCAGACATGTTTTTATTTTTCAATGTTGTGCAGATTCATCAGTATGTTTTCACTTCACTGCACAGCTCTTCTGCTCTGAAATTCTGATGTACTGCAGTTCATTTGTCTTAATCTTATAATACATGCTTTTCTGTATATTTATCTTTTCTAAATTCTATAATAGGTTTTATATTGTCAAAACATTTCTATGTCGTTTTATACGGAGGCCAACAGGAGTAAACTCGCTGCAGCTTCACAAACGATGCAGATATAAAAACACAAAGGGTTCCACATGAAGAAACAGCTTCAGCGCACACAGCTGGGAGACCAGGGGGCACTAAAGAGTGACGCACACAGCTGGGAGACCAGGGGACACTAAAGAGTGACGCACACAGCTGGGAGACAGGGGACACTAAAGAGTGACGCACACAGCTGGGAGATCAGGGACACTAAAGAGTGACGCACACAGCTGGGAGACCAGGGGACACTAAAGAGTGACGCACACAGCTGGGAGACCAGGGGACACTAAAGAGTGACGCACACAGCTGGGAGACCAGGGGACACTAAAGAGTGACGCACACAGCTGGGAGACCAGGGACACTAAAGACTGACGCACACAGCTGGAGATCAGGGACACTAAAGAGTGACGCACACAGCTGGGAGATCAGGGGACACTAAAGAGTGACGCACACAGCTGGGAGATCAGGACACTAAAAAGTGACGCACATTGGACACTAAGGCTGCGTCTCACTTCGGTTATTTTTCATTTCCTCGGTCCTCGGTCCTCGGTATCACCGGAAGTTGATTTGTCTGCGCCATCTTGAGTAGCGTCCCATTGCCCTTATTTCTGCCGGAGGACCGAGGACCGAGGAGCGAGGAGCGAGGAGCGAGGAGCGAGGAGCGATAATGGAGGAGCGATAACCGAGGAACCACCAGACCATCCTCCGGTGAAATCCCCAGCCACTCGCCCCGCCCCTTACTGTGTATCGCTCACTGATTGGACGATGCAGTGCATGCACTGATCTGATGCTTCTTGCCATGAGAGCAGTTTCCCAGCGGAGTGAAGAAAACACATGAAACTCACGGGACTCACTCCTCAGTTTATACTGTGTTTTGTTTCAATGAATGTATCATTTAGTTACTAATATGTGATTTATCTGAACAACAAAGTGGACAAAAATTATTTTATTCATTTATTGGAAACATTTTCATGATCGCTTTTTTCGTTTTACATTTTCATTTATTGTCATTTCCATTCAGTCAGTCATTAAGTGCTGTTTCAAATGTTAATGTGCTACATTTCCACACAAATTACATTTTAAGAATGGCGTTTATCTTTTTTGAGAATGAGTTCTTATTTGATTTGATTTATTTGGGTCTACAACAGATGATACACATGTATATGTCAGTAAATGTGTACTAACAGAGGCGGGGGTGTTTGTGAAAACAACGGGGACATGAGCTGCTGTCAGACATCAGCTGTGCGGTGTCATCACAAACGGACGTCGCTTCACGTGACGCTCCGGAGGAAAGGACGTCCCATTGCTCTTAAAACTCATTTCCCTGCTTCTCGTGGTTTCCTTGCGTCTCTCCATGCTTCCCTGGTGGGAGGGACTAGTCGCAGGGAAACGACGCAAGTGAGGGACGCAAGGATTTCATTTAACCGAAGTGGGACGCAGCTTAAAAAGTGACGCACACAGCTGGGAGACCAGGGAACACTAAAGAGTGACGCACACAGCTGGGAGATCAGGGAACACTAAAGAGTGACGCACACAGCTGGGAGATCAGGGAACACTAAAGAGTGACGCACACAGCTGGGAGATCAGGGGACACTAAAGATTGACGCACACAGCTGGGAGACCAGGGGACACTAAAGAGTGACGCACACAGCTGGGAGACCAGGGAACACTAAAGAGTGACGCACACAGCTGGGAGATCAGGGGACACTAAAGAGTGACGCACACAGCTGGGAGATCAGGGACACTAAAGAGTGACGCACACAGCTGGGAGACCAGGAACACTAAAGAGTGACGCACACAGCTGGGAGACCAGGGGACACTAAAGAGTGACGCACACAGCTGGGAGATCAGGGGACACTAAAGAGTGACGCACACAGCTGGAGACCAGGGGACACTAAAGAGTGACGCACACAGCTGGGAGACTAGGGGACACTAAAAAGTGACGCACACAGCTGGGAGACCAGGGGACACTAAAGAGTGACGCACACAGCTGGAGACCAGGGGACACTAAAGAGTGACGCACACAGCTGGGAGACTAGGGGACACTAAAGAGTGACGCACACAGCTGGGAGACTAGGGGACACTAAAAAGTGACGCACACAGCTGGGAGACCAGGGGACACTAAAGACTGACGCAGACAGCTGGGAGACCAGGGGACACTAAAGAGTGACGCACACAGCTGGGAGATCAGGGGACACTAAAGAGTGACGCAAACAGCTGGGAGACCAGGGGACACTAAAGAGTGACGCACACAGCTGGGAGACCAGGGCTGAAGTCGATTAGTCCATTTAGCTTAGGAACCTTCCTAAAGGAACCTTCCTAAAGGAACCTTCCTAACGGAGTGAAATGACCCGGAAGTCCCTCAGTGGCAGCCATGATAAGTGCCGTTCGAATTCTCTAGATGATAGGAAAGGAGGTTTCAAACTTCCTTTATAACCTCCTTTAGCTTAGGAACCACTGGACCTCCCTCACCGAAAGGAGAGGAGAAAATGCTGACCCACAATGCCTTGCGGCCGCAGCATTTGCCGTCACACAACAGTCGACCGTTCACGGAAACAACCGATTCTGACCGAGAAATTATATCATGAAAGTTACGGTGCTTATTAAGCTTTTTAAAACGTATGTGGTAAGTTGCCAAAGTGCTTTGTTTTGAACGTTCATCAGTATTATAATCAAAAAGAGAAATATGAACGTTAGTTTTTACTGAAATGATCAAATAAAGTCAACATGTCACAGTCTTTACTGAGCTGTGAGGGGGTTGTTCAACTTTTAAAACATGTCTGAATGGTGATACACACAGTGATAGATGTTAAGGACTAACGGTTATAATAAATACATTTGTATTGATTTTAAGATCTTTTCATCCAATCATACGTATTGGGATCATTTGTATTAATGTGGACCGGAGGGAGAGGGAGACGACCATAAGTTTCACTTTCCTTTTTATTTCAATTCCAGCTTTGGTCCTGAAGAATCTGTTTCTCTGTTGTCCACGTTCATAAAGCCTAAAGCAACAGCATCAGAGCACGGAGCAGAGTCTCTAGATGAGTTTACAGTAGTCGTTCTTATTAAAGATCCATGTTGTAGTCCGCTGTATAGAAAACTGTAGTTTCCATAGTTTCCCCACAGCAGCAGACGCACATTCATGACGTCCGCTGGCGCATCATCAAAGTCAAAGTCAGCTTTATTGTCAAAATGATATGTGTTATACATCCAGAAATCTCGAGATATCGTTTCCCGCAGTCCCACAGTGTGACATGTATACATACAACAAAACAAAAAGGGCCTAGATAAACGTGGTATGCAATTTAAAATGTTAATAGTATATTTAAAATATTCAAAGTACAGTGTCAGTGCAGTAGCAGCGGAGTTGGGCAGAAAAGTGACTGGTGGTGGATGAGGGAAGGTTGTGTGTGTGTGTGTGTGTGTGTGTGGGGGGGGGGGTTAAAGTCCAGGACCATTTGGGGCAGGGGGGAAAGGTGGGAGGCAGGGTGGAGAGTTCAGGGGAGAGATGTCAGAGAGAGGGAGGGAGGGGAGAGAGTTCAGCATCCTGACCGCCTGGTGGAGGAAGCTGTTCCCCAGCCTGTTGGTTCTCGAGCTGAGGCTGAGGAACCTTCTCCCTGAAGGCAGGAGGCTGAAGAGGCTGTTGGAGGGGTGGGTGGAGTCACCCGCAATGCTGAGTGCTCTGCGGGTGAGGCGGGTGTTATATATGTCCTGTAGTGATGGGAGTGAGGCACCGATGATCCTCTGGGCAGAGTTCACAATGCGCTGCAGGCTCTTGCGGTTGGAGGAGGTGCAGCTTCCAAACCACAGCGTGATACAGCTGCTGAGGATGCTCTCAGTGGCGCCTCGGTAAAAAGACAGCATGATGGGGGTGATGCTCCGGCTCGCTTGAGCTTCCGGATGAAGTAGAGGCGCTGCTGGGCTTTCTTCGCTAGTGCGGTGGTGTCATAAACATCATAAACACGTCGGATAGTGAAAGTGCAGTCGGATTCTCTAAAGCACCGCAGTCTCTTCTCCTAAATCCTTTTGAATTCTCCTATCCACTATCCCTTAACCCCGTGACGTTTCACTCAGAGGTCAAGGAATAGACGATAGGGTTAGACGTTAGGAGCTGATTTTTGGATTATCCGACCGCAACCCAGGGGACACTAAAGAGTGACCCACAGACCAGGGACACTAAAGAGTGACGCACACAGCTGGGACGTTCAGGATTATAAAGCTGAACAACTGTCTCTGTTGTTGGAAACTTACCTAAAATGTTTTATGGTCTTATGTTAACAATGTGGTCACATGACTCCTTCTGATGTTACTGCAGATCTGCTGAAAGCTAGCTAGCTAATGTGTGTGTGTGTGTGTGTGTGTGTGTGTGTGTGTGGTGTGTGTGTGTGTGTGTGTGTGTGTGTGTGTGTGTGTGTGTGTGTGTGGTGTGTGTGTGTGTGTGTGTGTGTGTGTGGTGTGTGTGTGTGTGTGCAGCACTGAAGATCCATGTCTCGGCGGCGACTCACGACATCTTGCAGGAGTTTAACTGCTTCCAGCTGGAGAGGAGAAGAGAGATCGACGTGAAGGGCAAAGGGAAGATGACCACCTATTGGCTCCTGGGCGAGAGCGACAGCCAATGAAAAGACAGCTTCCAGGAGACAGAGAGGAGGGACAGAGGGACTCCAAAAAACTAGAGAGTAGGGCGCGCTGACAGAGGAGACCCTTCTGAAACCTGTGCAAAGACATCACTAATAACTTTATATCGTGTGCTGCAGGTCTCATGTGTTGTACGAGTTAAGGTGGGTTTACGGTTGATTTGCAGGCTGTACGTCTAAGGTTCGGAGCTCCACTGCTGACAGGCTGTGCTCGGCTCTTTAACAGAGGTTCAGGAAGTTAACCAGACGTAGATTAGACAAAACAACCCGTTACAGTGTGTTTGGAATGGAGAACAGGAAGGAGAGAAAGGAAATGAAGGAGTGGAAGGACAGAAGAGAAATGCCCAGTCCTCGTCCTCCTGTCAGAGGACATTCAGATGGATTCAGACTGGAGGAAAATGCTGATGCACTCACAACGTACATGCATGAACAACGTAAAGGGAGGGAGAGTGTGACGACAGAGGAAATACTTCTGAGACCTGTGCAGGAACAGGATGTAAAGGAAGGAGCAGAGACATGCAAAGAGACATCAATACTAACTTCATATCGTGTGCTGCAGGTCTCGTGTGTTGTTTGTACGAGTTAAGGTGGGTTTACGGTTGATTTGCAGGTTGTAAAGAAGGCAGGAAGAGACGTCCCCGGTCCTCGTCCTCCGGTCCTCGTCCTCCGGTCAGAAGACTTTTTCATTTCTGATGGATTCAGACTTGAGGAAAATGCTGCTGCACTCACGACGAACCTGCACAAAGAAAACCTGCAAAAACTAGAGAGTAAGGCGCGCTGACAGAGAAGACCCTTCTGAGACCTGTGCAAAGACATGAATAATAACTTGATATCGTGTGCTGCAGGTCTCATGTGTTGTTTGTACGAGTTAGGGTGGGTTTACGGTTGATTTGAAGGTTGTACGTCAACAGTTCTGCAGAAGATTCTTCCTTTAGAGCTCCGGGATCGGGTGTGTTTTGTAACCCTCCCTTCCACACCTTAACGTGTTGCATAGCTTGCTGTTTCCCCGATTGAAATGGTCTTTTTTGGCAGTGTTATCACTTTCTTTACATATCTTACGTCATCACACTCTTCAGAAAGGGTTTGTCTCTCTAATTTAAAACTTCCTAACACTATCACCCCGTTCTCTATATATTGTATCGTGGTGTTAGTAGCCTGGAATTCACTGTAAAAAAAAAGAAGAAAAGCTGTATTTTTGACATTAATGATCATAAAGAGGGATAAGCACTGAGTTATGAATAGAAATGGACTTAAGGATTGTTAACTATCAGGCAATTGCTTCAAATCTAGAGGAAAAAAACTAAACGCGTCAGTGCTGTTGAGTTACTTAAAAATAAATACACATATTCTTTAAAAAAAGTGTTCATACTAGATAACACATAAGCCCACACCAAAGTGTATTCATAGATTAACTGGTGATGACATTTTAAACAATATTCTTCTACAGTTCACCAGCGAGAACACTTCCTCAGATGAAACTGGTTGGTTTAGTAAAGGATGGTTTGGTTCGTTAGAGATTAGCCTTTTCTTTCACACAGGAAGCGGGGCTCATTCATCCACTAACACCTCGCTAAAGATGCTCAATGAGGCCCAGCTTTGCAGAACATCAGTAAACAGGATTAGATCTCGGTGCCCGTTCTCTGTAAGTGTTTCCTTTTGTTTTTTCAATAAAAAAATGCAATAACATGAAAAGTGTGTTTGCATTATTGTGTCGGGAAAACGTCAGCAGTGCAATAAAAACCTGTGGCAGTTATTAGACTAAGATTTTCTTTATCAATTCATGGATTCATGAACTAAGAAAGATTTTATATGTCAACGTTGGACCAGGGAGATGGTGCCTTCAGGGTCCAACACAGACACCACATCCCTGCACCCCTCACTGTTGCACTAAAATAACCAGGGTTACATTTGATGAAGAAGATAAATGTTAACAGCAAAGTTTACTTATATTTTTACGTTTTGCGTTTCCTTTATGCCCTCTACGTGTATGCAATACCAAGAGTAGAAGTACTCAGGTCCTGTACTTGAGTAAAAGTAGAAGTACTCAGGTCCTGTACTTGAGTAAAAGTAGAAGTACTCAGATCTTGTACTTGAGTAAAAGTAGAAGGACTCAGGTCCTGTACTTGAGTAAAAGTAGAAGTACTCAGGTCCTGTACTTGAGTAAAAGTAGAAGTACTCCGATCTTTCACTTGAGTGAAAGTAGAAGTACTCAGATCTTGTACTTGAGTAAAAGTAGAAGTACTCAGATCTTGTACTTGAGTAAAAGTAGAAGGACTCAGGTCCTGTACTTGAGTAAAAGTAGAAGTACTCAGGTCCTGTACTTGAGTAAAAGTAGAAGTACTCAGATCCTGTACTTGAGTAAAAGTAGAAGTACTCAGATCTTGTACTTGAGTAAAAGTAGAAGTACTCAGATCTTGTACTTGAGTAAAAGTAGAAGTACTCAGATATTGTACTTGAGTGAAAGTAGAAGTACTCAGATCTTGTACTTGAGTAAAAGTAGAAGTACTCAGATCTTGTACTTGAGTGAAAGTAGAAGTACTCAGATCTGGTACTTGAGTAAAAGTAGAAGTACTCAGATCTTGTACTTGAGTAAAAGTAGAAGTACTCAGATCTTGTACTTGAGTGAAAGTAGAAGTACTCAGATCTGGTACTTGAGTAAAAGTAGAAGTACTCAGGTCCTGTACTTGAGTAAAAGTAGAAGTACTCAGGTCCTGTACTTGAGTAAAAGTAGAAGTACTCAGATCTTGTACTTGAGTGAAAGTAGAAGTACTCAGATCTGGTACTTGAGTAAAAGTAGAAGTACTCAGGTCCTGTACTTGAGGAAAAGTAGAAGTACTCAGGTCCTGTACTTGAGTAAAAGTAGAAGTACTCAGATCTGGTACTTGAGTAAAAGTAGAAGTACTCAGATCTTGTACTTGAGTGAAAGTAGAAGTACTCAGATCTTGTTCTTGAGTAAAAATAGAAGTACTCAGATCTGGTACTTGAGTAAAAGTAGAAGTACTCAGATCTTGTACTTGAGGAAAAGTAGAAGTACTCAGATCTGGTACTTGAGGAAAAATAGAAGTACTCAGATCTTGTACTTGAGTAAAAGTAGAAGTACTCAGATATTGTAGTAAAAGTAGAAGTACCAGAGTGTAGAAATACTCTGTTTCAGTAAAAGTCAAATTCAATTCAATTCATTTTGCATTCAAAATGTTCCTCATGTAAAAGTAGAAAAGTATTATCATCAAAATATAGTGAAAGTAGCAACAGTAAAAGTAGTCATTGTGCAGATTGGTCCATTTCAGAATAATATATATGATATGTTTTATAATGATTGATCATGAAAGTGTTCTCAAAGCTGGTAAAGGTGCAGCTAGTTTGAATGACTTTGTATACTGCAGGGTAGCTTGTGGATTTACTCCAGGTGGAACTAAAGTCTGATTTAACACTTGGTTATATTTCACATCATTCATCCACATCTGTGAAGTAACTAAAGGTATTAAATACATGTAGTGGAGGAAAAGTACACCATGTACCTCTGAACTGTAGAGGAGTAGAAGTACACGGTAGCAAAAAATTAAGATACTCAAGTAAAGTATAAGTACTTCAGATTTGTACTTAAGTACAGTACTTGAGTAAATGTACTTAGTTACTGAACAGCACTGGGTTTAATTCACTACCTAAGTATATTATATTTACATTCACCAGCACAAACAGGTACAGGTTTTTGCAGATTGATAATACAAAACAAATAAAACGCCTAGGTACCAAATGCGGTGTCTTCCCAATTCGCCCCTAAATTATTCCCAATTTGCCCCTTCTCCATTTCGCCCCTTTTTACATTAGGCCACACAAGAAATGATACTTGTTTTGCTTGGTCGTGGGTCTTAGGGTTAGGGTTAGGATAGGGTGAGAGGGGAGCGCTGCGCGGGGCACTGGCTCTCGGGGATAATATTGTGGTTAAAAAACCTTCTAAAAAACTCCAAGGGAAATACATACAATGTTTCTAAAAGCTCTGTTAAAAATAAGAATACAGATAAGTAAAATCAATTGAAAAAGCAAGAGGAGACCAGATCCCAGAGGAGACAGCAGCGGGACCTAGAGATCTCCTAACCTTGCGGGGACCCCTAAAGGATGTGGCTGGCGAGGACCCGTCCTAAGGGAATCCTTCAAAAGGCCTGGCAATGGTGTAAAAACATTCATGAGACAATATCTTAAGAAGGCATGCAGGCAAACAATACAATTAATAGAACAGTGTCTAAGGTAAAAAAGTGTTTTGTAAAGAATTCACACAACAAATCAAATTCATGCTGAATAAATAAAGAGATGAATGAATGAGTAAATAAACACAATAATAAGGAACGAATTGTCATAAAATGAAGTGTGATTAAAACCAGCAGGACCCAGGTTCATTAATTAAAAGATTCCACATAGGACAGGCCGCAAGTATCTAAAATGACTTCTTAAACACTTACACTTCAAATTAAAACTATTTACAAGATATATAAATATAAATAAAACAAACATATTCAAAAGTCAAACCATTGCTGGACAAAGGGTCCGGGTGAGGAAGGTCCCTTCATTCCTGCTCGGATGAAATGAATAATTCATAGTTCCATAAAACAAACAATAAATAAAATAAGATAAATATAAGTATTAAAATAATTAAAAATGTAAAATAAATATATTTGATCAAATTAATGGAAAATATTAAAATAAAAAACAACTGGATTCCTTCATATTGACTCGTCCCGCAGAGAGGGGGTTCAAAAGGAGAGATAAGGGAGGCAATGGGAAGGGTAGGAGATCAAAATCAGTTAAAAACAAGGGGAGGCGGATCCATCAGCGGTACCTCTCGTTTAGACCGGTGGGGTGGATTGTTTTCAGTCGATGAATCCACCTCCTCTGCGCTGCCTGTCTCTGGAGCGTGGTCCAGTCCCTGTTGCTCTCCAGGCCCGAGGATTGTACCTTATCTGGGCCGTGGACTTTAAAATGTGCCTATAAAATGCTCGTGCCGTCGCTGCTATTTATTTGATAAATGCGTTGTTTGATCCTGAGGCTGATCTCATTCCGTGTCTCCCCCACATAGAGTCTCTGGCAGGCCCTGCACCTGACAGCATATACTGCATTCTTTGTGTTAGGTGTCAGGGCTGGTCCAAGGTTTGCGCCGGCTCTACTGAATGGGTTAAAGATGTGGTGGAGGTGGATGAAACCAACCTCAGAGACTCAAGGCGCCTTCCTGTTCGGTGTTTTCTTGTTAAAACTGGTGTGGACTGGGAGGTCCTTCAAGTTTTTATTTCTGCGGTAAGCGGAGATCAGCTGACATTGCCGCAGCGCATCACTGTCCGCCCTCATCCCCTCAAAATGGACCTTGGAATAGTTGGTGATCAGGGGGACGAGGGTCGGGCCGGAAGGCTGGGATGAGATGGTGTTGTATTTATCTTTAAATTCTGCCGACCTCCGCTTTGATGCTTCTAAGGAAGCGCCTCGAGTAACCCCTTGGTCTCAGTGCACTGAAGAGGGTGCTGGTTGCCTTCTCCACATGCTCCGGGAAGGAACAAATCCTGTGGAAGCATATCAGCTGGGATTTTATCAATCCTCTGTACGTATGCCTCGGGTGGTAGCTTGATTTATGGAGGAGTGCGTGGCGGTCTGTGTTTTTGAAAATACCTTGGTTGCAAGTGTTTTAATAGGGTCGGTGGAGTTGCGGAAGAAGACACAGGTGTCCAAGAAATCGACAGAGAGTGGTTGTGTAGATGTTTGAGTTTTATTTTGGTGGTGATGTGAGAAGTGTCTCCATGAAAGTCAAAAAGTCCTGTCTGCTGTGATGCCAGAGGTTTGAGGGGAGTTTTATGGGAAGCCGTTTCCTCCCAATGGCCAGGTAGATGTCGGCATATGCTGGTGCGTACTTCCGGCCCATAGCACAACCGCACAGTTGGAGATAATGTTGGCTGTTAAAAATGAAGTCGTTCCGGGTGAGTGGATGTTGAGTAACTGTAAAATGTGGCTGTCGGTCTGGATGGATCTGGATGTTTATGGAAAATGTGTGTGATGGCCGCAAGGAGTGGTGTTTCCATGTTAGTGTATAGTGATGGTGGGTACCTGTAGATTATTGATTTGGTTAACAAAATGGTATGTGTCCTTGATGTAGCTGGGGTGAAGTTTTGATAGTGGGTTAATGAAGATGTCTATGTATTCTGTTATTGCATATGATTCAGAACCGCAGTCGCTGACAATGGGGCGGCCGACCGGAACAACAGAGGGCACCGTCCAAGCCTCCCCGGGTTTGTGGATCTTCGGGAGGAGATAGAAGAGGCGGGGGCTCCACCAGACCATCCAGGTATAATGCCACCGCAGAGGCCCCGGTCGGGTGGGAGGTGGATGCCTCAAATAATGGGCTTGAATTTTTCATCCACCTCAGGCCATTTTTTGCCTTCAAGGGGCTCTGCAGCAAACAACTCTGGCTCCCTCTGCTGGGGGGACTGTGGGGCTGTGGGTGAGAGAGGAGAGATGGTGTTACTGCATGGGAGAGCGACATTACTGTAAGTCTGTGTCTGCTCTGTGGTGTGATCTGTTGTCTGTGGGGGTGAAGAGGCAGGGGAGGAAGGGGCAACAGAGGGGCAGGCTAAGGAATCAGCCCGGGTTGCACCCAGACGGCAGAGTACCTGTTGGGGAAGTTGATGGATCTCGACCTGGACCCGCCCTCTGGGGTAACTTTTAGGCAGCGGGGTCTGCATACCCTCTCTGGGCCCCACCGCCGCCACCGTCCCCCCCAACGTACAGAGGCTAAAGGAAGTAGATGGTGTGGTGGACGGGGGGCGAGGAGAGGTAGGGAGGGAAGAGGGGGGAGGGTTGGAACGTAAAGAAAGGTTGGGGGGAGAACTAGGTTTAGAAAAGGGTGAAGATAAGGTAGTAGGGGGAGGAAAGGACGTGGGAGGGGAGAGGTTTAGGGTTTGGTGAGTGGGGAGGGGGAGGGAGGAGAAGGGTTAGACATGGTTAAGGTACTGGCTGGCTGAGGGAGGGAGGGCAGGAAAGTCAAGAGGGGAGAGAAGGGAAGGTGGAGGGGCCTCCTCTGGTCAGGAGGTCCCTTAAGGTGGAAAGAGAGGAGGCCGTGAGTCTCCGCCCGTACCTCACCTGGCCCCACTGGACAGCCCTGTCTAAAGGTTCCTGGTTGAACGGGGGGAGATTCTCCAACTCCACAGCAATGAGCAGGTCGTAGTGTTCTCTTAGAATTGTCATATTGTTGTGCAAGTGTTTGTGTTATTTTGTACTTTTTCAAATGTCTGGATGTTAGGTGCAGCTGGTTTAATGAAGGATGTGAGTCGGGTTACCTGTCTCATCATCCCCTGTGGAAATATGCCTGTAGTGAATGTGTGGGTAAGTATTTTTATTATTATTAAATGACATGTTATTTGTTAGACGCTTTTATCCAAAGCGACTTACATACTCAATACTGTGGACAATCCCCACAGGAGCAATTTGGGGTGAAGTGTCTCAGGGACACAACGACATGCTGACTGCAGTGGGGTTTGAAATGTGACCCCCTGATCCGAACACCTACGCACTAACCCACTACGCCACACGCCTCCTTGTGTGGTGGATGGCCTGGAGGAGCCTGAAATATGTATTTGTAAGTGCATGGAGTGGTGGTGGAAGATGGCGTGATTTGGCTGAGTGGGTGTTGGGCCCCGAGGGGCAAGCAGAGGAAGAGGCAGTGTGGCTGCCCCTCCTCCGCCCTCCACCAGGGGGCGTGGAGTGGGTGTTGGGCCCTGTGGGGTGAGCAGAGGAAGAGGCAGTATGACTGCCCCTCCTCCGCCCTCCACCAGGGGGCGTGGCAAGGGGTAGGAACTGATTGGAGAGTATCCTACTCATATAGCTATATATAAGGAAGGCACAGGAGGGCCCAGACAGGTGGCTTAAAGTATGTTTTAAATTATACAAAATCTACACATTTAATTGAAAATAAACTTAAAATAATGATTTTTAAAAAGTAAATTATTAAATATGTAAATCGGGGTACAAATAAATAAACCCAGGGAAAACAAACTTTTAAAGATATGTTTAAGAGAAATGATAAAACTTCAGCGTTCTCCCGTGAATAAAACCATTTCATTTTTAAAATGCATATTTCATTTTGTGGGACTTTAATCATTTACACAATATGTAATATATAAAACTCAACTACTTTAGTGTCTTTGATGTACCTCTTTTTCTAGAAGCTTCTCTCTCTGTGGTCTCTTTAGTCGTAGTTTGTGTGTGTGTGTGTGTGTGTGTGTGGTGTGTGTGTGTGTGTGTGTGTGTGTGTGTGTAAATCTTTTGAAGAAGCTTACATTGTTTTTAATTCATGTTTTTAATAATAATGAATGTATTCACAGAGGCAGTTTGAACAGTGTTACAAGTTGAGTCACATATCAAATTTAACATTTCTGCTTTTAAATCCTCCTCTTTATCTCAGTAAGTGCAAAAAAAAAGTAATTAAACAGACAGACAGGAAGTAAACACTAAAGGGAACAGCAGAAGAAGACAGACAGGAAGTAAACACTAAAGGGAACAGCAGAAGAAGACAGACAGGAAGTAAACACTAAAGGGAACAGCAGAAGAAGACAGACAGGAAGTAAACACTAAAGGGAACAGCAGAAGAAGACAGGAAGTAAACAGGTACACAGTATGGGCTCTGCAGTGTTTTAACAAAGAAAATGAACAGACTTGGACAGTTATAGAATTAGTTTTTATAACATGTGTCTCCTCCTGATGTCAACTGGTTTGTATTCAAAATATATGATGTTCATATATGTTTCTGTATAAAATAAATGAAAGAAAAGGTGGCTTTAGGGTCTGCGCTGCTGGCTGGCAGTCTGACCGCGTGGCAGTCTGACCGCGCGGTCAGACTGCCACATCACCTGACCAATCAGGTACCGGTAACAATTTAGTACCTGACACCCGTCTCTAGTTACAGGTAGCAACGTACAAAACTAGCAAGGGCTTTCAAACACTCTCCAGAAGGTTTTTCTTCTTGAGCTCTTCGTAATTATACGGGTCCAGCTCACGGAGAGCTTTGATCAGAACTGTGCTGGCTGCAGCTCCTTTTCTTTGCACCATGTCCACCACCTCTCGTGCTCTGTCCTTTCGGGGTTGGGTTTTGGCTAAATCCATTTCAGCTTTACTGATCACTTTAGAGTCAAGGAGTTTATCCAGAAGGTCGTCCAGCACAGATAGAGACACTCTGTTAATGAACTCTGTCCGAACTGAGAGCAGCCACTCGTCTGCTGGGACTCTGCTCTCTGCTGGGACTCTGCTCTCTGCTGGGACATTTCTCTTGGAAAATTCCTTCCTTGGACCTGGTAGATAAACAGGGAAAATACTTTTGTTAACCAACAATCACATTAAACAGATCTCTTTACCACTTAAACCCGATTGAGCATCTTGTAAGAAACAGCGTCTCAGGGCTTGTTAACATTTAACAAGCCCTGATTATGAATATGATAATAATGATGCATACCCACTTAACGGGAAGAAACTCAGCTAACAGACGATATTAACCATTTTTACCTAAACGAAACACAATTCCGACCCCAAGAGTCCAAATCAGCACTTAACGAAAACGAGCTAACGCAACATTAGCACAGAAGTGGCGATAGCGATTTTTCTACTTCATGCTATCTGCACAAACGACATATCATGACATATCAAAAGTCACTGAACTAGCAGCCAGGAAAGAGCAAGAAAACAACTTCACTTTACAGAGCCATAACTATAAACAAGTTCTTCTTCTTGCTGTTTTGTGATCAAAAGTTGTGTTCAAGGGCATAAAAACGCTGCTGAAGGTTAATCCAATGTCTCTGTGTCACTTTGAAATGATTACTGATAATCCATCATTACATTTATTTGTGTAAACGGGGTATAATGTTTAGCTTTATGGTAAGGCTGTGTGTGCGTCATTCTAACTGACCAATGGTAATGTTTACATGGATTTATGATCGATTCTATTGGCTCTAACGGTTACAAAGAGGTGTCAATCACCCAATTTGACCAATGGGTTCCAGAGGTAGGGCCCTGCATAATGCATGCAGGGGTGACTGGCAGCCTGCGCAGCATTACGCTTTGTGGCCAAAAAGGAGATAGAGGTCAGGGTGAACTTTCCAAAAAGGTCAAAAACAGTTGGATTTGGATGGAATGAATACCTATAGTGATATCTCAATGAAATAAAATGACTTTTACAGTGTGGTACCTGAGAAAGGTCAAATGGCACTGATGGTAACCAAATGTACCCAAAGGTGAGTCCGCCTGGACCTACCTGTAATAAACCTCTCTAAATTTGCATCTATCCTGACACAGGGTACTTATGATTTATTGTGGTTTGGATCCCTAAAGGTTCTGGGCTACTATTCCATCATTCAAGGGTGGTTTTCACTATGAATAATTAGATTAGAATTGAAATTGTAACATTTCCTCATTAATGTCATGTCTAAAAACTCCTACACCGACGTTATTCAGGGTTTGTTGAGTTGTGTACGTACATTATCCCAAATGGTTCAGAGAGATGTGTAATTTTAATCAAGTTACAGTACGTTCATCACGGTCTCCTGTAATGGCGGCGTATCCACTTAAGCATGAGAAGCTGAAGACTACAACTCCCATGATGCCACGCTGTTTCACCACCACACTAGTTTTTACTATGGTTTTAGAATATTACAGGTTGTGTGTTTAATGTGTAATGATGCGCTGCCATGGAGCCTTAATAGAGAAGGCTATGAGATGGAGCTTTAGAGTTATCCAGTCTATCACTGGGTCTGAGCTCAGGTGGAGTCTTTACCTTCCAGTGACACGGGATATTTCCAGACTTCCTTTCCACCTTGGTCCTTGACCTTCAAAACCACTCTCTCTGTGCTCGTCGTCAGGAAAACTTGAAATGTCGGATGGTAGTTTGGTCCAAACCTGGATACAAATGTTTTACTCTGAAAACCAGAAGCAGAAGTTAAAAGTTTATCTGTTTCTTTCCTGATTGTGGATCCACATGCAGATAAATGTGTGTTAATGATCATTGTGTTTCTTTAGAGGAGAATCAGTGACTCACCTCAGGGTGTGTGAGGAAGCCCTCAGGTTCACAGTGCACACTGTAACTGTGATCAATGTCCAGCTCACAGTCGGAGGAGAGTGTGATGTTCACAACACCTCTGTGTTTTTCAGCAACCTTCAGTAACAGGACATTTTGATCAATTTAAAACAACATATGTTGACAGACCTGCTCTACAGAGATATAATAATTACAATCAGTTAAGAATAACAGTAAGAAGACATATTGTGTGAGTTTGAGAAGAGGAGCAGTGTGTGTGGAAACAGCTGTGGTTTAAAACCAGTGTTTAGTCTGATGGTGAGCACATTACCTCCTCCACAAGGACGTTGTTCGGCAGCAGATGTACATCCAGTATTTGCTCCTCTCTGCCCGGGGGTCGTAGGAACACCAGAATTTGGCCATTTATCCGCCACTTTAGAAGCCTTTTAAATGGATCGATGATAATGCCAAGGAGAGAGAGGTGAACCACCTTCACCACCACGTGAGTGGGTGTGACCTCCAGCGGCTCCAAGATGCTCAGGCCTTCATCAGTGATGTGGACGACAGACAACAGGCCGTCCAGGAGCAGCGCTGTGGAGCAAAGAGCTGGTCATCTGTTGCATTGCTGCTGAAACAGCTTCATCATATTCAATGTCACACCACTTTAGTTCAGAGCTAATGTTCATCTAATGTCATTCCCTTTGGAGCCTCACTAGGATGTACCAGTTTAGATCCTCCACCTTTTATTTTAATGTTTCATTATTGTTCCGCCCCCTGTGATCTTTCTGGATGGGAGCATTTACTGTTATGTGTAATTATTTTCTAATTTACAAGACTGCTGAAATGTTTATAATCTGCTGCCAGAACAGCTCGACTGTGTCCGGTCTCATGTCTGAGTGATTCTCTAGATGTGTGAAGAGTTTTCTAAAGCTTTCAGGGCGTAGAAAGTCTAACTTATAAATGTTGTTGTCTGTTGTTTTGTTTTGTTCATGCTTCAGCCAGACTGACAATGTACAGAGCAGAAAGAGCAACAGATGGATAACAAAGGAAGAATGAATCAAACTGCTAGCTTAGCATCACAACAGTAACAGAGAGTTAGCATTGAGTTAGCACTGTTAGCAGCTGAGCATGCTGTGGACTGACCAATCACAGTTTAAATCTCTTTAATATTACAGTGAGAGACTGCAGAGCCCAAAGACAATCCAATCAGTATTTAGAGCTGCACTGCATCGTCTGCTTCAATAATCATCAATGATGTCATGCAACACATCGACTAAATGGACGTTTTATCATTTCATTCTTCTTCTTTTGGGGACAAACTATTTTGAATGTAAAGAATACATTTGGTGTCTGCATTATACTGTGGCTATCTTTGTTAAACTAGTGTAATAAAGCTGCTTTATAACCTTTGAACGGTAGTGGATATTAAAAGGTGCCACAGAAACATTATATAAGATTGTATTTGTTAACACTAGATGTCTTTACCATCCTCTGTCTCACTGTGTGGCAGGTGGAGCTGGACGACGGCAGCTTCATCAGAACTCTTCACGTCGAACAGCGGCCCTGCTGCCTGCTTGCCAGCTGATTGGAGGAGGCTCTCCTCCCAAGGGACCGTCCTGTACAGAAGCTCCGCCTCCTGAGCCATGACGAACACCAGGCCAGTCGAAGCACACTGGAACTCACCTGGACCAGGACACCTGAAGCTGTAGACACACAAGAGACAAGTTACTACAACAAGCCTTCACTGGCCTGTGTTCTGACTGACAGGTGTTCATCCAGCTGGATCTGACCTGGAGGAGGGTTTGTTGAAAGATCTGAAACACCTGATGATGACAGGAACATCACTGAAGATGTGTCCACATGCATCAGAATGTGTGTGTACACACATTTTCATTAAATTAACTAAATGTCTAGTCCAGCGAGGATCTAGACTGGTACAAGAAAACAATCCTTCCTACACAGAGGCATTATTTTATTGATGTCTGTTGGAAAGAGATTGGATGCAATACCTCAAGGTGAAAGACATGAAATTAAACACAATTAAATGAATATATTTTTAATGTGTTTAAAATAATGTTTGGTTATGTTATAGGATTACCTGTATGAAGACTCAGTTGTGTGTTCAGGTGAGAAGGATTCAGGAGCCTGGAACAAACAAAGTTATTTATTTGACTTCCGGTTATGGCACAGTGCTGGTGAGACGCATCTCCTTGAGGCTCCGAGGCTAATATATTGAATTAATGATTTATGAAGAGTTTATCGCCGGCCACTAGAGGGCAGCACCTCACTGCTGTCGCTGACCGGATATGCCGTGCTCTGACCCGGTAGTGCTGAGCGGCCATCTTAGGTCGATTATTGTTCCTTCACTCCGCCTCGAGTTGAGACGTTCATTCACTCACTCATGTATGTATCTGTATTATGTATTTGTGTTATGTTGGTGATGACAGGCATGTATGTAGTACTTTGTCAGCTCATCATGCTGTATTGATCTGTTTCAGGGTGTCGTCATCCTTGTCATTAAAATACCAAAACTGACATCGAGGAGTGTGTTTCTTCATGACGACACCATGGTAGTTGTTGGATGCCCTGTCCCCGGCTGCGAGTTCGAATCCGAAGACTTGTCTGAAGCACTCGTCATTGCTCTATTGACGATTCATGGATTTAGCCACCAGCACGCAGCGCCTGTCATGGCCGCGCCAGCCCAGGCCCCAGCCCCTCACGGCCCGAGACTCGATCGGCCCAAAGTTGATGTGGGCGTGTCGATAGAGGAATGGAACGTGTTCATCCGCCGTTGGAACGTATTCCGCGCCGGCTCAGGCATAGGGAATGCCCAGGCCCCCTTCCAGCTGTTTCAGTGCGCTGGGCCTGTACTTGGAGACAGCCTGTTGAAAGCCGTCCCCGACGCCGCTTCCGGACCCTTGCCAGACCTGATCGCCGTCATGCGTTCCCTAGCTGTCATCCCAGTCGCTACATGCGTCCTGCGCACCGAGCTGCTTCAGTTACGCCAGGAACGCGACGAGACATTCCGCGCATTCGCTGCCAGAGTGCGGGGTAAAGCAGAGACATGCGCATATAATGCTGTATGCGAATGTGGTAAGGACGTGGACTACACCGACCACATTATCCGTGATGTTCTGCTCAATGGCATTTATGACTCGGACATACGCCGCGAGACGCTGGGGACACCTGACGTCCTGGTCAAGCCAGTTAACGACGTAATTGCACTCGTCGAGAACAAAGAGATGGCCCGTAACGCTCTCCCGTCGTCCTCCCTATCAGCTATGTCGTCATTCCGGCGCCTGAAGACGACTCCACAGACGAGCCCCGCCCCGAGCCCTGCGGACGGGGCTAAACGTGCCTCGTGCCCGGAATGTAAGAGCGTCTTTAACGTCTTCACGGAGGGGCCTCGCGGGTGGAATCCTAAGCCTCACCAGGTGTGCATCGGCTGCTACAGGGCCCGCCGGCGACAGAGGCGTCAACAGCCGTCGTCCGACAGTCAACAGGCCGCCATGGGGTCAGAGCTGGTCTCCCAGGTCTCGTCGGTGCAAGCTGGAGCCCGCCCTGGCCGACGTCACGGGAGCCATCGCCGACGCCGCGCCCTACGTCGCACGGCTGTGTCAACAGGCCTGCACCTATCAGACTCGAGCACCACATCTTCTCCAAGGGCGAATGGAGACGAGCCAGGCTGAGTGACCACCCCCGAGCATTAATCACCATCTCGATGGACATGCCAGTCGGGCTGAGGGATGGCACCAGCAACCGGGGCTCGGCCGACGGAGCTCGGATATCCGCCGTCGCGGACACTGGCGCGCAGTCGGACCTTTGGTCTCTAGGGGAGTTCCTGGCCTGCGGTTTCGCGCGGGACGACCTGCGACCCGTCAGCCTCAGCCTGTCGGCCGCCAACCGTTCCCCTATAGCCATCGAGGGAGCGTTCTTCGCTAGGCTCTCGACGACCTGCGGCGGGGGGCGTGTTACATCCTGCCGTTCCATGGTATATGTGAGCAGCTCAGTCCGGGCCATGTACCTCTCCTACGAGTCGTTGCTCAACCTCAGCCTCTTGCCCGTGAACTTCCCGTCGGACGACGTTGCAGGGGGGCCCAAGGACAGGCGTAGCCCTGACACGGCTGACACGCCAGACCAGCCCTTGTCCGTCAATGCGACGAGGTCAACCAACGGCGGCTGCGTGGGGCCAGGTGACCCCCAGGACGCCCAGTGCTCATGTCCTCAGCGCACCGTCCCCCCGGCGCGCCCCGAAGCACTGGCGTTCCCTTGTACGCCAGAGAACAACATCCGGATGAAAGGTTTGCTACTCGGGAGATATGCCTCGTCGACATTCAATACTTGCCCCCATCGGGCACTACCATGCATGGAGGGGCCACCTATCGAGATGCACGTGGACCCTGCAGCTACGCCTAAGGCATGCCACACCGCAGCTACAGTGCCTCTACACTGGCAGCGGAGGGTCCACGATGACCTCCTGCGGGACGAAGCCCTTGGGGTCATTGAACGCGTGCCATACGGCGAGCCAGTGACGTGGTGCCATCGTATGGTAGTCACTCGGAAGCACGACGGTTCCCCCCGCAGGACCGTGGACCTCTCCCCCCTCAACAAGTTCTGCCAACGTGAGACCTTCGCCACTGAGTCCCCGTTCCACCTTGCACGCCGCGTCCCGAAGGGCACCTGGAAGACCGTCACGGACGCCTGGAATGGCTACCACAGTGTCCCCCTGCGTGAGTCGGATCGCCACCTCACGACCTTCATCACACCCTTCGGCCGTTGGCGCTACACCAGGGCACCACAGGGTTTCCTGTCATTAGGGGATGGCTACAACCGTCGGTTTGACGCCATCCTCTCGGACTATGAACGCAAGGAACGTTGTGTGGATGACACCATCCACTATGACACTGACCTGGAGCAACACTGGTGGAGGACCATCGACTTCCTGACGCGGGTCGGCAGGTCGGGCATCGTGTTGAACCCGGACAAGCTTCAGTTCGCGGAGAGGTGCGTCGATTTCGCTGGCTTCAGGGTGCGGAATCTACATCGAACCGCTCCCAAAATACTTGGACGCCATCCGGGACTTCCCCACCCAGGCTCCACGACGGACGTCAGGAGTTGGTTCGGCCTTGTCAACCAGGTGGCTAACTACGCCCATTTGCGTGACACGATGGCCCCATTTAAGCCGTTCCTCAGCCCACGCTGTGTGTTCCTATGGTCCCCCGTTCTGGAGGAGGCATTCCAGACGTCCAAGCAGGCCATAATGGAGGCCATCCCCCTCTATTAGATATGTTTGAAGAGGCATACGAGTTAGGTACTCTACCACCATCTTTACGGTCTGCAATTATCACCTTGGTCCCAAAGCCTGGTAAACCACCAACAGAAAGGGGGTCCTATCGTCCCATATCCTTAATGTGTTGTGACACAACAATTATGTAAAAACTTTGGCAAGAAGGCTAGACTCATATTAATCTCCAATGACCAGAATGGCTTCGTTCAAGGGCGTCAAGCTTTTCACAATATTTGCAGATTGCTTAATATACTTTATGAAAGGAGTGATGCTTAAGACACCGCAATGCTGTCGTTGGATGCTGAAAAGTCCTTTGACAGGATTATATGGAAATACCTGTGGAAAATATCTCAAATGGTTGAGACTTCTGTATTCAGATCCAACAGCTGAGGTATTAACAAATAACATGATATCCAAACCGTTTAGTCTACACAGGGGCACAAGACAAGGATGCCCCCTATCCCCTCTTTTATTTCTGTTTGCTATTGAACCACTAGCTTTGGCTATCCGGCAACATCAGAGAATTTCGGGTGTGAGGATAGGTGAATCTGAGCATATGATTTCCTTATTTGCGGATGATATTATTATTTTTCTGTCCAAGTTGAGAACATCTATCCCAACACTTATTAGCCTAATCAATTCATTTGGGGAATTCTCTGGATATAAGGTCAATAATTCTAAATCCACCATATTATTTTAAAATAAAAATGAGAGACAAAACCCAGGGATACCCACCCCCTTTTCAGCTACTCAGGAGGGTTTTATATACCTAGGAATACAAATTGTCCCGGAAATTGAGAATATTGTCCCCTCTAATTATGACCCCATAATACAATCAGTAACAGAATCTCTGAATAGATGGATGCCAATGCCCATCTCCATGTTAGGCCGTATTAATATTCTTAAAATGTCTATTCTGCCAACATTTCTTTACCTATTTCAGTTTATTCCTCTCCCTCTTTCACAATCATTTTTTTGCAAGCTCAGGCAGCTCTTCTCAAATTTCATATGGAACAACAGGCGTGCAAGACTACGGCTCTCCCTTTTGCATCTGCCTTATGATAGAGGGGGACTTCAAGTACCTAATCTACAATTGTATTATTGGGCAGCGCAGCTGCACAGCCATGTTTTACTTCTCCTCCTCTGACGCTCCAGCATGGCTAGCCATTGAACGCAATACAGCATCGGGCCTATCCCTCCAGTCATATATCTACTCTGCTCATGCTAAAAAACTAAAAAAACAGACAAAAAACCCATTTGTGAAAATACTCTTTCTGTTTGGCATGAAGCACATGTCTATATAGGAGATGCTCCCAAACTATCCCAGTTCTCCCCAATATGGGGTAACGACAACTTTGCCCCGTAGGTTATGTAGGCCTGAATTTCTCAATAACAACTATTTTAATACATCTAAATCTACATGTCTTGATGATTTCAGTATTTATAAAGCCTTCTTCATCAATTGTTTTTAAGTTAAAAGATAAACTCAGATAATAGTCGACAGGAATATTTCCCATTTCTCCGGTAAATTGAAATCTTCCCGGTCATTTTTCAACGATAACCTTATGGCGAGAACTATCTGTTCCTACAGTGGTGACCCTGTCCTCCATCCTCTCCTGTGCAACTTCAACACACTGGAACATGCTTCATCAAAATGCTTTTCCTCTGTTGTGCCTCTACATGTGTTAGAGGCCTCCACTCTCTTTGCCTTTTCACTTCCATGCTTAAAGTCTGTGCTGGTGTAACAGGAAGTAGGGTCGAACTTGGTAATGTGATTTTCTTTTTAACGCGTTGAGGTTTCTAGATAAATTGCGCGTGTTGTAGCGTTTAACTTGAAAGCCTTAATAATCATATTTTAATTCAGTGGTGAAATAAATACACTTCACTCTGTTCAACTGCTCCTCTCTCACCTTTCTGTCTGTCTTCACTTCCTGTTCCACATCGGAGTCACCTGATGGAGAGAAGAGGTGACAGAGAAAATAATAATAATGAAACTTGAACAAAGAGAAACATTAGCAGCCAAAATGATTGAGAGAGCTGTATCAAAATGGAATTAAAATATATTGTTGTTGTTCTATAAAGACCTTTTAAGATCAGATTTAATGTACAATATCTTGATGAATGGAGGATATGGTTTCAGTACTCACAGGTCTTCTGGATCTTGGCTCTGATCGTCTCACCATTGATCCTGCAGGGATGAACACAATCCACAAGTTTAGGATCCAGTTTAAAGATCTCCTATCATGCTATTTTTAGGCATATATTGTGGGTCTCAGATATATAAAAATATATAAAAACATGTCTATGATGTGTTTTGCTCAAATTACGAAACAGATCATGTATTTTAGAAATCCCTCATATCCATCTGTTTCAGGCCTGATGAAACGCCATATCATGTTCCAAACCAATCAAGGATTATTTCTGAAACAGTATGGAGCTCAAACTCTTTCTCTCTCTCAGGTTTACCACAAGGTGAGTTCCTTTTTATTTCCTGCTTCTTTACACATACTCTCTCCAGTACAGGTTAGCTCTGACTGTTAGCGATGCTAATGTAAACAAAGACCATATTACGTCCAAAACACGTCTGCATTGTTTCTGATAGCAACGTTTCTGAAAGTGCTGTGTCATATTGGACGCAAATCTGGATCAGCTCCGTTGTTCCCCTGTTTTTAGAGATTTGGGTACGGAGGAAAAGAGAGAGGGTTTTATTTTCTAACACTTTGTGAGTCTCCTGGACACACCACACCGGGGACACATATTGATGTATAAAAGACATCAAAAAGTGCATTTTGCATGATAGGTCCCCTTTAAAATAAGTGTTAGTTCTTTGAGTCAGCTTCAGAGTGCTGACTGATCTCATGCTTTACATCCCATCATATCTTCTCGGCAAACACTACGACTGACTGCCACAGCTCTCAGCTGCATTACAGGAAGTATCTGGTCATTAATCTAGAAACTAAAAACATGACAGGAAACAAAACAGATTACCTTTTCCACTCTTCTGTAAAATCCTGTATGTCTGTTAGAAAGTTGCTCACTAACTAAATGTGGCTTTGCATTTCCAGCTGGCCTTATATAGTTGATGGAAGAATGAGAGAGCCTGCAGTCAGTGGAAACATCACTGATCTGTTGGGATTCCCCAGTGAGAGAAACACCTCCCTGTGTTTCATACAATACTGCTGAACCAGCAGAGACCCCTTACTGACCAGAGCGTCTCCAGTCTGCAGTCTGGACTCTCCAGAAGATCTCTCAGCAGCTTCACTCCTGAATCCTGCAGATCGTTGAGACTCAGGTCCAGATCTCTCAGATGGATGTTGGACTTCAGAGCTGAGGCCAGAGCAGAACAGCTGATCTCTGACAAGCTGCAGCCCCACAGTCTGAATAAAGAAAACATGATGTAACTTTAGAAAACAATGTTCCTGTTTGAAATAACTCCAGGTTTAATAATCTGTTCAGAGCTGAAGAAGTTTAGAAAGTGGAAACTCAAAAAGTGAAAAGAGCTCTCATTAATATTAAAGACAACGTGCTTCTACTTCAATAAAAAGAGGAGACTTCACATCTGAAACTCTGCTCCTTCTACACTAACTCATGATGTGCAGCCAGACAAACACAAACCCACAGAAACTGATTCAACTCAAGATCACAACGTTTACAAAGATTATAAATATATAATTTTAAATGTGAAAAGAACATCCAGAATTTATTTTAGGAATAGTGGAGTCATCAAATCACAGCATCTTCAGTGTGAATTAAACAGTGTAGAATTGTTCTTGTTATTTTAATTTAAAGATCAACATTGCTCTGCCACAGACAGTGAACTCAACTTGTTATACTTTGTTGTTGTTTAGTCTTTCTGGGACTATTACATGGTCACTGTCATGATTTGGGTTTTGTGTGTTAGGTTTGGGGTTTATTTTGCTGTTCTGTTCTCCCTGTCTCTTGTCTGGTTTCTCCCTGTGTTTTCCTCCCTGTCTCTTGTCTGGTCCTTCTCCCTGTGTTTTCCTCCCTGTCTCTTGTCTGTCCTTCTCCCTGTTCTGTTCTCCCTGTCTCTTGTCTGGTCCTTCTCCCTGTCGTTAGTTTCCCTGGTGTGTCTGATTGTCTGATTGTCTGATTGTGTTCACCTGTTGCCCTTGTGTTTCTCCTCCCCTGCCCGGCTGTTTCTTGTCTCGTGATTACCCCTTCCTGTATTTAGTCTTGTCTTTCCCTGTGTTCCCCTGTCGGTACATTGTTTGTCTTTCCTGTCTCCCTCCATGCTACCTTGTGTTACCTGTGAGTTTCGTGCCATGTTTTGTTCTCCAGCTTTTGTAATAAAGCTCGCCTTTTGTTCATAGACCTTTTTTTCCCTTTTTTGTATTCTAAATTTGGGTCCTACCTTTTCCGTAACCCTAACAGAATGTACCGACCAAATTTGGACTCAGCAGATACCGATCGTTTTGCTCTACAGGCAAAACGATCGGTATCTGCTCTACTGTCTTGGGTACTCTCTGGAGTACATTTTTTTATACCTGGTGTGACGCCTCATCTAAACGGGGTAGAGAGGCTGCGTTGAAGGAGGCACGCCAGGAGGTTGCGTGCAAGCCCTGGCTCAGGAGCTGGTTGCCTGAGTGGCTACAACTCTTTACGAGTAGTCCTGAAAACTTGTCTCAAGCCTCTAACCCTTTCTTGGGGTATGACCTGGTCTTGGGAGGTCGCGGATCCTCCGGAAGGTTTCTGGAAGATGCAAGGCCAAGATTCCAGCCCGTGCTCCAGCGGTTCCGGCTCCAGAACCGGCCCAAGCAGCCATGGTTCCAGCCTCAGTCCTGGCCCCAGCAGCCATGGTTCCGGCCCCAGTTCCGGCCCCAGCAGCCATGGTTCCGGCCCCAGCAGCCATGGTCCCGGCCCCAGTTCTGGCCCCAGCAGCCATGGTTCCGGCCCCAGTGGTTCCGGCCCAGCCGCCATGTTCTGGCCCCAGTTCCGCGCCCCAGCAGCCATGGTTCCGGCCCCAGTTCCGGCCCCAGCAGCCATGGTTCCGGCCCCAGTTCCGGCCCCAGCAGCCATGGTTCCGGCCCCAGTTCCGGCCCCAGCAGCCATGGTTCCGGCCCCAGTTCCGGCCCCATCAGCCATGGTTCTGGCCCCAGTTCCGGCCCCAGCAGCCATGGTTCCGGTCCCCAGCAGCCATGGTTCCGCCTCCAGTTTCGGCTCCAGTACTGGCGAAACGGCCGACGCCAGCTCCCCGTGTCCTGTCGGCGTACCGGCCGACTCCAGCTCCTCGTCTCCTGTTGGCTCTCCGGCCGACGCCAGCTCCCCGTGTCCTGTCGGCGTACCGGCCGACTCCAGCACCTCGTCTCCTGCCGGCGTACCGGCCGACTCCAGCACCTCGTCTCCTGCCGGCGTACCGGCCGACTCCAGCTCCTCGTCTCCTGTTGGCTCTCCGGCCGACGCCAACCCCTCGTGTCCTGTCTGCATACCGGCCGACTCAAGTCCCTTCTCCAGTTCTCTCTCGAGTCCCTTTCCAAGTCCCTTCTCAAGTCTCCTCTCAAGTCCCCTCTCGAGTCCCTTTCCAAGTCCCTTCTCCAGTCCCTTCTCGAGTTCCCTCTCGAGTTCCCTCTCAAGTTCCCTCTCGAGTTCCCTCTCAAGTCCCTTCTCAAGTCTCCTCTCAAGTCCCCTCTCGAGTCCCTTTCCAAGTCCCTTCTCAAGTCCCTTCTCGAGTCCCCTCTCGAGTCACCTCTCAAGTTCCCTCTCGAGTTCCCTCTCAAATCTCCTCTCAAGTCCCTACCCAATGTCCTGGTCCGTTGGAGGTTCCGCTGGGGGTCCTGCCAACTCCATGTCCTGTCCCGTTGGGGGCCCCGCCGACTACTCTTCTGCCGGGGGTCCTGCCAACCCTATGTCCTGTGGCGTTGGGGGTCCAGCCGACACCTGTTTCGTCGGAGGTCCTGCCAACTCCATGTCCTGTTCTGTTGGGGGTCCCGCTGACTACTGTTCTGCCGGGGGTCCTGCCAACTCCATGTCCTGTCCCGTTGGGGGTCCCGCCGACTACTCTTCTGCCGGGGGTCCTGCCAACCCTATGTCCTGTGCTGTGGGAGGTCCCGCCGACTACTCTTCTGCCGGGGGTCCTGCCAACCCTATGTCCTGTGCCGTTGGGGGTCCTGCCGACTCCACGTCCAGTATCGTTGGGGTCCTGCCAACTCGATGTCCTGTGCCGTTGGGGGTCCACACCTGTTTCGTCGGAGGTCCTGCCAACTCCATGTCCTGTTCTGTTGGGGGTCCCGCTGACTACTGTTCTGCCGGTGGTCCTGCCAACTCCATGTCCTGTCCCGTTGGGGGTTCCGCCGACTACTCTTCTGCCGGGGGTCCTGCCAACCCTATGTCCTGTGCCGTTGGGGGTCCTGCCGACTCCACGTCCAGTATCGTTGGGGTCCTGCCAACTCGATGTCCTATGCTGTTGGGGGTCCAGTCAACACCTGTTTCGTCGGAGGTCCTGCCAACTCCATGTCCTATTCTGTTGGGGGTCCCGCTGACTACTGTTCCGCCGGTGGTCCTGCCAACCCTATGTCCTGTGCCGTTGGAGGTCCCGCCGACTACTGTTCTGCCGGGGGTCCTGCCAACTCCATGCCCTGTCCCGTTGGGGGTCCCGCCGACTACTCTTCTGCCGGGGGTCCTGCCAACCCTATGTCCTGTGCCGTTGGAGGTCCCGCCGACTACTGCTCTGCCGGGGGTCCTGCCAACTCCATGTCCGGTGGCGTCGGGGTTCCGCTGAGGGTCCTGCCGACTCCACGTCCAGTATCGTTGGGGGTCCTGCCAACTCCTTGTCCTGTGTCGTTGGGGGTTCCGCTGAGGGTCCTGCCAACTCCATGTCCTGTATCGTTGGGGTCCTGCCAACTCCTGTCCTG
Organism: Dissostichus eleginoides; assembly: GCA_031216635.1. Classification (NCBI taxonomy): domain Eukaryota; kingdom Metazoa; phylum Chordata; class Actinopteri; order Perciformes; family Nototheniidae; genus Dissostichus; species Dissostichus eleginoides. Next base: position 3,987,479 of record CM062272.1, on the reverse strand, counting down.
TGTCGTTGGGGGTTCCGCTGAGGGTCCTGCCAACTCCATGTCCTGTTTCGTTGGGGGTTCCACCGGCTTTCCTGCCAACACCATGTCCTGTCATGTTGGAGGTCCCGTCGACACCAGCTCTTGCTCCATCCGGGGTCCCACTGACACCAGCCCATGTCCAATCCAGGGGTCCTGCCCGGACAACGCTGGTTCCTATTCCGCCAGTGGCCCAGTCGGCCACGAACCCGGTCCTTCCCTGTGCCCGGCTCCCTGACTATGCCCACCGCGGCCTTAGCCGCTTCTCTGCCTCTGCTTTGCCATCGGGCCGTCCGCCCGAGACTCTTTCCTGGTCCTCTGCCTTGCTCCCGGGCCGTCCGCCCGAGACCACCTCCTGTTCCTCTGCCTTGCCCCCGGGCCGTCCGCCCGAGTCCCATTCCTCGAACTCTGCCTTGCCCCCGGGCCGTCCGCCCGAGTCCCCGTCCTCGCACTCTGCCTTGCCCCCGGGCCGTCCGCCCGAGTCCCCTTCCTCGAACTCTGCCTTGCCCCCGGGCCGTCCGCCCGAGACCACCTCCTGGTCCTCTGCCTTGCCCCCGGGCCGTCCGCCCGAGTCCCATTCCTCGAACTCTGCCTTGCCCCCGGGCCGTCCGCCAGAGTCCCCGTCCTCGAACCCTGCCTTGCCCCCGGGCCGTCCGCCCGAGTCCCATTCCTCGAACTCTGCCTTGCCCCCGGGCCGTCCGCCCGAGTCCCCGTCCTCGAAACTCTGCCTTGCCCCCGGGCCGTCCGCCCGAGTCCCCGTCCTCGAAACTCTGCCTTGCCCCCGGGCCGTCCGCCCGAGGTACCCTCCTTGAACTCTGCCTTGCCCCCGGGCCGTCCGCCCGAGTCCCATTCCTCGAACTCTGCCTTGCCCCCGGGCCGTCCGCCCGAGTCCCCGTCCTCGAACTCTGCCTTGCCCCCGGGCCGTCCGCCCGAGGTACCCTCCTTGAACTCTGCCTTGCCCCCGGGCCGTCCGCCCGAGACCCCTTTCTGGTCCTCTGCCGTGCCGCCGGGCTGTCAGCCCAAACCCGTCCTCCGGACCCCCTCCACCCACCCTTTTGGAAATATGGTCTTTGTGTAGGGACGTCTGGAATCCGTCCCTTGAGGGGGGGGGGGTTCTGTCATGATTTGGGTTTTGTGTGTTAGGTTTTGGGGTTTGTTTTGATTGTTCTGTTCTCCCTTTCTCTTGTCTGGTCCTTCTCCCTGTGTTTTCCTCCCTGTCTCTTGTCTGGTCCTTCTCCCTGTGTTTTCCTCCCTGTCGTTAGTTTCCCTGGTGTGTCTGATTGTCTGATTGTGTTCACCTGTTGCCCTTGTGTTTCTCCTCCCCTGCCCGGCTGTTTCTTGTCTCGTGATTACCCCTCCCTGTATTTAGTCTTGTCTTTCCCTGTCGGTACATTGTTAGTCTTTCCTGTCTCCCTCCATGCTACCTTGTGTTACCTGTGAGTTTCATGCCATGTTTTGTTCTCCAGCTTTTGTAATAAAGCTCGCCTTTTGTTCATAGACCTTTTTTTCCCTTTTTTGTATTCTGCATCTGGGTCCTACCTTTTCCGTAACAGTCACATGTTGCTATTATTATTTATACATTAATGTCACATTCTTGCAGCAGAAACATCCTGACAGCTTAGTTTGTCTTAAAAAGAAAGATGTATACAACATGAGTGCAGTGCAGGGCTGAGGCTTTACAAGCATTCTTACAGACGCAGACCTGGGGCCTCATTTATAAAACTTTGCGTAGGATTCACGTGAAAAGATGGCGTATGTAGGAACAAAGGAAGTACATACGCACAAACATATACCAATTTATAAAACACTGCGCACGCACGTCCTACGCCGGTTTCCCTTTATAAATCACAATCAACTCGAGATGCGGCACAGCTTTTGCGGGCTTCACGTAACGCCCATATTTGCCTATAAATAGTCAAAGAAACGCCCCGTATTAATATTCATTCTGACTGACTGCAGGAAGAAGATCGCAGGAAATGACCACAGAACAGCTAAAAAAGACATTTCACACTGTGTCAGATTTTGGTTCTTTTGGGGAGGTGGAGACAAATCCCATTGTTTGGTGGATGCAGTTTGAACCAGAGGAGCAGCATGACGGTCAGATCGTCACCAAAATAAATAAATAATAACATGATTAAACATGATAGTATAAAGCCATGCTCGTATCTATACAACCTAGAGAAAAGCAAAACGGCATCAGTTTAGACGTAGTTCTGTCCTTCTGTTTACCGCATCAGAATACATTTCATAACATTAAGAGACACATTCGAGGGGTGATCAATAACATTTCCATATTTATTTATTCCTCCAAGTTATGTTTTTGTGTGCACTGAGGATCTCAAACAGGCGTTTGTTTAATCATTTTAAGATTGGCTTTAATCCATTTTTACGTTTATAAATGAGGTCCCAGGACACCAACAATATGAACAAGGGCTGAGACTGTAGAGGGTTAAGATACTCAGTGAGGATCAGAGTAATATCAGCCTGATGTCTGCAGCTCAGAGTCAACACAACTCTCACATATTCATCTCAGCACAGAAGTTAAAGATGGAGAACTGACCTGAGAGTCTCCAGTCTGCAGTCTGGACTCTCCAGAAGATCTCTCAGCAGCTCCACTCCTGAATCCTGCAGATAGTTGCCACTCAGGTCCAGATCTCTCAGATGGGAGGGGTTGGACTTCAGAGCTGAGATCAGAGCAGAACAGCTGATCTCTGACAACCAGCAGCCCCTCAGTCTGAATAAAGAAAACATGATGTAACTTTAGAAAACAATGTTCCTGTTTGAAATAACTCCAGGTTTAATAATCTGATCAGAGCTGAAGAAGTTTAGAAAGTGGAAACTCAAAAGTGAAAAGAGCTCTCATTAATATTAAAGACAACGTGCTTCTACTTCAATAAAAAGAGGAGACTTCACATCTGAAACTCTGCTCCTTCTACACTAACTCATGATGTGCAGCCAGACAAATAAAAACCCACAGAAACTGATTCAACTCAAGATCACAACGTTTACAAAGATTATAAATATATGAATTTTAAATGTGAAAAGAACATCCAGAATATTTGTTTTAGGAATAGTGGAGTCATCAAATCACAGCATCTTCAGTGTGAACTATTCAGTCAGTAAGCATCATGTAGCTTCAGAAACATGTTGGAAACAGCAACCACTGAAATTATTCCATAGTGTTTGATAGTTTAATAAACAAATTTAAAATTCTATTTATGCATTTTCTTTATAATTTATATTATAAAACAGGATGGAGAATATAAGATGAATCTCAGGTGTTTAAAGGTTCAGAGTGAATTAAACAGTGTAGAATTGTTCTTGTTATTTTAATTTAAAGATCAACATTGCTCTGTCACAGACAGTAAACTCAACTTGTTCTCATTCATAACACTCCGTTCGATGTCTCACTATGGGATGCGCCTCAACGCGTATGCATCAGAAGCATCAATCTCATTACGCCAATCCTGATTGGCTGGTGATCTTGACGACTACGTCAGGGAATCCACCCACCCTTTAAGTAGCTTGCGCTACGTCGCAGCGTCATTCAAACACCTCTTCTCGCTTCGGAGCACATCTCAAAAATATCAGTAGCCAGGCTAGCTTAACGGTCCACAGACTGAACCACAAGCTAACCTTCGGTCGCCGGACGCTTGCCGGCTACTTTTGCTTCGCACGGGATTTTTATAACACACCAGTTAATACTGAAATCTGCCCTGCCGTTTTTTCTTCCAAATAACGGTAAGGTTTTGTTTTTTCAAACGGTAACATACCTGTTACTAGTTTGTCCCTCCACGCCGACACCCCGGCGAGCGAGGATGGACCCTTCTCTCCCTCACACCAGAGGAGACGGAGGTTCGGAGGCTCGGCTCTGCGGCTGCGGGTTCAAGTTTCGGGCACGGACTCACACCAGGTCTGCTCGTCCTGCCTCGGGCTGAAACATGCCCAGGAGGCTATCGACGCCCCCGGTCGTGCGGACACTGTGCCCGCTTCACCACCAAGAGCCTCCGCCGACGGCTAGCGCGCCAAGCTAGCCTGTCGGGACAAGACCCCTTCATGCCTTGATTTGCCGCCGGCGATCGAGGCATGGTGGCGACCGCCACGGGAGTTGAGCCCCGCGCTGTGTCAAGCTGGGGCTCAACGGCGGCGGCAGCCGCGGGAAGGGGCCCCGCGCTGTGACAAGCTGGGGCTCCCAACTGGACCTCACCGTGGTTCCACCCGCGGAGGATGTCCTGGAGCTGGATTACGTGGAGGAGATGAAGAGGATACCTCTGAGTTCCTCTTATCCGACTCGGACGAGACGAAGATGACATCTTCGTCTCGTCTGCTCAGGCTGCCAAGCCGGAGGCGGTGTCCGCTCCCCCAGGCGAAAGCGCGCCACTTCGCCCCGCCTCAGCATGGACTTGCAGGCCGTGTGCCAACGCGCTGCGTCCAGACTGGACATCCCTTGGCCTGAAGTAGCCAAGGAGACCTCCAGTCTCGCTATGAGGGAAGAACTTGCCCCAAGCCGCGAGGCTGACGAGGCAACTTCTCCCAGTTTCCAGAGCTGCTGGACGAGGTGTCTGTCTCGTGGAGAGACCGCCCTTTCAGCAGCAAGGCCCCAATCCAGGGAGCCTCCTCTCTGGACTTTGAGGGCATGGAGAAGCTCGGCTTGCTCCGCATGCCGCCTATGGAGCCGCTTGTGGCAGCCCACCTCCAACCGCGGCTGTCTTCGGCTCCTAGCAGGAACCCCACGCTGCCGACGAAAGCGGACCGGTTCCAGTCAGCAATGACCGAACGGGCTTACAAAGCGGCAGCTTTGTCCGTCAGGGCGCTCAATGTCTCTCGATGCTGACCGCTTACCAGGCGGAGCTCTGTGAGGACATGACAACAACCTGAGCCGGCCGTGTGGGACGAGATCACAGCGATCACGGACATTTGCCTCCGTGTGCAGCGCTGTGCAGTCCAAGCCACGGGCAAATCGCTGGGGATGATGGTGGTGCAGGAGAGAGCCAGGTGGCTTAACCTGACGAACCTCCGGACCGGGAAAAGGAGGACGTTTGGACATGCCAATTGTCCCCGAGGGCATATTGGCACCGCTCTGGCTTCATGCAGCAGCGGTGTGAGGCCAAAAAGAAGGAGGATGAGGCTCTCCAGCTTTGCCTTCCCCGAAAGGCCCAGCCGCCGCCTCCAACGGCCCCGCGACAGACCTTCACCAGGCTGCCTCACGTCCTTCCCATTCAAGTCCCGAAACGGCAAAAGCCACAGCCCGCCCCGGGTCTCCCGCCCAGACACGAGGCGAGGACGAGCTGGCCAAGAAAGTCCCCGGTTCCGGCAGCAGCCGCACAGGCGCAGCCGGCCCAGACCTTCAGCCATCAGGTGAGGAAAAAGAAGAGGCAGCCTGACAGCCTTCCCTCCTCTCCTCGGGAAAGGGCTGGAGTTCCCTGTTTTCAGCCCTGGACCGTGTTCCACACGTGTTCAAAGCTCATGTGTTTCCGGGGTGCAACCACGCCCCCATCTTCCCGCCGCCTCGAGTGATGTCAGAACGTCATCCTCCAGTTCGCGCCATGAGGGAGATAGACTTCACGTCAAAGGCAGCAGTTCCTGCTGCTCGTTCAAGTCACACAAACACATGTCCTTGTTTTCAAATAAAATATTTTCCACTGCGTTTCCAGGCTTAAAGCCAAGGGCGCAGTCAAAAATAATGAAAAGAAAAACAATGAAACAATAAACAGTCAGGTGACTGCTCCGCTTCTGAGAGTGGCTGTTGCCTCTCTCAGAATGCGGACGGTGACCGAGTCTGTGAACGCATCATCGCCGCGCGCATGCGCAGTGTCGACCGAGGTTGTCAGCCTGGGATACCACCGTGTTCAGACACTAGAGGGCCCCATAACACAACCAATAAAGACACAGAGTGCAAACAACAGAGAATGATCACGTCTCCACTCGCTTGAGAGCGAAAGGTGGAAGATGCTCACATGCTCTGCTTGGGTTTTCAAGACGATATCACGGGGCTACAGACTCCAATTCGCTGTCACCCCCCCTCACTTCTCGGGCATTGTGCATTCACAAGCCCGGGGAGCGTCGGCTCATATTCTAGAGCAGGAGATTCTCTCGCTACTAGAAAAGAAAGCCATATCCATGTACCCTCCGAACAGAGTCAGAGCGGCTTCTATTCCAAATACTTCCTCGTTCCCAAACGGGGAGGGAACGGAATTCGCCCTATCCTAGATTTAAGGGCTCTGAACAAGTATCTCAGAAAATACAAATTCCGATGCTCACTCACACATCTCTGCTGCGTCTCGTACGTCAGGACGATTGGTTCACATCAATCGACCTGAAAGACGCGTATTTTCACATCCCAGTATATTATCCACACAGGAAATATCTGAGGTTCGCTTTTCAGGGTGTCTGTTACGAGTACAGAGTGCTTCCCTTCGGTCTGTCTCTCAGCCCACGGGTGTTTGTACGATGTACGGAGGCAGCAATAGCCCCGTTAAGCAACAGGGCATTCGCCTGGCAACCTATTTAGACGACTGGCTCCTTCTTGCACAGTCGGAGCAGGAGGCTATTACGCAGACGAATACCCTCGTGAAACACCTGCTCGACCTGGGTTTGTAATAAACACAGAAAAGAGCATGTTGTCCCCAGCCCAGACTGTACTCTTCCTGGGCTTACGTCTAAATTCGGTGCCCTTTACAGCCCGCCTGTCAGCAGAGAGAGTGAAAGCCTTCAGGGCTTGCCTCGCTCATTTCCAGCCACGCAAATATGTTCTCTTCAGATCATGTCTGCGGTTACTGGGGCTCATGGCGTCAGCCATCCTGGTGGTACGACTGGGCCGCTTACACATGAGGGATTTCAGCGCTGGGTAGCTGCCCTCAGACTGGACCCCGTGCGTCATGGCGCGCGGAGAGTGATGGTCACTGTGGAATGCGTAATGGCACTGCGCCACTGGCTGCACCCGACTTTCTAGTACGGGGCGTACCTATGGGTGCTGTCCTATCGCGGAAAGTGGTCACCAGACGCATGTCTGACGGGCTGGGGGGGTATATACGAAGGTCGACCTGTGAGGGGTCTCTGGAGCAGAGATCTCCAACGGTCACACATAAATTATCTGGAGCTTTTAGCGGTGTTTCTCACCCTAAACGCTTTCTGCCTTTTCTCAGGACATCATGTCCTCGTGAGGACAGACAACACGACCACAATATCGTATATAAACCGTCAAGGGGGTTTGCGTTCTCTCCAGTTACACATGCTGGCACGCAAACTGATTTATGGAGCTGCGGACGTCTCCTCTCTCTGAGAGCGACGCACGTACCGGGAGTGATGAACCTCGGGGCAGATCTGCTGTCCAGAGGTGCACCACTATATGCAGACTGGACTCTACATCCAACAATTGTGAGTCAGCTGTGGGTGCGTTACGGCCGGGCCGCGGTAGATCTGTTCGCGTCAAAAGAAAATGCTCAATGTCAGCTGTTCTTTTCAATGCGCGATCTAAACGCACCGTTAGGCGTGGACGCGCTCGCACACGTTTGGCCCCGGTCCTTCTGTACGCGTTCCCACCCCTGGCTCTAATACCCCAACTCTGGCCAGAGTGAGAGAACATCGCCACACACTGATCCTGATAGCTCCGCACTGGCCTGCAATGTACTGGCTGGCGGAGATATATCAGCTGCTGTGCGGGCAGCCGTGGCAGCTCCCGTTACGCAGGGACATACTATCTCAGGCGGGGGGGGATTTTTCACCCACACCCAGAGCGCTGGCACTATGGGCCTGGCCCGTGAGTGGTATAATTTGAGTACAGTGGGGCTTCCTCAGAAGGTGATAAACACTATTCAGAGTGCAAGGGCTTCCTCCACCAGGTCTCTCTATGACTGTAAGTGGAGGGTGTTTGAGGAGTGGTGCCTTCAAAAGGGACACATCTCTTTTCAATGTCCTGTCGGTGTGATTCTATCATTTCTACAGGACCTGATTGATAAACACAGAGCTTTCTCTACGATTAAAGTGTACCTGGCTGCTATTGCCGCATGCCATGTGGGCTTTGAGGGAAAGACGGCTAGCCAACATCCCTTGGTCTGCCGTTTTATGAAAGGGGCTCGCAGGCTCCTCCCGTTTCCAGGTCACTGGTGCCCTGTGGGACTTGGCAGTGGTTTTAGATGGGCTCACTCGACCTCCATTTGAACCCCTGGAAGACGCTGACATGAAACACCTGTCACTGAAGACAGTGTTGTTACTGGCTCTGGCATCTGCCAAGCGAGTCAGTGACATTCACGCGCTCTCTGTGCATCCTTCATGCACTCAGTTTGCCCCGGGGCAAACGAGAGTGTTGCTGAAGCCCAACCCTGCCTTTGTGCCCAAGGTGGTTGGCTCATGCACCCCCATTGACCTTGAGGCATTTCCTTCACCGCTATGTTCCTCTGAAGAACAGCGGCCGAATTTGCTGTGCCCAGTTCGTGCTTTGCGCACCTATATGGACAGGTCAAAAGAGTTTCGATGCAATGACCAACTCTTTGTATCCTGGGCTAACCCTCATAAGGGCAAGCCCGTTACCAGGCAACGGCTCTCCCACTGGATTGTGGAAGCGATAGCTCTGGCTTATACGAGTCAGGGTTTGCAGGCACCAACGGGCCTGCGTGCTCATTCTACTCGTGGACTGGCTACATCCTGGGCTTTGTTCAAGGGTGTTTCCATCAGGACATTTGTGCAGCAGCGAGCTGGTCTTCACCGCTCACTTTTGTCCGCTTTTACAGACTAGATGTCTCTGCTCCAAGTGTGGCCCGTGCAGTGCTGGGCCCCGTGTTGGGACAGGGTTCTACCTGTTAAGTACTGTTTTGTTTTGGTGATTTTCGAGATAAGCATGTCTAGCAATACGGGAGTCTCAATATCCCATAGTGAGACATCGAACGGAGTGTTATGAATGAGAACTATAGGTTACTAACGTAACCCCAGTTCTCAGAGTAACATGAAGTGAGATGTCTCACCAGACGGCCCTTCTTGCTGAGGCGAAGCGAGAAGAGGTGCTTATTTTGAATGACGCTGCGACGTAGCGCAAGCTACTTAAAGGGTGGGTGGATTCCCTGACGTAGTCGTCAAGATCACCAGCCAATCAGGATTGGCGTAATGAGATTGATGCTTCTGATGCATACGCGTTGAGGCGCATCCCATAGTGAGACATCTCACTTCATGTTACTCTGAGAACTGGGGTTACGTTAGTAACCTATAGTTATACTTTGTTGTTGTTTAGTCTTTCTGAGACTATTACATGGTCACATGTTGCTATTATTATTTATACATTAATGTCACATTCTTGCAGCAGAAACATCCTGACAGCTTAGTTTGTCTTAAAAAGAAAGATGTATACAACATGAGTGCAGTGCAGGGCTGAGGCTTTACAAGCATTCTTACAGACGCAGACCTGGGGCCTCATTTATAAAACTTTGCGTAGGATTCACGTGAAAAGATGGCGTATGTAGGAACAAAGGAAGTACATACGCACAAACATATACCGATTTATAAAACACTGCGCACGCACGTCCTACGCCGGTTTCCCTTTATAAATCACAATCAACTCGAGATGCGGCACAGCTTTTGCGGGCTTCACGTAACGCCCATATTTGCCTATAAATAGTCAAAGAAACGCCCCGTATTAATATTCATTCTGACTGACTGCAGGAAGAAGATCGCAGGAAATGACCACAGAACAGCTAAAAAAGACATTTCACACCGAGTCAGATTTTGGTTCTTTTGGGGAGGTGGAGACAAATCCCATTGTTTGGTGGATGCAGTTTGAACCAGAGGAGCAGCATGACGGTCGGATCGTCACCAAAATAAATAAATAATAACATGATTAAACATGATAGTATAAAGCCATGCTCGTATCTATACAACCAAGAGAAAAGCAAAACGGCATCAGTTTAGACGTAGTTCTGTCCTTCTGTTTACCGCATCAGAATACATTTCATAACATTAAGAGAAACATTCGAGGGGTGATCAATAACATTTCCATATTTATTTATTCTCCAAGTTATTTTTGTGTGCACTGAGGAGTCTCAAACAGGCGTTTGTTTAATCATTTTAAGATTGGCTTTAATCCATTTTTACGTTTATAAATGAGGTCCCAGGACACCAACAATATGAACAAAGGGCTGAGACTGTAGAGGGTTAAGATACTCAGTGAGGATCAGAGTAATATCAGCCTGATGTCTGCAGCTCAGAGTCAACACAACTCTCACATATTCATCTCAGCACAGAAGTTAAAGATGGAGAACTGACCTGAGCGTCTCCAGTCTGCAGTCTGGACTCTCCAGAAGATCTCTCAGCAGCTTCACTCCTGAATCCTTCAGATCGTTGAGACTCAGGTCCAGAACTCTCAGATGGGAGGGGTTGGACTTCAGAGCTGAGATCAGAGCAGAACAGCTGATCTCTGACAACCTGCAGCCCCTCAGTCTGAATAAAGAAAACATGATGTAACTTTAGAAAACAATGTTCCCGTTTGAAATAACTCCAGGTTTAATAATCTGTTCAGAGCTGAAGAAGTTTAGAAAGTGGAAACTCAAAAAGTGAAATGAGCTCTCATTAATATTAAAGACAACGTGCTTCTACTTCAATAAAAAGAGGAGACTTCACATCTGAAACTCTGCTCCTTCTACACTAACTCATGATGTGCAGCCAGACAAATAAAAACCCACAGAAACTGATTCAACTCAAGATCACAACGTTTACAAAGATTATAAATATATGAATTTTAAATGTGAAAAGAACATCCAGAATATTTGTTTTATTCGTTTTTGTTTAGTGTTTGATAGTTTTAATAAACAAATTTAAAATTCTATTTATGCATTTTCTTTATAATTTATATTATAAAAACAGGATGGAGAATATAAGATGAATCTCAGGTGTTTAAAGGTTCAGAGTGAATTAAACAGTGTAGAATTGTTCTTGTTATTTTAATTTAAAGATCATCATTGCTCTGCCACAGTCAGTGAACTACACTTGTTATACTTTGTTGTTGTTTAGTCTTTCTGAGACTATTACATGGTCACATGTTGCTATTATTATTTATACATTAATGTCACATTCTTGCAGCAGGACTGGACTTTGAATCAGGGGATAGCAAGTTCGAGTCCCACTACAGTCAGCATGTCGTTGTGTCCCTGGGCAAGACACTTCACCCCAAATTGCTCCTGTGGGGATTGTCCACAGTACTGAATGTATGTTAGTCGCTTTGGATAAAAGCGTCTAACAAATGACATTTAATGTAAAGACAACGTGCTTCTACTTCAATACAAAGTGGTGACTTCACATCTGAAACTCTGCTCCATCTACACATACTCATGATGTGCAGCCAGACAAACAAAAACCCACAGAAACTGATTCAACTCAAGATGACAAAGATCACAAATATGTCAGGATGAATTTTAAATGTGAAGAAAAACTTCCAGAATATTAAATTTAGGAATAGTGGAGTCATCAAATCACAGCATCTTCAGTGTAAACTATTCAGTCAGTATCAGCATCGTGTAGCTTCAGGAACAAACAGCAACAACTGAAAATACCTGTGTCACAGTCTGCTCCATTATATATATATTGGCATAAAATCTACAAGAGATTGTACAGTGAAATTAGAGAGATACAGTACGTCCACGTTTTTGAGCAAGTCCACGAATCCAGTCTTTGTCAAGTCTGTCACCACCTTCGCGCAGCTGCTGGCGCCATTTCGCCCGGTCCTCCGCCAGCCTCTCCCAGCCGTCCGTTACCATGTCCAGGGCCTTCATGTCACGCTTTACGACATCTTTGAAGCGCAGCAGTGGTCGTCCTCTGCCACTGGAACCAGCGCTCAGCCCGCTGTATAAGATGTCCTTTGGCAGGCGGCCGTCTGGCATTCTGCGAAGGTGACCGAGCCACCGCAGCCTCCTGAGCTTCAGCGTTTGGAACATAGACTTGCTGCCCGTGCGCGCCAGCACCGCCTCGTTCGTGACCTTGTCCCGCCATGTGATCCCGAGGATGTTGCGCAAGCATGGCATGTGAAAAGCCTTCAGCTCCCTTTCGTGCCGCGCGTAAGTTGACCACGCCTCGGAACCATACAGCAGGACGCTGACCACGCAACATTGGTAGACACGTGTCTTAGTGCGCTCGGTGAGGTATTTGTTGCTCCAGGCTCTTGAGCGCAAGCGGCTGAAAGACGTTGCAAGTCTGGAACTCCTTATCTAACAACAGGTCACTGCTGATTGTTGAGCCAAGATACGTGAACTGGTCAATAGCTTCCAGCACATGCTCGTTCACCATTACCGGCGACGCTGCGCTTCCCGCTTGGTGCATAACAACTGTCTTTTTGATGTTGATGATCAGTGCAAATTCAGAGCATGCTGCACTGAATCTGTCCATCAGGCCATGTAGACCAGCTGCGCTGTGAGACACCAGAGCTGCGTCGTCCGTGAATAAGAGCTCACGAACTTGCACCTTCCGTACCTTGCTTTTCGCGCGCCGTCGGGCCAGGTTAAACAGCTTCCCATCTGACCGCATGTGCAGGAAAATGCCATCTTCGTCCACGTGATCGTTGAATGCATGACGCAGCACAACAGAGAAGAAGATGCCGAAGAGCGTGTGCGCTAACACGCAGCCTTGCTTGACTCCACTGTGAACGGCGAAGCTGTCTGAAGTAGATCCTTCAAAGAAAACCGTTGCTGACATGTCCTCGTGAAGCGATTTGACCAGCCCGAGCAGTGTCGGTGGGCAGCCCAGTTTCTGCAAGATGGCGAAGAGTCCTTCCCGACTCACCATGTCGAACGCCTTCGTCAGGTCGACAAACGCCATGTGCAGTGGTTTGTTTTGCTCTCTTCACTTTTCTTGCACCTGGCGCACCGTGAAGACCATGTCTGTTGTTGAGCGGCCACTTCGAAACCCGCACTGTGACTCTTCGTGCCCAAAGATTCGGTAGCCGCGTCATGCATAGCAGCTCGCAGGCTCTGCCAGTTCTCTTCTGGTCCTGTGCCGGTACTGCTTGCAGCCATCTTCTTTGCAAACGACTTCTGGAATGCTATGACATTTTCTGTGCACTTCATGCTTGCGTGTTTAGGCGCGGCTTCTCTTTTTGTCTCGGGGTAGGTTTTCGTTTAGGCATGTTCATCTGGGTTAGAACGAGCGAGTGGTCAGTATCACCATCAGCAGTGTGGTAAGTTCTGGAGCATCTGACTAGGCCAATGTCACGTCTTCTGACCAAAGCTAAGTCTAGCTGGTGCCAGTGCTTGGACCCTGGATGCATACATGTCACTTTGGCTTTTCCCATCCAGAAGAAAGTGTAGTTTTGCTCTTTGATAGAACCAGACTCGGCTAGTCTGGTTTCCTGTAGCGCGGCGACGTCGACTGCAAGCTTGGCCAGCTCCCTGTCGATCAGTGCTGTTTTGTGCATTGCGCCTTGAGGTATGGCTGTCCACCCAGGATATTCCTTTACGGGTGACCGTAAAGACCTTTCATGTTTCCAGGATCAAACCTGTCCGAGAGAGTCCACTAGTTCCTGCGGTTCCTCCTCCACCAACCCCTCGGATTATTGACGGCGGACCTACGTATACTCTTCGTCGTCTGCTTCGTTCCCGTTGCCGAGGGAGAGGAGTCCAGTACCTGGTAGACTGGGAGGGTTACGGCCCTGAGGAGAGGTTTTGGATTCCAGCCCGTCATGTGCTGGACGCCCGGCTCGTCAGAGAGCCTTTCCACATACTGTCAGCTCTTCTGAGGAGGACAGCGAGGGGCCTGCTTCTGACGAGGATGCCGATTCCCACAGGGGGCAGGAGAAGGAGGTTGAAATAACTTTTTCATATGAGTTCAGGCCCGGACTGGTCATTGGGAGGACCGGGAGGTTTCCCGATGGCCTGGCCTGTTAAGTGGCCTGGCCGTTTCTTTTTTTATGTATTGTGAACGCAACGCTGCGCAAATGTGGGTCTGCCTCACAGAGGGGGACTGTCTGTCTACATGATGTGGCCTGCCCACATGGCCACTTCCATACCGATCATAAATCAAGGCCTTCAATTGGTTTCTGTTTGTCATTCAAGCTCGGAAGGGTGTGGCGAGAGAGAGAGAGAAGAGAGAGAGAGAGAGAGAGAGAGAGAGAGAGAGAGAGAGAGAGAGAGAGAGAGAGAGAGAGAGAGAGAGGAGAGCGCACCGGTTACTTGTATTGTTGTTGTTAGCATCTGGTGCTAGCTAGCTGCTCTAACAGATATAAGGAGCTGTTTCAACACCAAGGTGGAGGAGAGTCCTCTCTTCTCAGACTGAGAGGAGAGTCCTCTCTTCTCAGACTGAGAGACTGATAACTACAGCTCAGGTGAAGTAAAGGACTCTCTGAGTGTTTAGATAGTTCACTTAGTCTAAGTTATCTCTGTGGGTCTCAAACGGTTTGGTCACCGTTTATGTAAACACATATTTCCATTTGAGGGGAGAGGAGGAGAGGAGGGAGAGGAGGGAGAGGAGGGAGAGGGGGGAGTGATTAGAAAAATATGCATGAATACAAAAAGAAAGTTGACTGGTGAAAAAAGGTAAGATACACTTTAAAAACTTGTTGAGAGCTAAAACTAGTCTTTGCTTCTGCCTCAAAGAGGAGCAGGGGGGAGAGGGGGGGGAGGAGGGAGAGGAGGGAGGACAGGAGAGGAGGGAGAGGAGGAGAGGGGGAGAGGAGGGAGAGGAGGGAGAGGGGGGATGAGGAGGGGGGAGAGGAGGGAGAGGAGGGAGAGGGGGGATGAGGAGGGAGAGGAGGGAGAGGGGGGAGAGGAGGGAGAGGAGGGAGAGGGGGGAGAGGAGGGAGAGGAGGGAGAGGAGGGAGGAGAGGGGGGAGAAGAGGGAGAGGGGGGGAGAGGAGGGAGAGGAGGGAGAGGAGGGAGAGGGGGGAGAGGAGGGAGACAGGAGAGGAGGGAGAGGGGGGAGAGGGGGGAGAAGAGGGAGAGGGGGGATGAGGAGGGAGAAGAGGGAGAGGAGGGAGAGGAGGGAGAGGGGGGATGAGGGGGGAGACAGGAGAGGCTGGTTCAGGAGCCCAGACACACACAACTATAAATGAACCAAAAATAAATAAATAAACAACTTTCCATCTTTTTTTTATATTGGTTATGGCATGTTATAGGATATGGCATGTTATTGGATATGGCATGTTATTGGTTATGGCATGTTATAGGTTATGGCATGTTATAGGATATGGCATGTTATTGGATATGGCATGTTATTGGATATGGCATGTTATAGGATATGGCATGTTATTGGATATGGCATGTTATTGGATATGGCATGTTATTGGTTATGGTAAGTTATAGGTTATGGCATGTTATAGGTTATGGCATGTTATAGGATATGGCATGTTATTGGTTATGGTAAGTTATAGGTTATGGCATGTTATTGGATATGGCATGTTATTGGATATGGCATGTTATTGGTTATGGCATGTTATTGGTTATGGCATGTTATAGGATATGGCATGTTATTGGATATGGCATGTTATTGGATATGGCATGTTATTGGTTATGGTAAGTTATAGGTTATGGCATGTTATAGGTTATGGTAAGTTATAGGTTATGGCATGTTATAGGTTATGGCATGTTATAGGATATGGCATGTTATTGGTTATGGTAAGTTATAGGTTATGGCATGTTATAGGTTATGGCATGTTATTGGATATGGCATGTTATTGGTTATGGTAAGTTATAGGTTTATGGCATGTTATAGGTTATGGTAAGTTATAGGTTATGGCATGTATAGGTTAGGCATGTTAAGGATATGGCATGTTATTGGTTATGGTAAGTTATAGGTTATGGCATGTTATAGGTTATGGCATTTATGGAAGGCATGTTATTGGTTATGGTAAGTTATGGTATGGCATGTTATAGGTTATGGCATGTTATAGGATATGGCATGTT
>CM062272.1:3849810-3970595 GCA_031216635.1 Dissostichus eleginoides | reverse complement strand
TAAAGTAATTTGGATATTTTAAAATCACTTTTTCTTTTTAAGAGGGATTTACTGAGTCTTATTCTGGCTGTTTTTAATTTAATTTTAACCAAAAGTCCTCGTGGATTAATGTTTGAATGTTGTTGCGTCACTAAGTGTTAAATTAATATATTTGAGTCCATTGGAATTACAGAAAAATGACAGACCTGAGAAACGTTCAGATAAAACCATGCAAAGCGGGTTTAGTATTATTATTAGTATTATTAGTATGTTAACCCTGCAGTGGAGCGACTCCTCTCTAACAGCTTTGTGTTTCTCATGAATCGGCTCACAGGGTTAATGATTCATTCATTCTTTATTAAAAGGGAACAACGAGTCTGTCTGTGATTTATTTAATTGTTTCTGCAACCAAACTGATTTATTATAATTCTCTCTCTTTAAGTGCCTCGTTTACAGAGAGAGAAATACTCTGATCATGTACTTCAGTAAAAGTAGAAGTACTCAGATCATGTACTTCACTAAAAGTAGAAGTACTCAGATCTTGTACTTGAGTAAAAGTAGAAGTACTCAGATCTTGTACGGCGGCCCGTTCTCCATTCGTCTTCTCATGCTCACCTCCGACGCCACAAACTTCAACCTGACGGACTTCCGTAACGGCAGCGCGGCCATCACTGCGCTCCGGACCTTCGACCGCCTCCCCATTCTGATGATTGACAGCGGCTCTCCTCCAATGAGCTCCACCAGCACGCTCACGGTGGTGATTGGTGACAGGAATGACCACCCTCACTCCTCGGCAGTGTTGGGCAAGTTATTTCCAAAATGTAATGCATTACATATGACTTATTACTGTATTTTTTAAGTAATAAGTTACATTACAATATTACTGTCTCTGAAATGTAATGAGTTAGACTACTTTTATATTACTTTTGAGTTACTTTAACCAAAATAACCGCAAAATAATGGCTAGGTATTTTAAATGCTAAAATGTAGTTTAGTGCAGCAACTTTTATTACAAGGCTAGTTGAATACTCGATTCTGATTGGTCAATTCCGTTGCTAAGGAGGATCAAGAATGAGAAAGTAAAAGAGGGTAAAAGACGGAGCGCTGGACGTCAGATAAATGAACAGAAGAAGACAGACAAGAAGTAAACACTAACAGGAACACGGTATGGGCTCTGCAGAGTTTAAGGACTTGTTAGTGGATCAGAAACTGTGAACAGAGTTAAACAGAGCTGCCGTAAAGTTGTTGTTGTCGCAGTTCCAGCCGTTGGTGCGCAATGGAACGGAAAAGAAAACCCTTCACCGGCACAATTTCGCGATGTTACTGAATTCTTAAAAAACAAAACACCATTTCATTTCGGGTTAAAATTAGTTGTTACTGAGAATCGTAACGGGTAGTATATTACCCACATTTCATTAGTAATGCGTTACATTACTTCGTTACAGCAAAAAGTAATAAATTACTGTAACTCCGTTACTTTTGTAACACGTTACACCCAACACTGCTCCTCGGGTCACACCAACTTTGTCGTCTACAGGAAGGTATGTTTGAGTTCATATTGGACATTCAGCGGTCACGTATAGCAACATATTTTGGTATTTAGTTCTTGATTAGAGGTCAGGGTGGGTTCATTGCATTGTTAAAGAAATGATGTCCAATATTGGGTCATAATAATTCTCATAGGAGAACTGGTCAACACTAGAGTTTTTTTTACCTTATTTGGCCAATTAACACTTTTTTAAGTTCCCAAATGTCCATGACCAAAGCTATCAGAGGGTCGACACTGTTGAAATTGATAATTACATCACAACACAGATTATTGTTGCTTTCTAACTTTGTGCTGGACGTCCATGTGATTTGTAAGTCTGAGAATATGCAGAGTTATCTATACCTGATTGAATAGACCTGTTTTATTGAAGAATAGCCAGGCCCATGAAGCTCAAGTCTCTTTGCCACCTGAAAGCTTTTAATGTGAAGAACCAACAGCGGGGAACATTGTGTTTGTATGGGCAGTAATACAAGTAAAGTGGTTTCACCCGGATGGATCATCGTGCATCCGGTCTTTGTTTCCTCTCTGCTACACGGATGATGAACTCTTTTAGATTTTTGTTTTCCTTGTACACCTTCATGTATCCAGGAACAGGCTTTGCCGAGTGCTCTTGCTCCTTCATTTCACACCTGAGAGCCTCAAAATCACAAATGAATCATGTGAGAAGTTGGGTAATTTTCTCATAGACTTCCATAGAATTGGAAAGTCCTGCATTAAAAATGTTACTCAAGTAAAAGTAGAAAAGTATTATCATCAAAATATAGTGAAAGTAGCGACAGTAAAAGTAGTCATTGTGCAGATTGGTCCATTTCAGAATAATATATCTGATATGTTTTATAATGATTGATCATGAAAGTGTTCTCAAAGCTGGTAAAGGTGCAGCTAGTTTGATGACTTTGTATACTGCAGGGTAGCTTGTGGATTTACTCCAGGTGGAACTAAAGTCTGATTTAACACTTGATTATATTTCACATCATTCATCCACATCTGTAAAGTAACTAAAGGTATTAAATACATGTAGTGGAGTAGAAGTACACCATGTACCTCGGAACTGTAGAGGAGTAGAAGTACAAAGTAGCATAACATGGAAATACTCAAGTAAAGTACAAGTACCTCAGAATTATACTGAAGCAGTATTTGAGTAAATGTACTTAGTTACTTCACAGAGTAATCCACAGAGCTCAGGATTTATGGGAGATACAAACTGGTTCAGTTCCGACCTCTTCCCCACGGGAAAAGAATGAAACCTCTGAGACTGAGTTCATCTCTTCCTCTGACCACGGGGAGCTTTCCGAATAGTTCAGATCCTTTTCTGTTGAATAATTGAGAAGAAGCAGCTTCCTTCCCCTTCCTGTGGAAAATCAGCGCTGCACCGGAGACATCAGCGCTGCACCGGAGACATCAGCGCTGCACCGGAGACACCAGCGCTGCACCGGAGACACCGCTGATTAAATACAGGATTAACATCTGAGGAAAGATATTTCAGAAACAAAAGAAGGCACCATGACCTTTATTGTTCTTCTGCTTTCTGGATATTTTCTTTACATTTATTTATTTGTGTCCCTTTATTTTCCCCTTTTTCCTCTATTGCTTTACCCAGCAATTTCTCTATTCATACGGTTACATTTGGCCATTTTACTTGATTCTTATTTGATTTATTTATCTTTATATCTCCAGCTTTTTAATCCTGAACGTCACCAAGCGCTCCGTCCCAGCTGTGTGCGTCACTCTTTAGTGTCCCCTGTTCTCCCAGCTGTGTGCGTCACTCTTTAGTGTCCCCTGGTCTCCCAGCTGTGTGCGTCACTCTTTAGTGTCCCCTGGTCTCCCAGCTGTGTGCGTCACTCTTTAGTGTCCCCTGGTCTCCAGCTGTGTGCGTCACTCTTTAGTGTCCCCTGGTCTCCAGCTGTGTGCGTCACTCTTTAGTGTCCCCTGGTCTCCCAGCTGTGTGCGTCACTCTTTAGTGTTCCCTGGTCTCCCAGCTGTGTGCGTCACTCTTTAGTGTCCCCTGGTCTCCAGCTGTGTGCGTCACTCTTTAGTGTCCCCTGGTCTCCCAGCTGTGTGTGTCACTCTTTAGTGTCCCCTGGTCTCCCAGCTGTGTGCGTCACTCTTTAGTGTCCCATGGTCTCCCAGCTGTGTGCGTCACTCTTTAGTGTCCCCTGGTCTCCAGCTGTGTGCGTCACTCTTTAGTGTCCCCTGGTCTCCCAGCTGTGTGTGTCACTCTTTAGTGTCCCCTGGTCTCCCAGCTGTGTGCGTCACTCTTTAGTGTCCCCTGGTCTCCCAGCTGTGTGTGTCACTCTTTAGTGTCCCCTGGTCTCCCAGCTGTGTGCGTCACTCTTTAGTGTCCCCTGGTCTCCCAGCTGTGTGCGTCACTCTTTAGTGTCCCCTGGTCTCCCAGCTGTGTGCGTCACTCTTTAGTGTCCCCTGGTCTCCAGCTGTGTGCGTCACTCTTTAGTGTCCCCTGGTCTCCCAGCTGTGTGCGTCACTCTTTAGTGTCCCCTGGTCTCCCAGCTGTGTGCGTCACTCTTTAGTGTCCCCTGGTCTCCAGCTGTGTGCGTCACTCTTTAGTGTCCCCTGGTCTCCCAGCTGTGTGCGTCACTCTTTAGTGTCCCCTGGTCTCCAGCTGTGTGCGTCACTCTTTAGTGTCCCCTGGTCTCCGTTGTGTTTTGAGCTTCTTGCAGCGTTTGGTTTCTGCAGCTTTTAGTAAACGCTGCGCATGTCTCCTCAAGTTGCTGAATGTTCTCTAAACGCTGCATGTGTTGTCAAGTTGCTGAAGATGTTTCTTCACGTGGAACATTTGTGTTTTTATATCTGCATCCTTTCTGAAGCTGCAGCGTGTTTCTCCTGATGGGAGAGTTTTAGATGTTGCAACGTGTTTGCCCCTGTGAGCCACCGTAAAACTGGTCTAAAAGAACAACAAGTTGCATTGGTTTCAGACTTCATGAAACAAATGCAAAGAAAACCCATTTATTTGAAGCTCCACTGTTGTCTGTAAATAAACCTCCTGTCCTGCCTTGCACGCGTTCATGTCTTGGAAAACCAATCTCTAAAGTATATTCCTGATGTAGAGCAATATATATATAAAGCGTGCAGCAGCTGTGAGAAATTATTTCTCCAAAAAACCAAGACCTCTTCCCCCAGAGCCCAGCAGGGGTCAGGAGAGATGTTCATACACACTTCTCCCCCTGACTGAGTGATGCATTTGATTACTACTTCACTTTAAATTCAATGCATAACAGAATAACTGATAAACTGTGAGGTAAACACTCAGAGAACTCAAAAACTTCAGGATGTTTGTGTGAAATGACGATATCACTCTTCTGTCTGTACGGTAAAAAAAAGTAACTAAGTACATTTACTCAAGTACTGTATTTAAGAACAATTTTGAGGCTCCCACCAAAGTAGAGACACTACATACTGATATACACCTGAACATCAGCAGGAGAGGACTCTTTAAAGTAGAGACACTACATACTGATATACACCTGAACATCAGCAGGAGAGGACTCTTTAAAGTAGAGACACTACATACTGATATACACCTAAACATCAGCAAGAGGGGGACTCTTTAAAGTAGAGACACTACATACTGATATACACCTGAACATCAGCAGGAGAGGACTCTTTAAAGTAGAGACACTACATACTGATATACACCTGAACATCAGCAGGAGAGGACTCTTTAAAGTAGAGACACTACATACTGATATACACCTGAACATCAGCAGGAGAGGACTCTTTAAAGTAGAGACACTACATACTGATATACACCTGAACATCAGCAGGAGAGGACTCTTTAAAGTAGAGACACTACATACTGATATACACCTGAACATCAGCAGGAGAGGACTCTTTAAAGTAGAGACACTACATACTGATATACACCTGAACATCAGCAGGAGAGGACTCTTTAAAGTAGAGACACTACATACTGATATACACCTGAACATCAGCAGGAGAGGACTCTTTAAAGTAGAGACAGGGCCCCCTTGTTGTTTTATTGATCTGAGGGATTGAGAGCAGCACTGATTAAAGATTGGACGGCTGTAAAATGTAATGACAGACGTCATAATGAGGGCAAAGGGACGGATACACAGAGGCTGCTGTATTTGATGTACTCTGTACTCTCAATGTTACTGAAGTCATATAAATGATCTACTTTATTGTGAAGCACCTTTCAGACATTGCAGCTCAAAGTGATTTACAAAAAGGGAAAATAAAGACAAGGACAATTTGCCACAATTAATGTAATAAATGGATGATAATATTAAAAGTAATATACAAATCTAGATTTGATAAAAACATTACTAGAAATAGAATAGATAGATTGCATAAAATAGAAAAGATTTGTATGAAGTGTGGGTCGATTTTGACGATTTAGGGACTTAGATCATTTGGATCGGACAGATTGCTTATTTAATTGAAAATAAAGTGTCCACAGTAGAGATAATAATGTTCATCTTGTGCTCTCTATATCCAACTCTACTCATGGTAGTCAATGAGTAGCCCACAGAGACTACAAATATGGCCACTTTCTGGTTAAAACTGTCATTTTTTTAAATCTAGAAAATGTCAGAAATGGATTCAGCATCCTCAGTAACACTCCAAAACTGTCCAAATCAACCAAGCCATTTGTGCAGGCCCGGACTGGCCGTCTGGAGGACCGGGAGGTTTCCCGATGGCCTGGCCTGGAAAGTGGCCTGCTGGCCTGAGGACTTTTTTTTTTTTTGATGTATGAACGCAACGCTGCGCAAATGTGGGTGTGACTGCCTCACAGACGATGGCTGGCTCTCTACATGATGTGGCCTGCCGACATGGCACTTCATACAGATCATACACTAAAGCCCTCGATTGGTCTCTGTGGGTCATTCAAGCTCGGCAGGGTGTGTGTATGTGTGGCGCGAGCGATCGAGAGGGAGAGCGTGCGCACCGGTTATGTGTATTGTTGTTGTTAGCATCTGGTGCTAGCTAGCTGCTCTAACAGATATAAGGAGCTGTTTCAACACCAAGGTGGAGGAGAGTCCTCTCCTCTCAGACTGAGAGGAGATCCTCTCCTCTCAGTCTGAGAGGAGAGGACTCTCCTCTCAGACTGAGAGGAGAGTCCTCTCCTCTCAGACTGAGAGACTGATAACTACAGCTCAGGTGAAGTAAAGGACTCTCTGAGTGTTTAGATAGTTCACTTAGTCTAAGTTATCTCTGTGGGTCTCAAACGGTTTGGTCACCGTTTATGTAAACACATATTTCCATTTGAGGGGGGAGAGGAGGGAGAGGAGGGAGAGGAGGGAGAGAAGGGAGAGGGGGGAGAGGAGGGAGAGGGGGGATGAGGAGGGAGAGGAGGGAGAAGAGGGAGAGGGGGAGAGGAGGGAGAGGGGGGAGAGGGGGGAGACAGGAGAGGAGGGAGAGGAGGGAGAGGGGGAGAGGAGGGAGACAGGAGAGGAGGGAGAGGGGGGATGAGGAGGGAGAGGGGGGAGACAGGAGAGGAGGGAGAGGGGGGAGAGGGGGGAGACAGGAGAGGGGGAGAGGAGGAGAGGAGGGAGAGGGGGAGAGGGGGGAGAGGAGGGAGACAGGAGAGGAGGGAGAGGGGGGAGACAGGAGAGGAGGAGAGGAGGGAGAGGGGGGAGAGGGGGGAGACAGGAGAGGGGGGAGAGGAGGGAGAGGAGGGAGAGGGGGGAGAAGAGGGAGAGGAGGGAGAGGGGGGAGAGGAAGGAGAGGAGGGAGAGGAGGGAGAGGAGGGAGAGGAGGGAGAGGGGGGAGAGGAAGGAGAGGAGGGAGAGGAGGGAGAGGAGGGAGAGGAGGGAGAGAGGAGCCCAGACACACACAACTATAAATGAACCAAAAACAAATAAATAAACAAGTTTCAATGTTTTCTCATGTTATTGGTTATGGTATGTTATTGATTATGGTATGTTATTGATTATGGTATGTTATAGGTTATGGTATGTTATTGGTTATGGCATGTTATTGATTATGGTATGTTATTGGATATGGCATGTTATTGATTATGGTATGTTATTGATTATGGTATGTTTTTGATTATGGTATGTTATTGGATATGGTATGTTATTGGTTATGGTATGTTATTGATTATGGTATGTTATTGGATATGGCATGTTATTGATTATGGCATGTTATTGATTATGGCATGTTATTGGTTATGGTATGTTATTGGTTATGGTATGTTATTGGTTATGGCATGTTATTGATTATGGTATGTTATTGATTATGGTATGTTATTGGTTATGGTATGTTATTGGTTATGGTATGTTATTGGTTATGGTATGTTATTGGTTATGGTATGTTATTGGTTATTGGTTATGGTATGTTATTGGTTATGGTATGTTATTGGTTATTGGTTATGGTATGTTATTGGTTATGGTATGTTATTGGTTATTGGTTATGGCATGTTATTGGATATGGCATGTTATTGGTTATGGTATGTTATTGGTTATGGTATGTTATTGGTTATGGCATGTTATTGGTTATTGGTTATGGCATGTTATTGGATATGGCATGTTATTGGATATGGCATGTTATTGGTTATGGTATGTTATTGGTTATGGTATGTTATTGGTTATGGTATGTTATTGGTTATGGCATGTTATTGGTTATGGCATGTTATTGGATATGGTATGTTATTGGTTATGGTATGTTATTGGTTATGGTATGTTATTGGTTATGGTATGTTATTGGATATGGTATGTTATAGGTTATGGTATGTTATTGGTTATGGTATGTTATTGGTTATGGTATGTTATTGGTTATGGTATGTTATAGGTTATGGTATGTTATTGGTTATGGTATGTTATTGGTTATTGTATGTTATAGGTTATGGTATGTTATAGGTTATGGTCTGTTATAGGTTATGGTATGTTATTGGTTATGGCCATGATCTTATGATTTTATGATTATTGAAATGTATTCAGTTCTGTTTCATATGGGTGTTTCCATAGATCTAGTCTCTTTATTTTCCCCTCAAAATGCACCAGATTGATGCATTTAACTCCAAAATAAAAATAAATGTCTTACCGGGGGAGCACCCCCGGACCCCCCTAGAGGATTTGAGGTCCACCCCCACTTGAAATATGTTCACATGGATAGGTTCCTAAATACATTTTCAATTTTTTTTAAATAGTAACCCATGTCCATATGTCTATATTTGGGTAGTAGATTTAAGGGCTATCACTACGGGCAGCAACGCTGTAAATATTGACAAATAAATCCAGCAAAATGGCACAAAAGAAACTGGTAGTGGCCGGCTGAGTGTGTAATTCCCGGCCTGACTTATTGTCCCAGTCCGGCCCTGCATTTGTATCTATTGTATGCATAGGCTGTAATGCCATTGATGCCAATTAACGCAATTTATGCTAATTGTTCAAATGTCCCAACATATGCAGGTTAGCATGCAGTAGTTTGGGGTCCTGAACTCCGGGCTCTCAGTGCTGGTAAACTGCATCTCCGTCAATTGTTTCCACCTTTCCTGGCTCTTCCCTTCCCCTTTCCTCCCTCACTTTCCTTCCTTCCTCCCCCCTCCCCTGTCTGCCAGCTCTCCGCCCATGCACACAGTCTTTCAGTCACACACACACACACACTCTCTCTCACACACACACAAACACACACACACACACACACACACACACCACACACACACACACACACTCTCACACACAAACACGTACACAACACACTCTCACACACGCTCCAGATCACCTGCGGATGGATTTTAAAAACGCGATACAAGCGGAGGCAGACGGACATGGATCAGCTGTTTGAGGGGACTTTTTTAACCTTTTAATCTGAATGGCACTGACCAGTCGCGGTGGAACATGTGGATTATTACCGTTTAAACCGCGAACGTGAAGAGGACACGGAGATTTTCGCAGGTGAACCCGTTTAACTGTCCGATAATCAAAGTAACGGAGTACTGAAGTGCAATTTTGAAGGACTTGTACTTTACATTTTCTCGTTCTACTCCTCTACAGTTCAGAGGTAAATGGTGTACTTCTCCTCCACTACATGTATTTAATACCTTTAGTTACTTCACAGATGTGGATGAATGATGTGAAATATAATCAAGTGTTAAATCAGACTTTAGTTCCACCTGGAGTAAATCCACAAGCTACCCTGCAGTATACAAAGTCATTCAAACTAGCTGCACCTTTACCAGCTTTGAGAACACTTTAATGATCAATCATTATAAAACATATCATATATATTATTCTGAAATGAACCAATCTGCACAATGACTACTTTTACTGTCGCTACTTTCACTATATTTTGATGAGAATACTTTTCTACTTTTACTTGAGGAACATTTTGAATGCAGGACTTTTACTTTAACAGAATATTCCTACACTCTGGTACTTCTACTTTTACTACAAGATCTGAGTACTTCTACTTTTACTCAAGTACACGATCTGAGTACTTCTACTTTACTCAAGTACAGATCTGAGTACTTCGACTTTTTTCAAGTACAAGATCTGAGTACTTCTCTCTCCTTAAAGCGATAATGGACACTTTGGATTATTTTGTTCTCTTATAGGGACTATAACTCTTCTCCTGAAGCTTATCCTCTTAAGGACAGCGTTAAAACAAGAAACAGATTGAAGGGTCTCTGCCAGGGAAGACATGATTCACAGGAAACACACCACACACAAGGATAGCATCTAGCGACAGCAGCAGCCGTCAACATATATCAGCGTTTCCCGCTCAGCTGTCAACGGGTTTGCGTCTGAAATTAATGTGTAGATATGGCAATGAAAATATAAAGTCTTATGTATGTGTGGAATATAAAAGCCCTCACAAAGAGAAGCTCTATGCAGAAACAGAGGAGCGTTATTTAAAAAAAAAAGTGAATTAATGACACCTGTCTGTATGAATTAAGAGAAGAACGACCACTGTGACCATAGAATCATCCGGACAGAGGTCAGACAGCTAATGCTATGCTAACTGAGTGCTAACAAAACGTCTTATCACGCATAATTAATCTCCCAGTATATGTTCGTATACTGCCATATCTCCTGTTTTAACCCGTATTCCCAGTGTGTGTGTTCCTGTACTTCAACACATTCAGCGTCTCTTGCTGATGTTTCCACGTCTCCCTGTTAGTTTAAAATAATACAATGTAATCCCATGGTCCTTTTTGTGTTGTTTCTCATGGTCAGACTCACTCACTCACTCACAACCATGCTTTCAGGTTTAAAGTGAAAAATATACGGCTCCTCTACAGGTTAAGTTAATAGTTTGCGGTCGCTCGTATCCTCCAAAGATGGCTGACTTGCAGTTGATGACGTCACATCCTAATTAGGCTATATCAATATTGTGATATCGTGTTAGGTATGATGGCCTTCGTGTTGTTTTGTCCTGGTTTTAAAGTCTTCATTACAGGAAAGTGGTGTACTTTTCTCTACCCTCTCTCAGTGATGTCTTTGGGGAGTTTTTCTCCCACGACTCGGCGCGGCCCTGAACTCACAAAGGCCACTCAGGGCCGACAGAAATGATTACAGTCACTCGACCGTGACCAACCAAAGCAGGTCTGACTATTAGATTTAATTACAGGAGAAAGGACACATCAATGTTGAAGCAAGAAATCTCTCAGACCTGACAGTGACGTCTTAGAGCTGCAACGATAAGTCCACAACCAGAAACCAATGAAATTCTTAATTTTTAATGCAAAACCAGCAAGAAATGTAAGTAATGTGTAGACTCATGGATGATGTAATGCGTTGTTATTCGGAGCACTATGCAGCAGTCAAACCCCAAATATATTCAGCTTATTAACATACAAGGCTAAGAAAAGCTGCAAATCATTTGAGGAGCTTAACCCAACACGTGGAAAAAATGATAAATCAACAGGTTTTTTTGCAGCTTGAATCTCAAATACAGTTATGAGCAGAAGTGTAAAACAATAAAAATCATTTTTGCTCTCTCAGTTGATTCCTCACTCCATCATGCTTTTTTGTTTACTTGTATTTATAGCAAATACATCTGTTGACAGTCCAAATATTTATATATTATTACAATAAACAGTATTTCATTATTCCACTGTGCCGCATGTCATTCTGTGTGACTGGAGGAGCCAGTCTAGTATTCGACATACTTATCTTATTCTCCTTCTTCCGCCACAAATGTTGTCATGCTACTCGTCCGGCAGCGTTGACACGAAGCACACAAAAACACATCAAAACATGCGGAGTGACCGGGATCGGGTTGCTAGGTCTTTTATAAGAGACTCGCCTAGCCGTTTTCACATTTGCCCCAAAATGAATGGGAAATCCATTTGAACAGAGCTCAAAAACACCCCACTTTGACCCCACACAGATTCTGCATACTTTAACGTAGAACAGAAATGACACGTTTAAACGGTTCTCGAGACTATGGACTTTATTAGACTACATTTTTTGATAGCTAGTACGGTTCTGACGTAGTCGCAGCTTACATTACATTGAAAATGTCACTCTGTTTCACATTTTATAATGGGTGTGTATGGGAGAGTTAAGACTTGGTGACATCACGGCTAGAGGGGAGGAGCTGGAAAATCTGAAGAGTTTTTTTCCAACTATTGCTCGGCTGGCCACAATTTTCACTCTTCATACATAATTTGGTGATCATAATGTAGGGAAATGTGTCACGGCCGCACCGATATGCTCATTTAATCAAACGGACTTCCACATATAGCAAACACAGAGTCATCAGGTGTTCATCTGGTATCCTAAATACTCTGGTAGGATATTTAGCTGTTACAGTTTTTTACATTTTTAAGCAATAATGCAGCTCAATATTGTCAATACATTCTCTGACAGGCTGTCTCTCGTTCACTGGCAGGGCGTTGCCGTGGAAACGCTTTGATCTTTGAACACACCTTAACTAAATCCAGTGGTAATCTAAAGATGTTCAGAAACGATGCAGGAATGTGGTACAAGAATCCAAAAATGTAACAGATAAACAGTTCAAATAGTCAGCTAAAAGTGAGCTAAAATGAATGGATATTCTTTGTTGTACCTTAACAATACAACTAATGCTATTAATACTTACTCAGCGTGGCTAATGTTAGCATCGAGACGCCAAGTTTCAGTCACACAGTCAACATTTCTCTGAATTTTCTAGTTTGACATACTGTTGTGTCTCATTCTGTTTTAATTTCACCATTGTGTCACTAGCTCTATTTCATTGCTCTATTTTACCTCCTTGTTTCTTTTAATGTCTTCATCGTCTGTTGCTCTGTTGGAGGACCTGGGAAGTCGGATTTTCATTGCTACGCTTTAGCTGTTTAGCATTTTAAAAAATAAAGCCTTGTAACTAAAATAACATTTCATCCCAACTCGAATAACTGGGCTTCATTGATCTCCTCTGTGTGTCTCCACAGTTAACCGGGATAAATAATTCAGCTGTGGTGGAAGTGGACTCCCTGCTGGTTCTGGAGGATGGCGGGCTGGAATCAGGGCACCGCTCTCCCACTGGTTCTGATGGTTCTTCTGGTTCTGCTTGACCTTCAGCGGGTCGCCGGACGATCGCCCCACGAAACGCAGAAGAACATCACGCTGGCCGTCATCTTGCCCCAGAACAACACGAACTACCCGTGGGCGTGGCCTCGCGTCGGGCCCGCCCTGGAGCGAGCCGTCAGAACCGTGAACGCCGACGCCTCGCTGCTCCCGGACCACGTCCTCATCTACCGCTTCAACAGCAGCGAGGACAAGGGCGGCGTCTGCTCCGAGTCGCTCGCCGCGCTCATGGCTGTTGACCTGAAGCTAACGTACGACCCGTGGGCTTTCATCGGGCCGGGCTGCTCCTACACCTCGTCGCCCGTCGGCCTCTTCACCACCCACTGGGATGTTCCCATGGTTACAGCGGGCGCCTCGGCGGTCGCCTTTGACGGCGGCGTCTACCCGTCCATCACCAACACGGGCCCGACGCACAAGAAGCTCGGCAAGTTCGCCCTGCGGATCTGCGAGCACTTCGGGTGGCGGGAACACGTGATGCTCATTTTCTCGGACAAAAGGACGACGACCGGCCGTGCTACTTTGCGGTCGAGGGTTTGCACGCGGAGCTGGAGAGCATCAACATCACGCTGGAGGAGCGAGTGTTCGCGGAGAACAAACCGGTCACTACTCGCAGATCATCCTCGATGTCCAGAACGATGGCCGAGGTGAGTCTCCGTCCACGCAAACTTAACACGAAGAGTAAGGAAATGTGTGTTTGGTAGATTAAGATAAGATAGGACTTTATTTATCCTGAAGGAAATAGTTGTGCCAGAGTTACAAAAATACAATAAACACAGCAGCACAATAATAAAACTGTACACTAACAGTGCAGAAAAAAGAGCAATGAAATATCTACAGGAAACAGACGGAAACATCATTAATGTAAAATACTGTACAGTGACGAGCAGTATGTAGTAGTGCAAAGGAACGTAGTGGCAGATACGTAATTGCACGTTATTATAGAATATTATTAATATTAATAATAATATTGCACATGTTGTATAGCAGAGAGTTTGTTATGATGATATTTATTTTGCACATAGCGGTGGAAGTCCTTACTGAAGGGGGAGGAGTTACAGAGTTTGATGGCCACTGGGAGGAAAGACCTCCTGTGGCGCTCCGTGTTGGTCTTATTTCTTTGTTGTAACAATGCTTCTTGGCAGTAAATCTTATACCGTTGGAAAGCCTGTTTTCTTACCTTTCAAATGGTGCCACATTCGTGGGATGAGCAGCAGAGCTGAGTACGCAGGTTGCGCCCATGAAAAATGTGACAAATCTCCTCAACAGCTTTTCTTATGCTGTTGACTCTTGTTTGGTGTTTTCAGGACATATTGGCAACAATGCATGTTCCTCATAAATGTGGCATCATTTGAAAGGTTAATAAACAGGCTTTCCAACGGTATACTATGTAATACCAAGAAGCATTGTTACAACAAAGAAATAATCTACCAAACACAAATGTCCTTACTTTTTGTGTTAAGTTTCCTTCTGTTCTTGTGCTTTCTGTGATAAGTGTGTTCCAATAGGAAGGACGGCAACGAGAAGATGGTGCCTTCATAATGCCCAAAGGTTATCTCCTTCAATGATAGAGTAGCGGTTTTGCCAACTTAATCCATGCCCTTAATCCTAGTTTATTGGGTTTAAAAAGCATTAAAACTCACCAGAGTATAAAGGAGGTGAACTGCACTCGTGTATTGTGATTGGATGTTACTGGCTCGCATCAATGAGCCAATGATCAGCTGACTTTAGCTAATTCAATCTAGCTTCCTCTTTGTGGCACCTACAGTGTGATATTAGATTAGATTTCATCAGGAGAGACTCATGTTTTGTTTAAAGAACATTTAGAGAGCGCTCATCATGAGCGGATTTCATGTGGAGTGAATGAATTCAGTCTTCCTGCTGGAACTCGCGCTGAGCTTCATTCAGATTTACTTTATTGGCCCCAAATTGGGAAATTGTTTTGCAGAGAAGACTTCAATTGGTTCCATGATGTCTGTAGTTCTACACTAAGTGTAATTATTGAGCCAAACGATCAGTGTTTATTGAACGATGCTCTGCCTGTCATTGATGTTTTTAGCTTTTACCTCCTGTAAATGGACGATGTGTCCCTTTCGTCTCCCGTCTCCAGTAATCCAATCCTGAAAAGATTCCTTCAGATACAAAGTGAACGCTGCGTCCTCTCACTGCCTTTTTTTTTTCCTGCGTTGTTCAAACAAACATCTAATCATGGGCTTATTATGCATCGTCAAAATGCAGTTTCAGGCTGCAGGAGTGAGCCTCAGCGTGGATGAAAGCGTCAAATAATGACAGAATGCAAACCTGCAGAGCGACAGAGTGAGAACACGGCGGGGGGTGAGAGTGTAGCAGAGTCTAATCAGCACTTCCTTTGAAACACCTGCACACAATCACAGCTTTAACGCTCATCAAGGACGCATGCATGAAGGATTCAGTCTACTTCTGAAATCATTTAAAAAGCACTACCTTTAACAACATCCATGTTATACTTCCCAACTTGGCAAACCAGAAGCTGATGTTTTATCTTCCTCTGTGTATTCACCCTATGCTAATTGCTATCACTCTGCATAGCGTCACCGGCTTTTCCTGCCGATGAAACAGATTTTACGCTTTTTATTTAATGTTACTCCTCCTCTGTCAGACGTTCAGTGGGACGTTATCAGACGTTCAGAGGGACGTTATCAGACGTTCAGAGGGACATTATCAGACGTTCAGAGGGACGTTATCAGACGTTCAGTGGGACGTTATCAGATGTTCCCAGGGACGTTATCAGACGTTCAGAGGGACGTTATCAGACGTTCAGAGGGACGTTATCAGACGTTCAGTGGGACATTATCAGACGTTCACAGGGACGTTATCAGACGTTCAGTGGGACGTTATCAGACGTTCAGTGGGACATTATCAGACGTTTACAGGGACGTTATCAGACGTTCAGTGGGACGTTATCAGACGTTCACAGGGACGTTATCAGACGTTCAGAGGGACGTTATCAGACGTTCACAGGAACGTTATCAGACGTTCAGTGGGACGTTATCAGACGTTCACAGGGACGTTATCAGACGTTCAGAGGGACGTTATCAGACGTTCAGAGGGACGTTATCAGACGTTCAGTGGGACGTTATCAGACGTTCACAGGGACGTTATCAGACGTTCAGAGGGACGTTATCAGACGTTCACAGGGACGTTATCAGACGTTCAGTGGGACGTTATCAGACGTTCAGTGGGACGTTATCAGACGTTCAGAGGGACGTTATCAGACGTTCAGAGGGACGTTATCAGACGTTCAGTGGGACGTTATCAGACGTTCAGAGGGACGTTATCAGACGTTCAGAGGACGTTATCAGACGTTCAGTGGGACGTTATCAGACGTTCAGAGGGACGTTATCAGACGTTCAGTGGGACGTTATCAGACGTTCAGAGGGACATTATCTGCTCCTCTGTCAGACGTTCAGAGTTATCAGACGTTCAGAGGGACGTTATCAGACGTTCAGTGGGACATTATCTGCTCCTCTGTCAGACGTTCAGAGGGACATTATCAGACGTTCAGAGGGACATTATCTGCTCCTCTGTCAGACGTTCAGAGGGACATTATCAGACGGTCAGAGGGACATTATCTGCTCCTCTGTCAGACGGTCAGAGGGACATTATCTGCTCCTCTGTCAGACGTTCAGAGGGACATTATCAGACGGTCAGAGGGACATTATCTGCTCCTCTGTCAGACGGTCAGAGGGACTTTATCTGCTCCTCTGTCAGACGTTCAGAGGGACATTATCAGACGGTCAGAGGGACATTATCTGCTCCTCTGTCAGACGTTCAGAGGGACGTTATCAGACGGTCAGAGGGACATTATCTGCTCCTCTATCAGACTGTCAGAGGGACATTATCAGACGGTCAGAGGGACATTATCTGCTCCTCTGTCAGACGGTCAGAGGGACATTATCAGACGGTCAGAGGGACATTATCTGCCTGAGGCTCCATCACTGCATCAGACAGAAAT
Source organism: Dissostichus eleginoides (assembly GCA_031216635.1). Lineage (NCBI taxonomy): Eukaryota > Metazoa > Chordata > Actinopteri > Perciformes > Nototheniidae > Dissostichus > Dissostichus eleginoides. The sequence goes on along the minus strand of CM062272.1, from coordinate 3,953,581 downwards.
GTGATCCGATCGATGCCCCGGGGCCACAGTGGAAAGTCTGCAGCAGTAAATGACGCGGCACATTTCCAGAATGGAGGAAGGTGCTTAGCAGCAACCTGCTGTAGTCTTTTGATTAAAGGTCTCCTATCATGCAAAATGCACTTTTTAATGTCTGTTATACATAAATATGTGTCCCCGGTGTGTCAGGAGACTCACAAAGTGTCAGAAAACAAGACCCTCCTGATCCTAACACATCAGGGGTTCATGGTGATATCTATAGTTAAATATTTGACTCTGTTCCCCTGCAGTGTGTACAACAGGTATGAGTTTTACAGTCCAGATCTTTAAAGGCCGGTCCCTCACACACATCAAACTGAACACACTCATTCCTCTCTATATTCTGAAGCTTTTCACATTCACACACTCATTTACACACACACTCACTGACAACATGCAGAACGTGTGTTTTTATGTCAGTGTTTTCTGATTTATGGAGAGATGCAAAGAGATTCCCCTCTAACCCTTATCTGTAAAGAATCTAACATGAAACAACATGAACCTGTCTTTATCACATGGTCTGTTGCTGTGATGGAAATGAATGCATATATCTAATAAGAGAATGTCTCATTTGCATATTTAATCATAACATGTCAGAAAACTGAGATATAAAAAAGATTGGCTGTTTTACATCAAAGTCATTATTATGTGCAGCTCCTCGTGTCTAAACTACGTCTAAATGAATATGAAACAAAAATAAATTTTAAATAAGATGGAAACATATTCGATGAATTCAGATTAATTTAGATTTATTCAACGCAGGATTCTTGTACATCTGAAGGCAAGCTGTAGCAAGATAAAAAACACCTGTGAAGAAAATATTACAATCTGCGAGATCCACAAACAAGACCGTGCTTTGTAGAGTTGATTTTTAACCAGGAAAAAAACATGTATTCGACTTTGAGAGAAAACGCCTCTTGGGTAATAAAGTGCTGTCACTGAGCTGAGGTTTAGTAATGGAGTCATAAATCCACCTCACTGCTTCTTCCTCTATCTGGAGGTATAAATCTGTGAGCAGCACAAACACACAGCGGTTCCCACACTGCCTCCCGACAGGACATTTATTAACAGAGGTCAGCGCCCTGCTGCCTTATATGGAAACTACAGTCCTCCTATCAGATCTGTAGGTATTTCCTGAAAAACACACTCAGGCTAATTTTACCTCTGCCTTCTGTCCCCTCAATCAATCATGCAGCGACTAAGAGCTGCTCAGAAGGACTCTGGAAACAACAACAAACGAACCGCAGTGACTTCTCCTGTCTCGTGCTCTGTGTCATTAAAGCTCACCTATTGTACTTTATTTGAACAACATATTATAGGGCCATACCAGCAGAAACTCAGCTCAATGCTGCCGTGATTAAACACCATCATGTTCCAAACCACATCAAGGATTATCTCTGAAACAGCATGGAGCTCAAACTCTTTCTCTCTCAGGTTTACCACAAGGTGAGTTCCTTTTGATTTCCTGCTTCTTCACACATACTCTCTCCAGTACAGGTTAGCTCTGAGTGTTAGCGATGCTAATGTAAACACCGACCATATTACGTCCAGAACACGTCTTTCATTGTTTCTGACAGCAACGTTTCTGATTGGCCCGTGGGTGTAAAGCCCGCCCACATTTCAGATATTACGTCATATCGGACGCAAATCTGGATCAGCTCCGTTGTTCCCCCGTTTTTAGAGATGTGGGTACGGAGGAAAAGAGAGAGGGTTTTATTTCCTGACACTTTGTGAGTCTCCTGACACACCGGGGACACACCGGGGACACACCAGGGACACATGTTTATGTATAGAAGACATTAAAAAGTGCATTTTGCATGATAGGAGACCTTTAATGCAGAGCCAGGCTTACATGGAAGAAATGCTTCTCCAGAAACAAGTAAAAGAATAATAAAAACAAGGTGTTTTCTCTTGTTATTAAATCCAGGCTGAAGACTTTTCTTTCTGCCGCTGCTTTTAATTAAAGGGCCCATGTCATGCTTTTCCGGTTCTTACCCGTCCCCTTGTGTGTTATGAAGGTTTTTCTGCATGTGAACGGTCTGCAGAGTCACAAACCCTCAAAGTACACCCTGTAGGGAGTAAAACTCTAACACAGAGAAGACCTGTCTATGCTGCCCCAGAACGCCTCGTTGGACATTTCTCCTTTTCCATTGTTTGCGTCCTGGGTTCTGTGACGTGTGAACACCCAAATCAACAACAAAGGACCGGATTGGCCCAAATGGACCAATTCGCATTGCTCGCTTCAAAAGTAGAGCAATTTTCTACTTTTGAATCATATGCCAGTACAAGCTCTAGTCAATCAAACCGCGTGCTTGTGTGTCCGGGGCGGGAGATTCATGTGATTGGTTGTTGGTCGAGCTTCAGACACGCCCGCCGGCAAGCTTCAACGCACGCTGCCGTGTGCAGGGGCCGTAACAGGGAGTCCCCATTGACTTGCATAGAGTCCCCTGGTTGGTAATAGACGAGTTGGGATGGCGGAGGAATGCTCTCCGCAGACCCATTCTCACAGCGTCATAAACCTTTTTCTTCCTCAATATCAAGACACAATTATTGTTTTTACTTCGGCTGTGAGTGTTTGTGTGCTCAGGATGAGTTTCGCTGTGTCTCTCTGTATCGCCGACCCGGAAACCTGTCCGCTCCACGCAGCGGCGAGCAGCAACCATCCTCGCAACGTCCCGACCAATCAGAGCACACTGGCTACACAGGGAGGGGGGGTGCAGGAGCTCCAACAAGCCGTTTAGGACAGAGAGTGAATACACATACTATACAGAGATGCTGTATGAGAAACCAATGTGAGTTTGGAACCTTGAACAATGTAAATCTATTCTAGTAGACCTCAACAATGTATGATCAGTAGAAATGGCCATGTCATGGGACCTTTAAGCTACTCATATCTTACACTGCACTGTAACTTTTATTCGTATATTTTTTATGTCTATTTTAATGTCTTTTGCTTTATGACTGTTTTTAAATGCCATTTTATAACGTGTTTCCGCGACACTATTTCTTAATGCTCTTAATTTCTTTCATTTTTGTAAAGCACTTTGAATTGCCTTGTGTTGAAAGGTGCTATAAACATAAACATGCCTTGCCTAATAAGTCAACACATCTCAGTCAGAATCCCTTCATTCGTCCCTCAGAGGGGAAATGTGCCTTTAGCAGGAAAAGATCAGATCTGCCAAAAGAACAAGTGAAAATGTGCTTGTCAGGGTTTTGTCTAACGTTTTTAAAGCCTCAGTGACTCTAATCTACTTATTTATGTAAATAGTTATCACCGCAATGTACATGATTTCATTTTACATTCTGTTCTTGTACATATCATATTCTATTGACATGTTTATAGACTTCTTGCACTATTTTGTATGTTATTATATATGCTGCATTGTTGGAGGAGCTCAGGTCAGAAGGATTTCATTGCCATTTCCACACTGTATCTTTGTGCTTATCACAATAAAACCTTTGAACCTTTGAATAAACTGCTCTTCACGAGGGACCGGAGGGACTGTAGGGACAGCAGATGTTCAGAACAAGGTGTTATATTTCAGAGCTTCAGCGTAATGCTGATACTGGAAACAGGGTTTACTACAGCGATGGCTTTTAGCGCAGCAATTATAGTGGGGGTTACTTTCTATTGATCTGCATTGGTGCTAGAGTGAGTCCTAAAACCTGGAAATGAGTCAGCATTTGAGCACTTCTTGTTACTTTCAATCCTGTTCACAATCGAAAACCTTTATTCGTCCCACAGAGGGGACATTTACTTTGTTACAGCAGAAAAGAGCCAAAGACAGCTTAATGTTGCATGCGTAAAAACATATTAAAGATAACAAAATTACACAATTTACAAAATAAATGTAGGTTTAGTATGAAAACCAAAGCACTGTCATTAAACAGGAAGTAGTCGTTGAAATAAATGATGTCCTGAAATGGGGACAATAGGTTTCTCTGATGGTATAACACCAGAGCTTATTTCAATGCTTGAAAATTGATGTGCAAAAACAAATGAGCAAACAATGCAACGTTTCCTCAATGTGTTGTAACTCTGAATGAATCCCCTGCTCCGTACTCCCGTAGGAACATCCGGAAATCACATCACAGAATGCCTGAACATGGCTGTGGTTATTGTGAATCTGAGTGCACATTTTCAGTATTTCCGCAGCGCATTTTCATCGAACTGGTGAGAAATGGCTTTAAATATACAGTAATATTTGCTTAAACGGGGAATAGATTGAAAAGAAGTTCAGTAAATGTGTTTAGTTGGTGATTTAGGTATTTATGAAGGATTGAAGTGGATCTTTGGGAGGGTTGGTGGTTCCCTGCAGGAACACAGGGCCAGATGTTGGTGATTTGACTGTGTGTTGCAGTCCTGTCCGCTCGTGATAAGCACAGAGAGCATTTCCTGTCAATTACAGCCGACTGATGAGGGCACTTAAATCTGACCTGACCTTCCTCCTTCCCACCGTGCTGCTCCATTATATCCCAACCATTACTGAGCAAAGAAACAACATTGTACCCGTAGTTAGAACGAGTTCTCTTTATGATGCATAATTAGTTTTTTTAAGGTTCATTCTTGAATAAATAATAGTGTTATATATCTTTAGTTAAGAATAGGAGCAAGCCGCTACAGACAAATATGTAACACTGTCTGAAGATGTGGAAAAATGTTCTTTTATTCTCGAAAAGCTCCTTATATTTCATGTTTAGAGGATCAGGACATGAATAAGAGCACAACCTATAGAGCAGGGCTGGGGAACCTTTTTCCTCTCAAGGGCCATTTCAATGTTTACAACATCCTCCGAGGGCCGTACAAATGATTGACCTCTGCTTCAAAATACTAAAATCACAGCCCATTCATTTGGCCTCTCTTTCATGCTGTGCAAAGAAAGAGCAACCTCTGAATCCAGATATCTCACTATGACTCGCGCATGCATGCACGTGCACGGTGTGGCAGGACCACCAACACAGAAAGATATGGACACAAGATGTGTGCAAATGTATTTAGTTTCCTATCCATGTGAACATGATTTAAGTGGGGGGTGGACCTAACCTCCTCTAGGGGGTCCGGGAGCATCCTCCCCCGGGAAGATATTTTTTTAAATGTTGAAGTTAAACGCATCAATCTGGTGCACTTTGAGAGCAACATGAAGAGATCTATGGATACATCTCTCAACACCCATATGAAACAGAACTGGAAGCAGATTTATTTTTCTTTATGGATATTTTACAAATCACTCCCCTTTCAAACTGAATTCTTGTTTATTAATAACAACTTCTTTTACTGTCATATAGTATTTTATAACTGTTTACTTTATTCTCTTATTTTTGTATAACTATAATGATCATATAAAGATGTGCCTCTACCTCACTGGTTGTAGAAAAAGCTTCTTATATTCGTTAGCATAGCTAGCTAACAAGATGCTAATAACAACAAAGTTATAGAGTGTATGATCAGTATGACAGATGAGCAGATCGCCACTGGGCTTTCAGCTAAAGACACAGCCACGCAGAAACTGCGGCATGTGTACGGCTCCTTATCTGAAGTTCCGGAGCTGCGTTCTGGTGCTCTCCGGCAGAACTAGACCCCTGTGAGACGAGACATATACCACGTGATGACACGGTAGGCTCGTGTTGTGTTCAAGGACCCTGACCTTGGCCAGGAAAAACAGGCACTCTCTTGTTTAATTCTTTTGCGGTCTAGATTTCTTTAATTTTTCGCGTGTGTTTATAAATTACTTCGAGGGCCGTATCAAATGGTCTTGCGGGCCGTATACGGCCCGGGGGCCGGAGGTTCCCCACCCCTGCTATAGAGCAATAATCAAATAATAATCATTATATTTTACTTTTATCAACCCAGTCAGGATCAAAACTGCTTTTCAGGGAATCTAGAATATAATACGTTAAATAACTGTTGATTTTAAAAGTAAAGACAGAGTTTCTGGTTCCAGCTTTTAAAATATGAGGATTTGCTGATCTGAGCTCTGACACTGATGGGTATCTTTTTTAGTTATGTTTTCATATTTGAGAGACTTCTTTGGCCACTATGGGACATAAACGTCCAAAACAAGCTCAGAGACACACAGATTAAAGATATCCATGTGTTGCTGGTAATACTGACAACCTAGTAAGTTTCAATAATGCTTTCCAGTGGATCTGGGGTTCATTGATTAATGTAAAGACAGAGTTTCGGGTTCCAGGCCTTAAATATATCAAGTTTAGCTCCGATACTTGTCTTGGGTGGTTATTTTTGATATTTTAGAGACTATCTTTGGCCACTAGGGGATCAAAAACATCCCAAAGAAATCTTAAAGACAGATTATTGAACTCCATTTGTTGCTGACAACCCAGTCAGTTTCAATAATGCTTTTCAGTGGATCTGGGGTCACGCTGACGGGGTTAGTGCACACGGTAATACTTGCACTCAGCCTCAGTACTCGTGTTATTGCACAGTTCAAGATATTTTAAGCTGCTGAAGGTTGACACAAGTCCACCGTACACACTCTGCACACGGCCTGTGTAGCAGAAACCCACCCGTCTCTGTCTGCTCTCTGTCCTTAAAGAGCACTTTGGTTCGGATCCAGACAGGAACATCTGATGCAGCTCTAATAATGCAGATGAATGTTTTCCACTGCATTTTCCTGGCGTCCGTGTCTGTGTGTGTGTGTGTGTGTGTCTGTGTGTGTGTGTGTGTGTGTGTCTGTGTGTGTGTGTGTGTGTGTGTGTGTGTGTGTGTGAGGCTGTGGCTCAGTGAAATATTGCGCTGAACTTTGAATCAGGGGATAGCAAGTTCGAGTCCCACTGCAGTCAGCATGTCGTTGTGTCCCTGGAGACACTTCACCCCAAATTGCTCCTGTGGGGATTGCCCACAGTACTGAATGTATGTAAGTCGCTTTGGATAATAGCGTCTAACAAGTAACATGTAATGTAATGTGTGTGTGTGTGTGTGTGTTTAGTAGGGAACCGATTTGAATTGATCACAAACTGTGGCCCAGAAAACGTTTTTTATCTTCCAATCTTTGACCAGCAAGAGGTCAGATGCTGTTGTTGGAGCTTATGCTGTTTCCTAAAGTACTTCTGTGTAGAAATGGAGCCCCAGCGACGTTTAATGGCACTTTCCTAAAGGCCTGTGTCCACAAAGCAGGGGCAGGAAACTGGGGGAGGGCGTTTCATTCGACTAGCAACTAGACTAAGAATGTATTATCTGTTTGTGCTACTTTATATTTGTTTCACATTGTTCTTCCACCATTTTAACCGACTGGAAGACTCTCACACTTTGCATTATTGAGGTGCACTGCTCAGTCTGACAGCGAGAAGGACGATACGCGTTCGAAGATAATAGTCCAACACTCACCGGCTGATCTGCTCAAACAGATGAGGTTGAGGTCTTGGTTTCTGTTGGGAAAATCCTGAATGTACTCTTCCAGCATGAGAGTAACATGATAACAAAGGTATCCCAACTGTAGCTGTGTACATGACAGGATGTATGATTACCTAGAAGAGCATCAGGACTGTTTTAGGCATATGATAGCTATGTGATTAACATGATGATTCAGCCTCTATGGAGATAGACATATGACAAGCACGATCATTTCTGACGTGGAGCTAATCTGAACTAAACATTGAATACTGCTTTCTATTCCTCCATCTTGTGACTGTGTAACTCCCTCTCTTGTATATCAGCATGTGAAGGACACTGTTCAGGAACTAGTTGATGCTCTGTATGTGATGACTACTTCCATTCTGGAGAGGATCACAAATACATGGATCCTGAGATTGAAGTTCAAGCCGGACCAGTGAGATTTTTCTAACTCTTTATGATAGTTTTCATGGTCTCCTCCGATTTCTACAATGACGTCTTGTGCTTTTTCAGCGGCAGTACAGCCGCTCTGTGCTCGGCCTTGTAGAGTTGATGGACTTTGTGTGCGGTGCCCAGTGCGTTTTTAGAAAAAAGCGGCTGTGATGGAAACTTCTGGAGCAATGGAGTGGAAACAAAGTGAGACACGGGGAGAGCTGGAGCTTGATTGCAAACACTGAAGGATTATTATGAAGGTATCGGCCGGAGAATTGACAAGACGTGCTGCAGACACGGGGTGACACAGCCCGACCTATTCTGAAGATCTCTTCTGTGGTCGGAGGTTTTAACTAACTCAGAGTGTATAATCAACATTCTTCCTTAACAAGACTAGACAAACAGGGCACTAAATGTGACTAAAACTGTGGTCCGTGGCCAAATGTACGCCAGTGGGACCAAGGGTAAGAAGGACTCCCAGATGTCCACAAACAATAAATCAAATAAATAAGTCTCAGGTCAGCTTGTGCTTGTTTTGGAAATTCCACTTAATCACCTTCTGGTAGGAAAAGAACAAATACACAAGCTTAAACCACAGTTGTGTTATTTAAGAAAGAGTTATAGCATTTAACAGAATCAATCTTATTTCCAGCTGAACAGGCCAGAGGTCCTGCACTAGCAAATAGTACCAAGATCTCACCAAGTTACACAGAAAAGCAATGACTTTATACAGGGAGGAGACACAGGAAGAGGATTCATTCAGCGAGGACACTTACATTACAGTCTTCAGAAAGGTGGGGGCATTATAGCATAATTACAACCCTAACATCCATAGACCTTTGAGACAAATGTCGGCATCAATGATTCCCAGATTTTGTGGAGTATGTACAGAAACCTACAACTCACTCTTTCCAAACGGTGAAGTCTTGACGTGGGTCAAATCGAGCTCCGTTTGGTGGAAAAAAAAACGGGTTCTTGCAAGATTCTCAAGAAACGAACACCAGGCCCAACACAGAGCTGGGAAAAAGGTATTTTAGTGGAAAAGGCGGAGGAGGGTCTGCTCCACAGGAACTTGCTTAATTTGTGTGTTGGCTTTGTGTAGCGTGTTGGTTAAATAATTCACATTATCAAACGTTGTTGTAGTCACAGAGTGTGTTTTAATCTGCAACCTACAAGGTCCTGAATCTTACTGTCAGTCAGGGTTCTTTTTGCAATAATGAGCGGCTCGCTGCACATCATCCCTCTCACAGACTGTAGGGTAAACAACTAATGCATGAATGATTTAAAACCACTGGCTGCGTCTTCATCTCTTCATGCACGGAATTATTGAATCATATATCATAAACATGTGCAATGTTGTTCCACATAAAGAAACATGATGCATTATATCCAGCAGGTCGTATGTAACCGGCTCCAGCTGCAGCACAACAACACGAAGTGTTTGTCAGATTACAAACCGTCTCGAGAGATCTTTAAATCAGAGAGACCCTATTCTGCTTTTTGTGGACCTGAACATCAGCAGGAGAGGACTTTTTAAAGTAGAGACACTACATACTGATATACACCTGAACATCAACAGGAGAGGACTCTTTAAAGTAGAGACACTACATACTGATATACACCTGAACATCAGCAGGAGAGGACTCTTTAAAGTAGAGACAGACACTACATACTGATATACACCTGAACATCAGCAGGAGAGGACTCTTTAAAGTAGAGACAGACACTACATTCTGATATACACCTGAACATCAGCAGGAGAGGACTCTTTAAAGTAGAGACACTACATACTGATATACACCTGAACATCAGCAGGAGAGGACTCTTTAAAGTAGAGACAGACACTACATACTGATATTCACCTGAACATCAGCAGGAGAGGACTCTTTAAAGTAGAGACAGACACTACATTCTGATATACACCTGAACATCAGCAGGAGAGGACTCTTTAAAGTAGAGACACTAAATACTGATATACACCTGAACATCAACAGGAGAGGACTCTTTAAAGTAGAGACACTACATACTGATATACACCTGAACATCAGCAGGAGAGGACTCTTTAAAGTAGAGACACTACATACTGATATACACCAGAACATCAGCAGGAGAGGACTCTTTAAAGTAGAGACACTACATACTGATATACACCTGAACATCAGCAGGAGAGGACTCTTTAAAGTAGAGACACTACATACTGATATACACCTGAACATCAGCAGGAGAGGACTCTTTAAAGTAGAGACACTACATACTGATATACACCTGAACATCAGCAGGAGAGGACTCTTTAAAGTAGAGACACTACATACTGATATACACCTGAACATCAGCAGGAGAGGACTCTTTAAAGTAGAGACACTACATACTGATATACACCTGAACATCAGCAGGAGAGGACTCTTTAAAGTAGAGGCACTACATACTGATATACACCTGAACATCAGCAGGAGAGGACTCTTTAAAGTAGAGACACTACATACTGATATACACCTGAACATCAGCAGGAGAGGACTCTTTAAAGTAGAGACACTACATACTAATATACACCTGAATCTCAGCAGGAGAGGACTCTTTAAAGTAGAGACACTACATACTGATATACACCTGAAAATGAGCAGAATAGGGTCCTTTAAGTTAAAGTAGTTATACTATATTATAAAAATACTGCTTAACAAGGTGAGTTATAGCAAAATGCATACCCTTAACTAATCATTAACAAGAAACTTAGCTATAGAGACCAAGTGGCCATTTGAAGAACTGCAGTTTTTCGGCATTAGACTTGTTGGAATATAGTTTTAAACAATAATTGTTTTCCTGGCAAAACATTTCTGGTTCACGTTTTTGAGTAGTACTCAATAAAAATGAATGTGTCTTCTGTACAGTAAGGTTGTTGTAGTTGTGTGTAAATCTATTCTGCTCAGTCTTCTCTGAAGTTCCCACATCAACACGTTTACTCTGAAATCTGTTCCTGATCATGGCAGCAGCTCAATAACCCTGAAGACACTTTGTTTAAACACGCTGATAGAGGCGTCAGATCAAAGCCAGCACAAAGAGAGCAAAGGGCTTCAGGACTAATCACCAGACGTTTGTAATTGCACATTCATCACTCTGTGTGCTTTGTGTCCTTTCAGTCCTGAGGGAGATAGAAGAATAGGCCTTAATTACCTCACACGCAGTCAGAGAGCTTGTGATCACCAAGATAAAGTGACAGCTTTCATATTAAAACATTACACTTTGTTATCAGACAGTAAAGGCAGGAGAAAATCCACCCTTTAGTGTCTTTAAGAGGCTGCAGCAGGCTCTTCCTTAAAGCTGCAGTGAATATATGTTAACGCACAAAGTACACTAAATAATTCAGTTATAGAGCGGTGCAGGGATGTCGTATTCCTGTGTTTGTCCCTGAAGGCAGCATCTCTCTGGTCCAATGGGATTTCTCACTTTGATTTTGAATTATTGCAGAAAATATCTCTGTTTCAAACAAACATTTATGATTCTTACACGTTTAGTTCAGCAGGATAATCTCCACATATTAACACCACTTTATGAAGTGAAAAGCTAACGTTGGGCTATAAAGGAACTACAGCACGGTCACATGACTTCACGTCACCACCGCTAAGCTAAAGGAGGCTAACGTTGGGCTTTAAAGGAACTACAGCACGGTCACATGACTTCACGACACCACCGCTAAGCTAAAGGAGGCTAACGTTGGGCTTTAAAGGAACTACAGCACGGTCACATGACTTCACGACACCACCGCTAAGCTAAAGGAGGCTAACGTTGGGCTTTAAAGGAACTACAGCACGGTCACATGACTTCACGTCACCAGCGCTAAGCTAAAGGAGGCTAATGTTGGGCTTTAAAGGAACTACAGCACTGTCACATGACTTCACCACCGCTAAGCTAAAGGCGGCTAATGTTGGGCTATGAAGGAACTACAGCACGGTCACATGACTTCACGTCACCACACTAAGCTAAAGGTGGCTAATGTTGGGCTATAAAGAAACTACAGCACGGTCACATGACTTCCCGTCACCACCGCTAAGCTAAAGGAGGCTAATGTTGGGCTATAAAGGAACTACAGCACGGTCACATGACTTCACGTCACCACCGCTAAGCTAAAGGAGGCTAATGTTGGGCTATGAAGGACCTACAGCACGGTCACATGACTTCACGTCACCACCGCTAAGCTAAAGGTGGCTAATGTTGGGCTATAAAGGAACTACAGCACGGTCACATGACTTCACGTCACCACCGCTAAGCTAAAGGTGGCTAATGTTGGGCTATAAAGGAACTACAGCACGGTCACATGACTTCACCACCGCTAAGCTAAAGGCGGCTAATGTTGGGCTATAAAGGAACTACGGCACGGTCACATGACTTCCCGTCACCACCGCTAAGCTAAAGGCGGCTAATGTTGGGCTATGAAGGAACTACAGCACGGTCACATGACTTCACGTCACCACCGCTAAGCTAAAGGTGGCTAATGTTGGGCTATAAAGGAACTACAGCACGGTCACATGACTTCCTGTCACCACCGCTAAGCTAAAGGAGGCTAATGTTGGGCTATAAAGGAACTACAGCACGGTCACATGACTTCACGTCACCACCGCTAAGCTAAAGGTGGCTAATGTTGGGCTATAAAGGAACTACAGCACGGTCACATGACGTCACCACCGCTAAGCTAAAGGCGGCTAATGTTGGGCTATAAAGGAACTACGGCACGGTCACATGACTTCCCGTCACCACCGCTAAGCTAAAGGCGGCTAATGTTGGGCTATAAAGGAACTACAGCACGGTCACATGACTTCACGTCACCACCGCTAAGCTAAAGGTGGCTAATGTTGGGCTATAAAGGAACTACAGCACGGTCACATGACTTCACGTCACCAACGCTAAGCTAAAGGCGGCTAATGTTGGGCTATAAAGGAACTACAGCACGGTCACATGACTTCACGTCACCACCGCTAAGCTAAAGGTGGCTAATGTTGGGCTATAAAGGAACTACGGCACGGTCACATGACTTCCCGTCACCACCGCTAAGCTAAAGGCGGCTAATGTTGGGCTATAAAGGAACTACAGCACGGTCACATGACTTCACGTCACCACCGCTAAGCTAAAGGCGGCTAATGTTGGGCTATAAAGGAACTACAGCACGGTCACATGACTTCACGTCACCACCGCTAAGCTAAAGGTGGCTAATGTTGGGCTATAAAGGAACTACGGCACGGTCACATGACTTCCCGTCACCACCGCTAAGCTAAAGGCGGCTAATGTTGGGCGTGATGACGATGTATTTTATGTCGTAGAATTAAGATCTCTTCAGCTTGTGTTAACCACAGACCTTATTTCAGAATAACAACCAAAAACACATTCAGGACACCATTGACCTCCAGACGAGTTAACTGGAAGTGTTAAAATGCTAAGTGATTTCCTGGTTTTAGGAATCGTAACTGCGCCACTCTAAAGTCAACCCTACAAATGTGTCATATTATCGTTATAGAGATTTTGGATCAGATATATTGTGTACATTTTTTTTTTAAATTAAACAACTAATGCAGGTTGTGTTTATGGATCCTTTATGATCTCAGCTCTCAAAACGTAATTTCTAGCGATGGTTAACATCGATTTACTTTCCTTCTTCTTCGCCCTAACATCCGTGTTTCTGGTTGCGATGCACCCATAGTTAATGTCACTAAAGGCAGTTGGATTTATGTCTCTGCCTGGATATAAAGCGCCCGTCCTCTCCGGCTCCAGCGTATTAATCTTTAACCACTGCCAGATGGACGGAAGAGGGAAAGAGGGCTGAAGCACGGCCTTGTGGGTGGATTTGTTCAGGATGATCGACTACGCGCCACAACGTCTTTGAGCCCTGATTACAATTCAGTTTACACTTTGAGACAAAACATTTGGAAATGATGAAAACAGGATTTTAGAGACACTGATGTCCTGAGTCGGATAACGCCTATAAATCCATATTTTGTTTCCAGTCTTACCCCTTTTTTTGCAATTCAAAGTCATTTTAGGGACTTCAGCATGCAGGAATAATAAAATACTTTAGAATAGGCAAAAATAACACACTTATACTGCATGCACAGAACTGCATGTGATTAGCACAGAGAGGGCCTGTCTGCCAGGAGGACACCTGATCAATAACACTTCATTTTTAATCAGATATCTTGAGGTGAGGGGTCAAGCTACAGAGCAGTGCAGGAATAAGTCCTAAAGCGTGGAAATGAGTCAGCATTTCATCACTTCCTGTCCCCTGGTCTGGAATTCAATGTTTTGTTAGCCTGAAATAAAGTCTGTGGTTAACTCAAGCTGAAGAGATGTTTAGTTCTACATCATAAAACATGTCAGTACATTGAAGAACGGTGGTTTCAAACAAGTGTCTAAATGAGATGACTAAACGTCCCATTAGGTTTTCTCGATGGAGCCTTTGCAATACCTGGAAAGAAGTCCTCCCTGCACCACTGGTGTTAGCAGCCAAACATACTTAAAGAGCCCGGAGTAAAAACTATAATGCAGAACATGTTGGATTGTTGTTTCAGAGTTATTAATGTGTTTGCTTGTAAAGATGGACCCCTTTTTTAATCGTTACATAATTCTCGGGAGCTTATGAATTTCCCAACATGGATCCAAAGCACTTAAATCTTAAGGATTTCCACACTTTGAGTATTTTCTCACACTCCAGTAATTTGACTGAGAGGCCTGAATCCCCTGGTCATTCCAATGCTGCTGTACTTCATAAACACCACATTATGAAGACCAGAAACATGCCTAATATAGTCATATTGGCTTGTGAGTCATTATGCAATTTCTTAAAATGTCCTTTCTTTTTTTTGGTCCTGTTGTGAAACATTAATGCAACAGCCTGAACTCACATTGCAATCATGTTGAATCACGTCTAAAGGGATTGTTTCAAAAGCAATGTTTTATTTTTGTTAGTTTATAATATTCCTGCAACAATTCCACAGCGTAGTGATCTTCATTTCTGCTAGAGGCTTTCTGTGTGGCGCCCGAGGGATGAAGCAGATAAAGAGAAAGCAGATGAGGTTTGCAGGACGTGTAAATTGGATGTTTTCACCGTCACGCGTTGTGCATTGGCTCGAGTCCTCTTGGCTTCTCGCTGAGCTTTCTGTAATTGTCCCTGGGAGGACAGAAAATGAAGTCTCGTTCGTGACCCGGCAGACACACATGAAGATCTCAGGTCTAAATGAGAGAAGCAGTTACGCATTAATGACGTTGTTCTCTACAGTTTTAAGCCTTTTTTTCACTCTGTGGACGATATTTAAGTGGCAATAGACAACTCTACCATCCCTATAGGGACTGTAACTCGCGGACGCTGAACCGCACACACCACGCGTATGAAAATGCATTTTAAAATGTTTTTTGTTGTTGAAATACATTGAAATCCCTACTTCTCCTTTCCACCGACCTAGGGTTCTCCTAAATGTATTTCTTTAGGGCGAAGTCCATGGATATTCTGTGAAAAAAGCCTAGCTGCAGCGGCTCCAGAGACCCCAACATGCCGGGAGTGTAGAAAAAAAAAAGGGTTGAATACAATGTCAAAGGGTTTAATAAAGAGTAAATCTAGGCAAATCTTCACAGATCATCACAGAGACAAGAGGTGGGGTACACGAGGCAAGAGGTGGGGTACACGGGACAAAGAGGTGGGCTACACGGGACAAAGAGGTGGGGTACACGAGGCAAAGAGGTGGTGTACACGAGGCAAAGAGGTGGGGTACACGGGACAAAGAGGTGGGGTACACGGGACAAAGAGGTGGGGTACACGTGACAAAGAGGTGGGGTACACGGGACAAAGAGGTGGGGTACACGGGACAAAGAGGTGGGGTACACGAGACAAAGAGGTACACGAGACAAAGAGGTGGGGTACACGAGACAAAGAGGTGGGGTACACGAGACAAAGAGGTACACGAGACAAAGAGGTGGGGTACACGAGACAAAGAGGTGGGGTACACGAGACAAAGAGGTGGGGTACACGAGACAAAGAGGCGAGGTAAGGCAAGGCAAGTTTATTTATAGATCACCTTTCAAAACAAGGCAATTGAAAGCGCTTTACCAAAATGAACGACATTAAGAAACATATTATAAAATGGAATTTAAAAACACTCATTTAAAAGCAACGATAATAAAACATGAATAACAAAGGTACATGAATAGAAGTTACAGTGCAGTGTGAGATGTGAATATATCGATACGCCTCCTGTGGAGCTCCCTTAGCATCTGTGTGGCGTTCAGGCGCACGTTGTTGTTTTATGTATCTGTCGGTATCACCTCTGAATCTGAACCCTTTCATCTCCTGTTGCAGTGTGAGGGGAAGCTGCTCTCTTTTCATCTGGGAGGCAGGAAGTCGTGGGGGGGGGGGGGGTTTGATGGTCCTCCTGCACGACCTTCAGCTCTTCCTGGTTTCAAGGTCGTGTCTGCAGGCTGACCTCTGAACTCTTTATCATGAAAAACAAGTTTATAAAGGAGTGAAAGGTCTGCCGTAGACAGCAGGGACAGGCCGGAAAATATCTGGAAATACTCAAAAAATGCCAGAAAATTGCTTCAGAAAATAACGTAGAAAATATCTAACTATATGTCCTAAAAACATAAGTGTCTGAAAATGTATGACAAAAACTATTTGAGTCAACAGTATACAAAAACATCTACAGCAGAACATTTTAAAATGAATTATTATAGAAATATCTGAAAGAATACATAGAAAAACATATTAATATGTAAAATGTTCTACCCAATGAGTGTGTGAACAATGTAGGTACAAATTGGAAAAGAAATGTCAATAAAATATGTGAAAAATATAAGTGAAACATTTCCAAATAATGAGTAAAATAGGACTTTTTAGAGACACCTGGTTCAAACAGGACAGAGCTACAAACATATGATAAAATATGCGAAAAATGGCTAAAAATATTAATTAAAATATGTGAAAAATAAAAGTAAAAATGTCCAAAAATATTAGTAAAATATGTGAGAAATCTAAGTGAAAAATGACCTTTTAGAGACACCTGGTTCAAACGGGACAGAGCTACAAACATGATGATCTCGTAGAATATATATTAAACTAGCCAACGGTATAACTTTTACTGCAGTGAAGGTCTGCTTACGTTTCATATCGTCAGGATCGAAGCAGTGCGGACGATATGTGGAATAAAGTTTAGTAAAGAAATGATTCGGAGGGAGGGAGTATTTCAGATCAGTATTTCTAGAGAGGAAATGAACTCCCGTCTGCAGCCCTGAGCTCAGTTTCAGTCTGAAAGAATCTCTTCGTGCCCGCGTGGATTTGTTTTTCTGGATTCTGTGGATTCTGTGGTTTCGGTGGTTTCTGTGGATTCTGTGGTTTCTGTGGTTTCGGTGGTTTCGGTGGATTCTGTGGATTCTGTGGATTCTGTGGATTCTGTGGTTTCTGTGGATTCTGTGGATTCTGTGGATTCTGTGGATTCTGTGGTTTCTGTGGATTCTGTGGATTCTGTGGATTCTGTGGATTCTGTGGTTTCGGTGGATTCTGTGGATTCTGTGGTTTCTGTGGATTCTGTGGTTTCTGTGGATTCTGTGGATTCTGTGGATTCTGTGGTTTCTGTGGATTCTGTGGTTTCTGTGGTTTCTGTGGATTCTGTGGATTCTGTGGTTTCTGTGGATTCTGTGGATTCTGTGGTTTCGGTGGATTCTGTGGATTCTGTGGTTTCGGTGGTTTCTTCACCGTTCCTGCGCAGAGGTCATTAAGTCCTGAAACAAAGGAGGCGGTGGGACAGGAACGGCAGGCCGGAGGAATGTCTTCACTGGAGACTTCCTGAACTCCGACACAGAGAAACTGAGCTAACAAAAACAAAACCAGTGGTGGAGGAAGTTTAGAGGCTTACTGACTTAGAAAAAGTACTGATATCACACTGTAAAGGCATCTCATGTGAGGCATTGTTATTATTATCATTATTACTGTTTTAACTTTATTTTTATTATTGATTTGCCATAGAAATCCAGTCTTTCTTTCATTTCATAGCGTCATGTTTGAAGTACAATGTAATATAAATAATAAAATAAATAAAGTATCATTAGAGCCTCATGGTGTCTTCTTACAGATCTCCATCAGTCTCATGTTGAGTCTCCATGGAGAGGAGGCTTAATGGATTTCTCTCAGTGTAACCAGAACAGCTGACACACACACACACACACAGTACACACACACACACACACACACACACACTGTAATCAATGGGCAGCTGTCTGAGTCCCTCTGTGTTGTTATTGATTTTTGGGCTGAAAAGTATCCTTTCACACACCGAGGACCCGAGTGGACCTTTATTTTGAGAACTGATTGAAGAAGACGAAGAAGAACATCTTGTGATATCTATAGTTTCAAAATGTCCACTGAAGAAGAACTCAAGTCACATCTTTGCACCTGGTGTATTAAAAGTGCTGAAAAAAATACAAAAGTCACTACAAGAATCGACTCAAGTTCTTCAAAGTCTTGGTACCTTTCACTGCAGTGACCCTGACCTCTAGATTAGGGGTGTCCAAACGACATTTGATTCGGCCCTCAGCAAATTCAAAAAGTATAATGGAATACGGCCCACAAATGAAACTGAGCTCTTTCTTGTGTTGTACTTATTAAATATATCTGTAAACATATATTACTCAGTAGTGTTCAGTGTTAATAAGACCACTTTACAATACATTCAGTCAATTACATTTGGAAATATGTTCTGACAAATCTAAGTCGTAAGAAAAAACCCAAGCTTAATATACCACGACAATCAATCTGAGGCTTCTGTTGTAAGGGATGAGCTGCCAACAAGCTACCATTCAAGTATCAAGCATCATTTACCAACTTCAGATTGAGTTTGCTAACTTATAACTTCACTTATGAGGCGATATACCTCACATGCGTTACCGTGTAACTCTCTCTCTCTCTCTCTCTCTCTCTCTCTCTCTCTCTCTCTCTCTCTCTCTCTCTCGCTCAGTGATGTTTGTCTGCTGCCTGCCCGACATCTTCCGGAAGTTGATGGTGGAGTTTCGGCGTGCGGACCTTCCTCACGAGCAGTACGTCTTCTTCTTCATCGACGTGTTCGCAGGCAGCCTGAAGCACGGAGAGCCGTGGGCGCGCGGAGACAAGGACGACGCCGTCGCCAGGGACGCCTTCCAGGTAACCATGGCTACTTCAGAAACAGCACAGGTGGGAGAAGCCCTCAGGGTGAGTCTGTCTCACAACTGTAAGTGTTTGTCAGTATATCTGAAATGACTAGGTTAGCTAGGTTAGCTAGCTAGCTTACAGCAGATCTGCAGTAACATCAGAAGGAGTCATGTGATCACATTGTTAAAATAAGACCATGAAACATTTTAGGTAAGTTTCCAACAACAGAGACAGTTGTTCAGCTTTATAATCCTGAACGTCACCAAGCTCCCCGTCCCAGCTGTGTGCGTCACTCTTTAGTGTCCCCTGGTCTCCCAGCTGTGTGCGTCACTCTTTAGTGTCCCCTGGTCTCCCAGCTGTGTGCGTCACTCTTTAGTGTCCCCTGGTCTCCCAGCTGTGTGCTCACTCTTTAGTGTCCCCTGGTCTCCAGCTGTGTGCGTCACTCTTTAGTGTCCCCTGGTCTCCAGCTGTGTGCCACTCTTTAGTGTCCCCTGGTCTCCCAGCTGTGTGCGTCACTCTTTAGTGTCCCCTGGTCTCCCAGCTGTGTGCGTCACTCTTTAGTGTCCCCTGGTCTTCCAGCTGTGTGCGTCACTCTTTAGTGTCCCCTGGTCTCCTAGCTCTGTGCTTCACTCTTTAGTGTCCCCTGGTCTCCCAGCTGTGTGCGTCACTCTTTAGTGTCCCCTGGTCTCCCAGCTGTGTGCGTCACTTTAGTGTCCCCTGGTCTTCGATGTGTTTTGAGCTTCTTCAGCGTTTTGTATTTGCAGCGTTTGGTTTCTGCAGATTTAGTAAGCGCGCGCATGTCCTCAGTTGCTGAATGTTCTCTAAACGCTGCATGTGTTGTGAAGTTGCTGAAGATGTTTCTTCATGTGGAACATTTGGGTTTTTATATCTGCATCGTTTCTGAAGCTGCAGCGAGTTTCTCCTGATGGGAGAGTTCTGGCGTGTTTGCACCTGTGAGCCACCGTAGTCTTTTACTGTGGAAAATGAATATTGAACAATTGAAAGGAAAATAAAGTAATTATCCCGGGGAAGATCTCCTCCTGTCTCCGGTTTATATTAATGGAGTAAAATGAAGTGCGTCTCCAGGACTACAGACAGCCGAGCAGCTGCTCTGAAACAACACGGGGTGTTTACAGAGACAACAGCTCCTCACCGGAGAGGAATTCAGAGAGACGTGCAGAAACACTTAATGAGAGACACAGGGTGTGTGTGTGTGTGTGTGTGTGTGTGTGTGTGTGTGTGTGTCAGGTACTGAAGTACCATTTTTGACTTTCTGTATTTTGTGCTACTTTATTCAAACTCCACTACAGGTATCTTGACAGATCCAGATTATTAGCATCAAGTATCATTAATAAACTTTAACTTCACACATTTGAGTCTGTGAGCACAGCCGTGGTCCACTTTGGAAATTCATTATTTGGACTTTTAGTGTTTTTTCATCTACTTTTTCTGGGTTTTCCCTTCCCTGTAGTGTTCTATAGGTTTTAGTGCATGTAAATGGTCTGCAGAGGCTGAAATCCCTGTGTTCCCTCCAGAGGGAGTTTCTCTCACACACATTTTGATTCTCAGATTAGGTAACTAGTATTTGTAATGGATTACATTTGTTTTAATCCAAGACCATGAGGAAACTCTTTTTTAATAAAGCCTGGTTTATTATGTTTATTTATGTAGTGCCGTTATTAAATATTTATGACGTGTGTTTTTATACTGCGTGACTTCCTGTGTGCAGAACGTGAAGATCCTGACGTACCGCGAGCCGCAGAACCCCGAGTACCGAGAGTTCGTGAAGAACCTGAAGATAGACGCCAAAGAAATGTTCAACTACACCATCGAGGACTCACTGGTGTGTGTGTGTGTGTTTGTGTGTGTGTGTATGTGTGTGGTGTGGTGTGTATGTATGTGTTATGTGTATGTTGTGTGTGTGGTGGTGTGTGTGTGTTGTGTGGTGTGTGTGTGTGTGTGTGTATGTGTATTAAATATAACAAGAGGAAATGAAATGATTAATCAAATTGCTCCTGATAATCTCACACTGGAAGATTTTAACGACGTAGAGACGAAAATAGACATTGTTATGCAAATGTGTAATTACTGTTGTCACTGCAGCTGCACGGCCGAGACACACACACGCACACACACACACACACACACACACACACACACACACACATGAACTGAAGGTCGGTGTGTTCCTTTTTTAGCTGAATTAAGTCTTTATTCAAAATAAATATGTTGTGAAAAATACTGTATCAGAAAAGAGAGAGAAACATATCCAGAAAACGTCAAATGCTCCAAAAATATGTGAGAAAGAAATCTGAGACAAATTTATTTTAAACACAAACACACACACACACACACAATCACAGACACACACACACACACACAAACACAGACACACACACACTAAAATATTACGATACTATGCGGAAAAACAGGACAAAGGAAACAAACAGGTGGCCGCAAACACAATGACAATTATAATGTACTTCTCTGTAAAACATATACTGTATGTATGTATGTATACACGGTATATATACATACATAAGATAATGGTTCAAGTAAGTAGCAGGAATAAGACAACTCAATATATAAAATGGAAAAAGGTCAACATAAATACTGAGAAGTGATCCATAGGAACATGTTTTGGATCTTGGTTTGTTTACCAGTGTGTTTTTGTTTTTCTCTTGCAGATGAACATAATAGCGGGGGGCTTTTACGACGGTCTGATGCTCTACACACGCTCTGAACGAGACGATGTCGCTGTCCGCCGGTCGGTCGGCAGGGGAAGGTCGTCACCAGAGGATGTGGAAACCGAACGTTTCACGGTCAGCGTTTTTCAGTGTTTCGGTTACGAAGAGTTAATGTTGAGTTATTTAAAGGTCTCCTATCGTGCAAAATGCACTTTTTGATGTCTTTTATACATCGATATGTGTCCCCGGTGTGTCCCCGGTGTGTCCCCGGGGGGTCAGGAGACTCACAAAGTGTCAGAAAACAAAACCCTCTCTCTTTTCCTCCGTACCCACATCTCTAAAGACGGGGCTACAACGGAGCTGATCCAGATTTGCGTCCGATATCACGTAATATCTGAAATGTGGGCGGGCTCTACACCCACGGGCCAATCAGAAACGTTGCTATCAGAAACAATGAGACGTGTTTTGGACGTAATATGGTCTGTGTTTACATTAGCATCGCTAACACTCAGAGCTAACCTGTACTGGAGAGAGCATGTGTAAAGAAGCAGGAAATCAATCAATCAATCAATCAATGTTTATTTATATAGCCCAATATCACAAATGTTACATTTGTCTCATTGGACTTCACAGTTTGTACAGAATATCAGTAGACAATACGACACCCTCTGTCCTTAGACCCTCACATCGTACAAGGAAAAACTTCCAGAAAAAGGAAAAACCCCACAGTTTAAAGGGGAAAAAAATGGGAGAAACCTCAGGGAGAGCAACAGAGGAGGGATCCCTCTCCCAGGACGGACAGACGTTCAATAGATGCCGTGTGTAAATTGAGAAGATAATACATTTACAACATAGGTAGTCCAAATGTTTGGAAATGCATGTGTCTATAATAAGAAGATGAATCCCCGAGGATATCCATCCAGGACTTATGATCCAGGACCACAGCAACAGGCACAGCCATGACTCAAGATCCAGGGCTCGCGATCCAGGACTCAGGACCACAGCAACAGGATCAGCCACGACTCAGGGTCCCGGCGTAGATAGACACCAAAAAGAAATTTGGGGAAGCTGGGTTATTCGGAACATGAGAGTACACAGGTACAGACAGAGAGAAGGAAGAAGTAAAGTAAAGTGTCCCCCGACAAACTAAGCCTATAGCAGCTAAACTAGGGGCTGAATCTAATCAGCCCTAACTATAAGCTTTATCAAAAAGGAAGGTCTTAAGCGCACTCTTAAAAACGGATAGGGTGTCTGCCGCCCGAACACAAACTGGAAGCTGATTCCACAAATGTGGAGCTTGATATGAAAAGGCTCTGGCTCCCATTGTACTTTTAGAGACTCTAGGAACAACCAACAACCCTGCATTCTTGGAACGCAATGCCCTAGTAGGACAGTAGGGTATAATGAGTTCTTTAAGGTAAGATGGCGTGGCGCCTGCCCATTAAGGGCTTTGTAGGCGAGAAGAAGAATTTTAAATTCTATCCTATGTTCTATAGGGAGCCAGTGTAAGGCAGCCAGAACAGGAGTAATGTGGTCCCTTTTCCTAACTCTGGTTAGTACACGTGCTGCAGCATTTTGAATCAGCTGAAGCGACTTAACTGACTTCTTGGTACACCCTGATAATAGAGAGTTACAATAATCTAGCCTTGAAGTAACAAATGCATGGACTAGTTTCTCTGCATCGTTTTGAGGCAAGATATGCCTGATTTTTGCAATGTTACGTAGATGGAAGTAGGCGGTCCTTGAAATAGATTTTATGTGGGCGTTAAAGGATAAATCCTGATCAAATATAACACCAAGATTCCTTACAGTCTCACTGGAGGCCAAATTAATGCCATCCATAGTTAGTATATCTTTAGATAATTTGTTTCGTAGATTCTTTGGGCCGAGTACAATAACTTCAGTTTTGGCCGTGTTTAACATCAAAAAGTTTAAAGTCATCCACGTTTTTAAGTCCTTAAGGCAGTCTTGAATTTTATTTAGATGATTAATTTCATCAGGCTTGATTGATAAATATAGTTGAGTATCATCCGCATAACAATGAAACTGTACAGAATGATTCCTTATAATATGCCTAACGGAAGCATATATAATGTGAACAAAATAGGTCCAAGCACTGAGCCCTGTGGCACTCCATGGCTAACTTTGGTTTGCATGGAAGATTTATCGTTGACACATACAAACTGAGAGCGTTCAGATAGATAGGACCTAAACCAGCCTAAAGCAGTTCCCTTTATGCCAACTAAGTGCTCTAGTCTTTGCAATAGGATATCATGGTCGATAGTATCAAATGCAGCACTGAGATCGAGTAAGACAAGAATAGAGACAAGTCCTTTGTCTGAGGCTATTAGAAGGTCATTTGTGACTTTAACCAGAGCTGTCTCTGTGCTATGATGTGTTCTAAAGCCAGACTGAAAATCTTCAAATAAATCATTGTTTTTTAAGTAATCACACAACTGTTTTGCGACCGCTTTCTCAAGAATTTTTGAGAGGAACGGAAGATTAGAAATAGGTCTATAGTTGGCTAAAACCTCTGGATCGAGGTTGTGCTTTTTAAGAAGCGGTTTTATCACTGCTACTTTAAATGATTGTGGAACATAGCCCGATAATAAAGACATATTCATAATATTTAATAAACAGGTGCTAATTAATGGAAAAACTTCCTTTAACAGCTTAGTTGGAATCGGGTCTAAGATACACGTTGATGGTTTAGAAGAAAGAATCATTGAATTCAATTGTTCAAGGTTTATGGCTGAAAAGCATTCTAATTTACTATCTAGTCTAATATTAGAACTTACGTTTCCGGGAGCTGTTGATAACACTATACTGGTCGAAGTCAAGAGGTCATTAATTTTGTTTCTAAGAGTAACAATTTTATCGTTAAAAAAGCACATAAAATCATTACTACTGAGTGCTATGGGAATAGAAGGCTCAGTAGAGCTGTGGCTCTCTGTCAGCCTGGCTACAGTGCTGAAAAGAAATCTTGCATTATTCTTATTCTCATCTATTAATGAAGAGTAGTAAGCTGCTCTCGCTTTACGCAGTGCTTTTTATATTCATTGAGAGTAATATGCCAAATTAAACGAGATTCTTCGAGTTTAGTGGAACGCCATATCCTTTCAAGTTGTCTCGACTTTTGCTTTATTTTGCGAGTTTCGGCATTATGCCATGGAGCTAGTCTATGTTGTTTTATTTTCTTCTTTTTCAAAGGAGCAACAGAGTCTAATTTTATTCGCAGCGCATCTGTAGCACTATCAACAACATGATCAATTTGGGGTGGTGTACATTTTGTATAAGTTTCCTCCCTTACATGCAGACATGCTATCAAGTTAAGTATTGGTGGAATCTCTTCTTTAAATTTGGCTATAGCACTAACAGATAGGTTTCTGCTGCAGGAACTTTTGACTAATGGTTTGTAGTCTAGTAACAGTACTTCAAAAGTTACTAAGAAATGGTCGGATAAAGCAGGATTATGCGGTTCGACTAATAGTTGCTCAATTTCAATACCATAAGTCAGAACAAGGTCGAGAGTGTGATTATAGCAGTGGGTTGGTTTATTTACACTCTGACGGAAACCAATAGAGTCTAATATAGAGTTAAATGCAACAGTAAGGCTATTTTTATCATCGTCAACATGAATATTAAAGTCACCTACGATAATTACTTTATCTGTTTTAAGAACCAAAGTTGATAAAAACTCAGAGAATTCTGTTAAGAATTCTGAATAAGGACCTGGTGCACGGTACACTGTAACAAATAAGATTGGATGCAAAGTTTTCCAGGTCGGATGCGTAAGACTAAAAACAAGACTTTCAAAGGAGGTATAATTTAATTTTGGTTTAGTATTGATAAGTAAATTTGAGTCAAAGATGGCTGCAACTCCACCTCCTCGGCCTGTGCCTCGAGCAATATGAGTATTGATATGGCTGGGTGGAGTGGCTTCATTTATGCTGACATATTCTTCATGTCTCAACCAAGTTTCAGTGAGACAGCAAATATCAATATTATAATCTGATATTAAATCATTTACCAATATTGCTTTAGATGCTAGAGATCTTATATTTAAGAGACCACATTTAATCTTCCTGTTTTGTTGCACTGTAGTAGTTGTTACATTTACTTTTATTAGGTTATTATGTATGACACCTCTATTAGGCTTCATCTTAAATTGTCCTTGGGCAGACACACACACCGTTAATATTGGGTATTTTATTGGGTTCGGGATTCCTATGGATGACTGCCCAGGAGAGAGCGCAGAGAAGCGTGTAAGACTGCGACTCCGCCTCCTGGTCTCAACTCCAGTTTGTCATGGATTAAGTCCACAAATCCCTGAAATGTTTGCCGAAATGAGATGTGCACCTTCCAAAGTAGGATGAATGCCGTCTCTCTTAATCAGACCAGGTTTTCCCCAGAAGGCTGTCCAATTATTTACGAAGCCCACATCGTTTGCTGGGCACCACCAAGACAACCAGCGCTGAAATGATGATATGCGGCTATACATGTCGTCATTGATCAGATTGGGGAGGGGACCAGAGAAAATTACGGTGTCCGACATTGTTTTAGCATATCTACACACCGACGCCACATTAAGTTTAGTGCATTCTGATTGGCGTAAACGAACATCATTACCACCGACGTGAATAACAATCCTACTGTATTTACGTTTATTTTTAGCCAGCAGTTTAAGATGCGCCTCAACGTCGCCCGCTCTGGCCCCCGGAATGCATGTGACTGTGGAGGCTTTGGTCTCTAAATTCACGTATCTCATAATAGAGCTACCAATAACCAGAGTTGACTCCTCAGCGGGTGCCTCGCTGAGTGGGGAAAATACAAAGGAACTCACCTTGTGGTAAACCTGAGAGAGAGAAAGAGTTTGAGCTCCGTGCTGTTTCAGAGAGAATCCTTGATGTGGTTTGGAACATGATGGAGTTTCATCACAGCTGCATTTTTTTTTTAAAGCTACTGACCCAGAATCAGCACTTTAGTAACAGGGCTGAAATAGAGGGGTTTGAGGCTAGAATTAATGATCTGTTTGGTATTTTGAGCGAAACACTTCAGAGACATATTTTGTTTAGATATGGCCCTTTATATATTTGATATATCTGAGACCTATAATATATGCCTAAAAATAGCATAATAGGAGACCTTTAAACAGCCGCTTCACCACCTAGAATCCCCCCTCTAACAGCTGGAGCGTCGTCCTTCACCAGAGCGTACTTATTTATTCCCTTGTGGTTTCATTCACACTCAGAGTGTAAATGAGTGCTGCAGGTTTCAGCAGGAGGACATCTGAAGAGCGTCCCTGCAGGATGAGAGACACCTGAGAAATGGGACACCAATCAAAGGTCTCCTGACACCGAGGTCAACCTCATTCAGAGAGGGTGTGCGTGTGTGTGTGTGTGTGCGTGTGTGCGTGCGTGTGTGTGTGCGCTAGGAAATAATGATTTAAAGGGGACCTATCATGCAAAATGCTCTTTGTGACGTCTTTTATACATACATATGTGTCCCCGGTGTTCCAGGGAACTCACAAAGTGTCAGAAAACACAACCCTCTCTCTTTTCCTCCATACCCAAATCTCTAAAAACGGGGCTGCAACGGATTTGATATGGGTGGATTTTTTATTTCACCTTTTTGACGTAATGTAGGTGCACTCCGCCTGATTGGTCAACTCTCCACCAATCAGGGGAATGAGAGGTTGGGCCATGTTGACTCTCCACTCGTAATCACAGCAAGCATGATAACATGACGCTCGTGCCGGGGCCGTGTCACGCCCCCCTCTTCCGCATGGGGGCGTGGTCAGCTGAATCAGACCTTGCAAAGACAGAGCTGGAGTGAGGCAAAATGAGGCATGGCTAAAATGCATGATCTGTTTCGTATTTTGAAAATTAAAACGTATTAATATACCTTATATATATATATATACCTTATATATATATATATATATATATATATAAGGTATATATATATATATATACCTTATATATTATTTAAATATAGCATGATAGGTCCCCTTTAAATGAACGCATAATTGAAAGTGAAAATGTTCAATACAAATAGAATATAATAATAATATTTATATAAACATAACAAATTAAGGGAAAAGGAGAAATACAATTGAATAAACAAATAAAATCAATAATATGAAAATAAACATTTTCAATAAAAAAATGAGTTTTTGGGATTAAAAATAATAATCAAAGGAACCTGGTGTGTGTGTGTGTGTGTGTTTCTCTGTCTGTGTGTGTGTGTGTGTGTCTCTCTGTGTGTGTGTGTGTGTGTGTGTGCCTCTGTCTGTGTGTGTGTGTGTGTGTGTGTCTCTGTGTGTGTCTCTGTGTGTGTGTGTGTGTGTGTGTCTCTGTCTGTCTGTGTGTGTGTGTGTCTCTGTGTGTGTGTGTGTGTCTGTGTGTGTGTCTCTGTGTGTGTCTCTGTGTGTGTGTGTGTGTGTGTGTGTTTGTGTGTGTGTATGTCTCTGTCTGTGTGTGTGTGTGTCTCTGTGTGTGTGTCTCTCTGTGTGTGTGTCTGTGTGTGTGTGTGTGTGTTTGTGTGTGTGTGTCTCTGTGTGTGTGTGTGTGTGTTTGTGTGTGTGTGTCTCTGTCTCTGTGTGTGTGTCTCTGTGTGTGTGTCTCTCTGCGTGTGTGTGTGTTTTGTGTTGTGTGTGTGTGTGTGTGTGTGTGTGTGTTGTGTGTGTGTGTGTGTGTGTGTGTGTGTGTGTGTGTGTGTGTGTGCGTGCTAGGAAATAGTGTGTCTAAATTCACATTTAATAGAGTGGTACAGGGATGTAGTATTTTGCGAGTGGACCCTGAAGGCAGCATCTCTCTTCCACAAAAGCCAATGGGATTTCTCCATTGGCTTTTGGGTTACTGCAGGAGATGAGCTCTGTGGCAAACAAAAATGTTCTCTTCCCTGTAGGGTGTTATAAAGATTTGAGTGTATGTAAATGGTCTGCAAAGGCTAACATTCCTGTGTTCCCTCCAGAGGGGGTTTCTCTTTTCGCAGCAGCAGCAGCAGGGAGGCATTCACATCTTTCATTATTGCAGAACCTTTTGGCAGGTCTGCGGGCGTTGAGCCTTTAGCTCTGCGTCCAACAGCATGCGTTTCTCTCCTCAGCCCAGCAGGAAAGCCTCGTCCATCCCCGCGTTCCATTCATAAAACACACAAACCAAACGCAGTCGTTATCTCTGCTTCTTTGAACAAATGATTCCCTTCATTTAGTTTGACCTTTTATCGCTCCATTTCAGCCCTCTTTCACAATCACATCCCCACATGAGGCCAGAAGGGTTGGAGCGATCCGGTGTCGTGCAACACTTCCTCCCCGCTGGTGATTTCTCTGGAACGTTTCATGATGAAACACAAACAGGCTGCGGGTTCCTACAGGACGGTCCGAATGCTCTGCACGTATTCAAATATCTGTGTTGAACCTGGCAGGGCTGGACTCACAGGCCCATCTGGCTTTCATTATACTCTGAGTTTAGATTCAGACAGATTGATGGGAAATGTCTCCACGGGGGGACTGGGAGGATATTCAGATGAAACTTTACTGCTGTTGTTTAAAAGCACTAACTAACAAATACTTCCCAGATCAAACTACGAGAGGTGGAAGAACTACTCCGATCTGTTGCTTCAGTACACGTTGAAATACTCCTTTAAGTTCAAGTCCTGAATTATTAATGTTGCTAAAGTACGGAAGTATTATGGTCTCCCAGCTGTGTGCGTCACTCTTTAGTGTCCCCTGGTCTCCAGCTGTGTGCGTCACTCTTTAGTGTCCCCTGGTCTCCCAGCTGTGTGCGTCACTCTTTAGTGTCCCCTGGTCTCCCAGCTGTGTGCGTCACTCTTTAGTGTCCCCTGGTCTCCCAGCTGTGTGCGTCACTCTTTAGTGTCCCCTGGTCTCCCAGCTGTGTGCGTCACTCTTTAGTGTCCCCTGGTCTCCAGCTGTGTGCGTCACTCTTTAGTGTCCCCTGGTCTCCCAGCTGTGTGCGCCACTCTTTAGTGTCCCCTGGTCTCCCAGCTGTGTGCGTCACTCTTTAGTGTCCCCTGGTCTCCCAGCTGTGTGTGTCACTCTTTAGTGTCCCCTGGTCTCCCAGCTGTGTTTTGAGCTTCTTCAGCGTGTGGTTTCTGCAGCTTTTAGTAAACGCTGCGCATGTCTCCTCAAGTTGCTGGATGGTTTCTAAACGCTGCGCATGTCTCCTCAAGTTGCTGGATGGTTTCTAAACGCTGCGCATGTCTCCTCAAGTTGCTGGATGGTTTCTAAACGCTGCATGTGTTGTCAAGTTGCTGAAGATGTAACCCTAAAATTCCTGAATTCTAAATCCTACTTAAGTAAAAGTACAAAAGTATTTTCACCGTAGTGTACTTAAAGTAGGAAAGTAAAAGTACTCATTGTACAGAATGACCCTTTTTTTACACCTCTGAAAGTCTCTGAATCTGCAGTTACAGTCATTGGATTATCTTCTACTTGAATCAGCTATCATGGTATTTATAAGTATTTCTACAGGGAGGTATTACTACTCTTAATATCCGAGTCCTTCTTCCAGCTGTTGCGTTTTAGATTTATTGTTTAGAGCAGCGTTTGTTTTTGTTGGTCCGGAGGAAGTTTCTGTACGCCACCCTGCAGATCCCGGTGATGGATGACACCAAACTCCAAAACACACAAACCACACACACATATAAAAACACACACACTCTCAAGTCGGACTCGTTTACCTCCCGCTCTTTTATTTTGAAGGGTCAGAAGTCATCGGGGGTCGTCGGGCTGGAGGAGGAGGAGGAGGAGGAGGAGGACGAGGACGTTGCATCTCAAAGAGCTTTAAAGCTGTAAGACGAAAAACACATAAAAAAGCCGAGATAATTATAACAAAATAAATAAAACAAGATAAAAGTGAATAAAAGAGGAACATTACAGAGCAGTGCAGGACATGAATAAACATTACGTACATAATTAATTTTGAGTGTGTGGGAGAGCAACAGGATTTGAGCCTTTGCAGACCATTGACATGCACTAAAGGCCCTGACACACCAAAGTGACACCAAAGAACACGTCCCGACGGACCCGACTGTTGTGTCGCCTCACGTCTCTGCGTCTTGGCCAAAAAGTCGCACTGGAACACACCGCGAAGACTTCAGCCGACGGCCAAGAAGCACGTACGCACTGCGCATGCGTGAGTGGCAATAACTCTCCTTACCAGCAGGCGGCGGTAGTGTGTACTCGTCATTCAAAAGAGGCAACAACCGGAAGACAGACTGCGTGATATAAACAAGCAACAAATAGCGTGCGTTCCATTTTCACTCTCGTCCATCACAGACGGTTTCACAGAGCGACTTATAATCGGAAACATGTTTAGTGCGGTGCTGGAAAATGAAAAATAATAGCCGTCTGTGTGTGCCTTCTTAATCGTTTGTTTGCGTACCTCACTTCCGTTTCGCTTCTCATTCGCTAAACTGAACAGCCAATCAGAGTGATTTATTTTGCCGACAGCCTCCTTATTCAACATGTTGAATCGGCACGGCAGAAAAGACACGACGGTGCGGGACACACCAATCTGAGTAGGGCGACAGGACGCTCATCGACGGCCGACATCGGCTTGGTGTGTCCGGGCCTTAACACCTATAGGAAAGGGGAAACGGCCGAAAGCTAAACAGTGCCTCTTAAATCTGTTTTCTGTGCATTGAAAAGGATTGTTGTGAAGAGAGTCAATCGTTATGTGTGTATCATTCATATAAAGAAGGTAAAATATTTAAAAGATATATGAAAATACACGAACCAAAGTAACTGTGATGTTTAGGAAACAGATCACTATTGGATTTAATTAAAGACGAAGGTAAATAACCATTTGGGGAGAATCAGTGCAGCTGCTTTCACATCTCACTTCCTCCTCCTCTGCTTTATTCCCCGTCATGTTTTCCATCTCGTCTCTTCGTCTCATTTCCGTCTCACTCTTTCTAATTCTTTGGGGGTTTGAAGGTAATAAAAGCAGACACATAAAGACATCTTGAGCAACAGGACTGGACACGTTTCTCTATTTTCTGACATTTGTGTTATTATATTTCAGTAATTGATTGATGGGTTATGCAGATCAGCCTCAGCCCTCTCAACATAAATATTCGTCTCCGGTCATTTCTCGTTACGTTTTCCATCGTCTCATTTCTGTCTTTCACTTTCTGTCTTTGTCCCCTCGCCCTGTTTCTGATCTGTCAGACGGCCGAGCAGAGCCTCCCAGAAATAGCTCCTGAAATGTAATCTGAGTGAAAGCAGAGCCTCTTCCTCCCCCTCTTCCTCCCCCTCCTCTTCCTCCATCTCTTTTCTCCTGCGGATGTCCATCACGTCCTCACAAAGCCTCGCTGAGCGTCTCTGTTGATAATCGTCCCAGTTCCCTTTGTATAGCTCCTTCTCTCGGTCACAGCGGGGGGGCGGACTCAGCTCGGCACCACGCACACTGAGAACGTTGACTTTAATTGAATGTTAAACATCAACAGATTGCACACGACTGTATCAGGTTAGTTGGAAGCAATAATATTAAGTTGAACCTTATATTGTTCATTTAAACGTAATACTATTAACTAATACAATGATGTGTAATGTGTTGACATAATACACACAATTAAAGTTGACATTGTTTCAGTGCAGAAACACAGATTTGTTCTTACTTTGTTAATCTAGTACATTTGTAGTTATTATTTGTACATGTATGTATGTATATGTACACACAGAGGGGGGGAAATGAATACTGAAGTCCTGCAACATTTCTCCTTATCCTTCATCAGTGGCATCGTCATCACACTTACGGTTATCGGCATATATATGGAAGGAACACAGGGATGTTAGCCTCTGCAGACCATTGACATGCACTAAGACCTATAGAACACACTACAGGAGAGGGAACATCCCGAAAAGCAGAATAATGTGAGAGAGTCTGAAACGGACGAGGACTTTTAAATGCCAATACTTTTGTTATTTTTGAATGAAGTAAGATTTCGAATGCAGGACTTTTAAAATGTGGTGTTACTATTCTCACTCTGCGTCCAACAGCCCGTAGTGTTTCATAATCTTTGAACACGTGTGATGCAGAGTCTCTGTCAGAGGAGCAGCAGGTGTGTGTCTGCAGAGATGAGGACACCTGCAGCTGACAGACTCATTGGATTAGCTTTGCTTTATGTCCCCTCCTGGCTGCCGTAGATCATCCTGCTGTGTGACTGACCTGACAGGAGATCACGATTAACACACTATCTATCTGTGGCCCTTCTGTGTGTCTGTAGTCCTTTTGTGGTCCTTTATTGTTCTCCTACTTTCAGTTGTGTGTGTCCTTTTTTGTCTCTTGATAATTTGTTCTTTCTCTGTAGTCCTCATGTGTCTTTCTGTGTCTCTTTGTAGTCATTTTGTCCTTCTTTGTAGTCCTTTTCTGTCTTTTGTGGTTATTTATTTTTCTCCTATTCTCCTTTTTTTCTCTTAGTCACTTTGCATCTCTTGTTAGTGATGTTGTGTCTCTTTGAAGTCCTTTTTTGTCCTTTTGGGACTCTGGAGAAAAGTATAAGGTTGGAGAAGTCGTTATTTAATTTAATCTGGCTTCGTATGATTAAAAGCAACACTGGTCGTGACGAGTCTCCCCTCTCGATTAACCCGAGTCCTTTGAGTCCTACACCTGGTGACGTAACTGGGAAGTCATTTTACTTAGGGGGTGCTGACAAAAGTGGGGAGAGATTTCAACAACAGTAACATGAAGTTTCTCAAATGTACACCACTCGCAGCCCCGCCTCCAGCACCCCTACTTCCCAGCCCCGCCTCCAGCACCCCTACTTCCCAGCCCCGCCTCCAGCACCCCTACTTCCCAGCCCCGCCTCCGGCACCCCTACTTCCCAGCCCCGCCTCCAGCACCCCTACTTCCCAGCCCCGCCTCCAGCACCCCTACTTCCCGTGGCTATTGTGCACGAGTCTACAGCAGACTCAGAGATTCGCAAATCCTGACTCACTGTGCAAAACATAGCAGACTCGTGCGGACTCAGAGCCGTAACCGTATAGCAGCAGATCCAGAGATCCAGCAGACTCGTCGTCATGCACGAGTCAACAGCAGACTCAGATTCGCCGCTGCTGACTCATATGACTCAAAGGACTCGTATGATCCGGATCTCTTCAATGACTGACTCAGAAGACTCCGAGTCCGTAAAAGGATCCGGATTTGCCATCTCTACGCTGTTGGGGAGAAAATCAGTGACGTAAAAGGTGACGTCATGACGCAGCAGCGGCAGCACCAGTCGGGCTCTGGGCGGTGTGAACAAAACGGGGGCTGAAAAGAAGAACCGGTTCCGAACCAGAAAAGCTCTAGAGGAGCTAGAACGGGAACTGCGTTGGTGTGAAAGGGGCATTAGTGATTTTGTGTAACTCTGTGTTCTTTCGGGGGCCATTTGGTCGGGGCCCGGTCACATGTGGCCCCTGGCTGTGTGAGCTGCTCAGTGTCCATGAGACACAGGGGTTGTAATGAGATTTCAACGCCTGTTCTCTTATCTCTGATTCATAGCATGATACGTTTATAATCCAGTTACTAGGCAACAGGCTCCTGAATTAATGTGATTTAACACGCAGCGGGCAGGAGCTCCTACGACTGTTTACTCTCTAAATTATGATTGAAAGGGATTAAACTGCAGATGTAAATCCGTAACTCTAGATACTCAGTGACATACGACAATAATACTTGACAGCACATGCAGCGTTTAGAAAAACATCCACCAACTTGAGGAAACATGCGCAGCGTTTGCTAAAAGCTGCATGAAAGCAAAACGCTGTAAAATAAGCTGATAAAACATTTTAGGTGAGTTTTCAAAAACAGAGACAGTTGTCCAGCTTTATAATCCTGAACGTCCCCAAGTTAAAGTCAACAAAGAAAAATCACAAAAAAATCAGAAAACTTAAAAAAACAAACATAGAAAAACACAAAATAAATGCACTTGTTAAAGGTCACCTATTATGCAAAATCCTCTTCTTCATGTCTCTTCTTCATGTCTCTTCTTCATGTCTCTTCTACATCAACATGTGTCCCCTCTTCTTCATGTCTCTTATACATCAACATGTGTCCCCTCTTCTTCATGTCTCTTCTACATCAACATGTGTCCCCTCTTCTTCATGTCTCTTCTACATCAACATGTGTCCCCTCTTCTCCATGTCTCTTCTACATCAACATGTGTCCCCTCTTCTTCATGTCTCTTCTACATCAACATGTGTCCCCTCTTCTTCATGTCTCTTCTACATCAACATGTGTCCCCTCTTCTCCATGTCTCTTCTACATCAACATCAACATCTCTCAGAGGGGCGTGGGGAGGGGCTCCTTATTTTCATCTAAAGTAACAGACAGAGAATCAGCACTTTGGAAACAGGGCTGAAACAGAGGGGATTATGGGTAATGCTGCAATGATCTGTTTGGTGTTTCAGCCAATCAGAGGCAGGCTCTGGATATATCTGAGACCTGTGATATATTGATGAAGAAGAGGAGAATAGGTGACCTTTAAGAGAACATCCTGTGGTCCCTTCTCCTTCGTGATACCTTCAATCTTATTTTGATTTAAAATGGACATGATCAGATT
This sequence comes from Dissostichus eleginoides, assembly GCA_031216635.1. Lineage (NCBI taxonomy): Eukaryota > Metazoa > Chordata > Actinopteri > Perciformes > Nototheniidae > Dissostichus > Dissostichus eleginoides. The sequence goes on along the minus strand of CM062272.1, from coordinate 3,918,357 downwards.
TACACGTCTTCAAAGGAAATCACAGTCCTGGCTTTCTGCTTCCTTCTCCACTTATTCTGATCCTGTGCATACACACACACACACACACACACACACATTAATACTTAATAGAGGGAGATAGGACGCCGCTGTGAGAGCAGGGAGAATAGAGCAGAAGGAGAAGATGGTCGGCAGAGTAATAGGATTTCTCCGGGGATAATATCCATGACAAACAGCTCATGAGAGGCACCACGAATAGGAGCGAGAGATCAGATTACAGCGCTGTTTCCGCTCCATTAACTAATGGACAGACACTTCTCACCCTGCGATGATGCTCGGGGAATATTGCAGCCGACCTCAGGACGAATTCATCAGCTGCAGGGCGACACTCGACCTCGAGCTGAGAGAAACACCACGCCATCCATCGCCCGTCAGCGGCATTGAAACAAGCTCTCACTGCGTCCACTCCACACCTGAGTTATGCACGTTATGACTGTTACAGGAAAATAAACTGGGCTTGGGTTTCACATGATAACGGGCAGAATCACTAAAATACACAACCACTGTAAAAATATTACACAAAAAGGTTTTTTAAACAAAAACAAATCAAAAAACACAAAAACATTTAACAAACACTAAATATTTGGGAAAGCTTTAGATATTTGGACGTACCAAAGTGCTTAAAAAATACATTTTAGTGACTAAATGTAATCAAACGCTGTCGGGTCGTACATGTGTAATTGTCTAACAATGATTTGTAGAGGATATGAAAAATCTCAAATAAATCACGTACTTGAACACACAAGTTTTGTACTTTAAGTATTACAGCATGAAGAGAAAACTACGGTGGCCCCAGAGGTCAAAACTAATATTTGAGAAAACACATACAAAAAACCCATTATATAAAACACAAAAGAATAACAATAAAAACACATTTTAAACAATTTGGGAAAAACATATAAAAACAAATTGTTGAAATACATTTCGAATAACAAACAATTGAGAAAACAAAATGACATTTAAGAAAACCCAAAACGAAAGAAATGAAAATTACAAACACATTTCAGAAAACTAGAAAAGACAAAGAAATACTAAAAAAACTGGCATTTTCCTCAAATCGTCCTGCTGTGTTTTTCCTCGTTGGTACGCTGTGTTTTCCTGCTGCCTCGTTGCTGAAGGGTTTCCTCTCGTGAACACCGGCGGGGAACCGGCAGACAGAAGAAGCTGTTCAGGGATTAAAGGCCAACGGTCTCACAAAACAACGTGTAACAGCTACGCCTGTCCACAGGGCGAAACGTAGAGATTCCCAAATAACCCTCTCAAGACGTGACCTGGATACAACATGTTGTCCTCTTCATTTCTAAGGACCGGTGTCCGTGTCTCGTGATCGCATCTTTCCCAGTGAGAAAAAAAACATGGCGGACACCCGATTTATTTTTTGTGGAAAATCCTAAATTGTAAAATAGTTTGTCCGTTAAAATGCTTTTTGGTTACATTTCTAGCGAGAAGTTAATATTGTACTTTCAGAATCTACGTCCAGTGGATGTGTAGGATCCACAGTTTGATATTACCAAGATTATTTGAGCTCCATGTTGTTTTTTACACAATATTGTATCCACGTCTTGAGAGGGTTATTTGCAGTGTTGTGCTAGTTACTGAAAACCAGTAACTAGTTACCATTACTAATTACTTCATTTCAAAAGTAGCTCAGTTACTTTACTGATTACTTACACCAAAAAGTAATGCGTTACTGTGAACAGTAACTTTGTAGTTACTTAAAAAAAGGGCTCCCATTAATGCCCTTATAGCCTTCATTTCAGTACTGTTATTGCATTGGAGAATAATACAATCTATCAAGTCTTAGCTACTAACTTCGTCCCAGCATGTTGTTTCTGCAGATGTTTCAACAGATTTGAATTGCTGTTTTGGGCAGTCGATAGGATCTTTGACCCGCCAAGACACAACTTACATTTAACTAAAACGTTCTTTTCTTTGTGCTCGACAAAAGTGAAATAGTGAGAATATCTCCAGGCGGAGAAACTCGACTTGAGCTCCGCCGCCACCATGATAGTCTTGTTAGTAAACACAAACACGCCAGGGTTTCCGTTAGCCGGTAATTACCGGTTTTTAGCTGGTAACATTTATTAAAAACCGGTTAATTCAAAACCTGCCGGTCAAAATGTCCGGTAATAATTAGGGATGCTCCGATCGATCGGCCGCCGGTCATTATCGGCCGATATTCACTCTTAAGAGTTTGATCGGTGCTCTCTATAGGCCTAAAGGCCGATCAGGAGCTGGATCTGATCGATATGGACATAAACGCGAGTGAAGTATAACCGGACCCGAGAGAGAGAGATCAGATCAGCTGCTGCATAATCACCTGAAGCCCCGCCCACTGTTTAGCTTGCTGCATGAGAAACTGACGGGCTGTCAGGAGGGAGAGAGAGGATCCGGTTCTCCCGTGTTATTATCCAAAGTTAATGTAAACTTTTGAATAATGTACTTCATCTACTACAAGTAGTTTGTTTGAATGTAATGTTGTCGCCGCTCACCAACGTCTGGGAGCCGAGACTATATAAAAAAATAACGGAGTAACGCACCATGTAGTAACGGTAACTGAGTTACTGAATTTAAAAAATAATGCGTTAGAGTACTAGTTACTGCCAAAAATAACGGCGTTACAGTAACACGTTACTGTAACGCCCAACACTGGTTATTTGTGAATATACTACGTTTTGCCCGGTGGACCAACGTAGATATTACACGTTTTTTGTGAGACTGGGTTGGTCAGACGCAAGAAGCAATTTAGGGATTAAAGGGCAAATTCACCGTTAATCAGCTGAGCGTTAAAACAGGGTTTCCTCTCTTGATCACTCGTCCTCCTCCTGTGGACGGTTTCAATGCGACTGATTGGAGACAAAATGCATGTGATGATAATTCGAGGCTTTAGAAATCCGAGGTAATCAAATCACCGAAGCGTCCTCCAGAGTGTCGCTCTCGTTTCAGAACAGAATCACCTCTTTGTGTTTCTGTGCAGAGAATCAACACACACCCTTCTCCTTCGTGATACCTTCAATCTTATTTTGATTTCAAATGGACATGATCACATTTACACGTCTTCAAAGGAAATCACAGTCCTGGCTTTCTGCTTCCTTCTCCACTTATTCTGATCCTGTGCACACACACACACACACACACACACACACACACGGCTACCTGTTATCCTCGGATAATTAACGTAATGTAACTTTACATACCGTCCCCATTGAGAGAGTGATGACGCGGTTTGACTCAAACAGGAGGAACGGTGCTCTCAGAGTCGAGCTGCTGCTTCCTCTTCTCTCTAAGCCTGGAACAAATATCGTCCAAATAAATAGATAGAAATACACCACTATATTTACATTTATTTCTTTATTGTCTTTTCTTTTTCTGCGTGTCTTTATTGTTTATTCTGTATTATATTCATACAGTATCTTATATTTTTTGATATTTTTTTACATTTCTTTCTTTTTTTTACATTTCTTTATTAATTTTTGTAATATATATTTATTTTAATATATTTTTTACATTTATTTTTTAATAAACTTAGTTAATTTTTTTTAATAAACTTATTTAATTAAAAAAAAAAGATTTTTCTACATTCCTTTCTTTTGTTTTCATTTATTTGGTACATTTTTTTTTTTTACATTAATGTTTTTTTTACATGTCATTATTTAATTGTTTCTACATTTCTTTCTCTTGTTTTCGTTGTTTTTCCTGCATCTCTTTATACTCTTTTTTTTAATTGTTTATATTTTTGCACATGTTTTCCTTCCATTTCACATTTATTTTTTCTACATGTCTGGATCTATTTCACATGTATTAATTTCTCTCTTCTTTCTACATTTCTTTCTCGTTCTACATTCGGCTCACTGACATCAGAGCCCCGCTGCAGCAGATGTGTTTTTACGAGCTGTATTTTTATCTCTATCTCTGTGTGGGTTCACAAAGCAGACATTAACCATTCAGATGAATGATTTATTTCTGCTGTTGTTATAAATGCTAACCTTCACTTATGAACACACACACACACATACACACACACACACACACACAAACTTCCTGGAAAGCAATGCATCACTTACCAACACATAAAACTCCCACACCTCGTGGTTTAATGTGTGTGTGTGTGTCTGTGTGTGTGTGTGTGTGTGTGTGTGTGTCTTTATATAATGAGAATGCTCTCAGAGCTCGTGACATTTCAGTGGCAGGACCCCCCCCCCTATAACTGCGCCTCTAAATGTCAATCTGCATCATAAGACACCAGAGGCCTGTACTACGAGGCCGGTTCAACAGACCCTGGATATGTTTGAGTTACCCGGCTTACCTAATCCAAAACAAACGCGCTCTCGCTAAACTGTCCTACGACGCTGGTTATCAACTCGGTAACTCAAGCCAGGGTTTCTCTGTCCGGCTGAGTGCGCGTTTACATAAAAGGGGCGGGGTTTGGCAACATTTGACCAATCACAAACATGGACAAGCGTACTGACAGCGCAGCGTGTCATACTTCCTGAATGAAAAGTAAAGTATAATATTAGACAAATATGAAGACGTTAAACTTGAAACATCCATGACTTAAACACTTGATCCAGGATCAAAGCCACATAGCTGCAGCTGCAAGGTGAATACAGCTGGTAACAGAACAAGTGTTTGAATGCGTCCATTAACAGGTTTATGGTATCACTGCCCCGTCTAAGACACGATCTGACTTTAATTATATTTGACTCGAGTGTTTCGTCAACTTAATGTGTTGCTTAAAATAATCCTTCTGCATACAGTATGTGACACTGTGAGTGTTGCACGGCCAGATACGGCTCAGCTGACTCAGATAAGGAGATATATGATACATTATGATGTGATATGATTTGATATGAATGATAATGGGACACATCGACGTCTGCACTCACAGTGCCGCGGACTGTACGTAATGTTACTTTGATCCGGTTACTTATGTTGTGGCAGATATTTAAGTAAGCTTTCTTAACGCTAATGTTATAATAGTCAGATTGCTCTGAAGATGGGAGGTGATATTCTATTCATTTTCACGTTCACAGTCAGTGATTTTTGCCGGCCGTCTTTCCTGCAACGGCAGTTTAAACTGTATTTCCTTTATCCTGTAATATGACTTGATCGCTTTAAACTCCGCACACTGAGCTCTGATTGGTCAGCAGGCGGTGCTTTCACTGAGTTGATCTCTTATCCTGGAACCTAACCTGCTCCGGAGCAGGTTAGCCGTTCAGCATAAGTTACCATGGAGATCTAGCCCGCTAAGAAGAGAACCAGCGTCGTAGGACCGGAAACCCAGAGTTTTCCCTGAAGTTAGCTCGCTAAGCGAAAATCCGGCTTCGTAGTACAGGCCTCTGAGCCCTTGTCGCTGTGACTCCGCCCCCTCAGTCTGACCCCGCCCCTCTGTCTGACTCACACACACACACACACACACACACACTGCTTATTGGCTGTAATTGACCTCTTATGGCAAATCACTTATCCATCCATAAATCAGTGCATTTCAGTCGACCCCCCTCACTTTAATCATTATACTTTCCCGCCTGAAAACACTAATCTACTACTACTAATCTGTTTACATGACTAATGGAAATTAGTATTCAACATTTATTCTCGTTTTTATGCTGCTATGAAATGTAGGATTTTCTTCAGTGATTTCCAGCTGTGTCACCGGTTTCTTGAAAGGGTCAACTTTGTGATATTGCGGATATTTAAAAAGCTGTTGATATTCATGACTTTTATCCTGTTTAAAGAGTCCTCTCCTGCTGATGTTCAGGTGTATATCAGTATGTAGTGTCTCTACTTTAAAGAGTCCTCTCCTGCTGATGTTCAGGTGTATATCAGTATGTAGTGTCTCTACTTTAAAGAGTCCTCTCCTGCTGATGTTCAGGTGTATATCAGTATGTAGTGTCTCTACTTTAAAGAGTCCTCTCCTGCTGATGTTCAGGTGTATATCAGTATGGAGTGTCTCTACTTTAAAGAGTCCTCTCCTGCTGATGTTCAGGTGTATATCAGTATGTAATGTCTCTACTTTAAAGAGTCCTCTCCTGCTGATGTTCAGGTGTATATCAGTATGTAGTGTCTCTACTTTAAAGAGTCCTCTCCTGCTGATGTTCAGGTGTATATCAGTATGTAGTGTCTCTACTTTAAAGAGTCCTCTCCTGCTGATGTTCAGGTGTATATCAGTATGTAGTGTCTCTACTTTAAAGAGTCCTCTCCTGCTGATGTTCAGGTGTATATCAGTATTTAGTGTCTCTGCTTTAAAGAGTCCTCTCCTGCTGATGTTCAGGTGTATATCAGTATGTAGTGTCTCTACTTTAAAGAGTCCTCTCCTGCTGATGTTCAGGTGTATATCAGTATGTAGTGTCTGTACTTTAAAGAGTCCTCTCCTGCTGATGTTCAGGTGTATATCAGTATGTAGTGTCTCTACTTTAAAGAGTCCTCTCCTGCTGATGTTCAGGTGTATATCAGTATGTAGTGTCTGTACTTTAAAGAGTCCTCTCCTGCTGGTGTTCAGGTGTATATCAGTATGTATTGTCTGTACTTTAAAGAGTCCTCTCCTGCTGATGTTCAGGTGTATATCAGTATGTATTGTCTGTACTTTAAAGAGTCCTCTCCTGCTGGTGTTCAGGTGTCACGGGCCTCGTGCATCTGGATGAGAATGGAGACAGAGAGACGGACTTCGCTCTGTGGGATATGATCGACACCAACACCAGCGCCTTCCAGGTCAGCATTAATATATTTATTTAACAGTTTTTGTGCCTCCACATTCGTACTCTACCATTCTCATAGACACGCACAATCGATCTGCCAAACGGAGAGGAATCATTTGTTAAAAGTGCCACAAATGTCGACTCGGACTCAACGAGGACTTGATAAGAATTTGATATTGAAAATCCTTGTGACATCATAGAACTATGATCATTTGCCACATCATTAAATAAGCAAAGTCACGCCCAAAAACAACCCGTGACATACTCAGCCAGTATATTAGTCAGATCACCCATCCATACGTGTTATCCTGAGTTATTTTTAATTTTACTCAAGTACATCATCTGAAGAAGAAGAAGAAGAAGAAGAAGAAGAAGAAGAAGAAGAAGAAGAAGAAGAAGAAGAAGAAGAAGAAGAAGAAGAAGACATACTTTATTAAAACTCACAGGGAAATTACTTTCTCCACTCTGTATTGTTTCCACACGTTACACACACAGAGGATATACATGCACACACAGAGGATATACATGCACACACACAGAGGATATACATGCACACACAAAGAGGATATACATGCACACACACAGAGGATATAGATGCACACACACAGAGGATATACATGCACACACAGAGGATATACATGCACACACAAAGAGGATATACATGCACACACACAGAGGATATACATGCACACACACAGAGGATATACATGCACACACAGAGGATATACATGCACACACACAGAGGATATACATGCACACACACAGAGGATATACATGCACACACAGAGGATATACATGCACACACAAAGAGGATATACATGCACACACACAGAGGATATAGATGCACACACACAGAGGATATACATGCACACACACAGAGGATATACATGCACACACACAGAGGATATACATGCACACACACAGAGGATATAGATGCACACACACAGAGGATATACATGCACACACACAGAGGATATACATGCACACACAGAGGATATACATGCACACACACAGAGGATATACATGCACACACACAGAGGATATACATGCACACACACAGAGGATATACATGCACACACACAGAGGATATACATGCACACACACAGAGGATATACATGCACACACACAGAGGATATACATGCTCACACACAGAGGATATACATGCACACACACAGAGGATATACATGCACACACACAGAGGATATACACGCACACACACAGAGGATATACATGCACACACAGAGGATATACATGCACACACACAGAGGATATACATGCACACACAGAGAGGCATGCACACACACAGAGGATATACATGCACACACACACAGGATATACATGCACACACACAGAGGATATACATGCACACACAGAGGATATGCATGCACACACACAGAGGATATACATGCTCACACACATACAGGATATACATGCACACACAGAGGATATACATGCACACACACAGAGGATATACATGCACACACACAGAGGATATACATGCACACACAGAGGATATACATGCACACACACACAGGATATACATGCACACACACAGAGGATATACATGCACACACACACAGGATATACATGCACACACACAGAGGATATACATGCACACACAGAGGATATACATGCTCACACACAGAGGATATACATGCACACACACAGAGGATATACATGCACACACACACAGGATATACATGCTCACACACAACCACATGCAGAGCAGAGAGGCATCCTGTTATCCGGCGCCAGAGAGCAGTTTTGAGGTTAGGTGCATTGCTCAAGGGCACCTCGGCAGTGGCCCAGGTGGTGAACTGGCACCTCTCCAGCTACCAGCTCACACTGAGTATGAATACTTAAAATACTGCATATTGACGTGCAACATCATGCATAAATACTTCATCATTAAACTCTTATAAAGGTAAAGAGGACAAACACTGATTTTCAAGAACTCTACTCTTAAACCCAACGTCTTGAAATGTTTGTTGTTTTGTTATTTCAGATAGTTTTGGTGTACAACAGTTCAGAGGAGCAGCTGTCAGCCAACCCTGGAACCACTCTGCACTGGCTCGGAGGAGTTCGTCCTCGGGATGTTCCCTTCTGTGGCTTCAAGAACGAAAACCCTGTCTGCGTCACAAGTCTGTGAAAAACACACCAACAAGTTTACCGTATTTTTAATGTCAGCCCTGAACTTTACTTCAGATTTAAAGAGTCCTCTCCTGCTGATGTTCAGGTGTATATCAGTATGTAGTGTCTCTACTTTAAAGAGTCCTCTCCTGCTGACGTTCAGGTGTATATCAGTATGTAGTGTCTCTACTTTAAAGAGTCCTCTCCTGCTGATGTTCAGGTGTATATCAGTATGTAGTGTCTCTACTTTAAAGAGTCCTCTCCTGCTGATGTTCAGGTGTATATCAGTATGTAGTGTCTCTACTTTAAAGAGTCCTCTCCTGCTGACGTTCAGGTGTATATCAGTATGTAGTGTCTCTACTTTAAAGAGTCCTCTCCTGCTGATGTTCAGGTGTATATCAGTATGTAGTGTCTCTACTTTAAAGAGTCCTCTCCTGCTGATGTTCAGGTGTATATCAGTATGTAGTGTCTCTACTTTAAAGAGTCCTCTCCTGCTGATGTTCAGGTGTATATCAGTATGTAGTGTCTCTACTTTAAAGAGTCCTCTCCTGCTGATGTTCAGGTGTATATCAGTATGTAGTGTCTCTACTTTAAAGAGTCCTCTCCTGCTGATGTTCAGGTCTATATGTAGTGTCTCTACTTTAAAGAGTCCTCTCCTGCTGATGTTCAGGTGTATATCAGTATGTAGTGTCTCTACTTTAAAGAGTCCTCTCCTGCTGATGTTCAGGTGTATATCAGTATGTAGTGTCTCTACTTTAAAGAGTCCTCTCCTGCTGATGTTCAGGTGTATATCAGTATGTAGTGTCTCTACTTTAAAGAGTCCTCTCCTGCTGATGTTCAGGTGTATATCAGTATGTAGTTTCTCTACTTTAAAGAGTCCTCTCCTGCTGATGTTCAGGTGTATATCAGTATGTAGTGTCATGCTAGGCCTTCCAGATATAAAATATTGAGCGTTTGAAGTGTGAATACTTAAAGGTATAATATGTAACATTTCCACATGTGGAACTAGCCCTTTGTTATATACTTATTTTAGTACATAGAAAGTAAAGCATTGTATTCAGTGGGTTAAATGTAGTTGTTTGTTTTTGAATGCAGATGTTTTGTAATAGTTCCCTCTCTCTCTCAGAGACGGTCACCATCCATCAGATGGCCTCCATCGTGGTGTTCTTCATGTTCACGATGACCCTCACCATCACCATCTTCATCTACAGGTGAGCAGCTCCTGCTCACGTTACATCTATAAAATCAAAACTTCAAAACTCTAAACAACACACCAGTCATGAGTCTCAGTGACTTAGTGAAGCAGCTTCCCTTGAATGTCGTATTCATCAGATTATTTTCAGCACTAACACGGGAGGCAAACTCCTGGAGTTTAGAAACCTTGATTTTAAAGCTCGATGTTTGTCGCAGCTTTTATGTAGATACGGTGGCCGACAGGTGCAAACACGTTACAGCGCAAATGTTCCTGTACTCACGAAGAAACATCTTCAGCAACAACACATGCAGCATTTAGAGAACATTCAGCAGCTTGAGGAGACATGCGCAGCGTTTACTAAAAGCTGCAGAAACCACACGCTGCAAGAAGCTCAAAACACAACGGAGACCAGGGGACACTAAAGAGTGACGCACACAGCTGGGAGACCAGGGGACACTAAAGAGTGACGCACACAGCTGGGAGACCAGGGGACACTAAAGAGTGACGCACACAGCTGGGAGACCAGGGGACACTAAAGAGTGACGCACACAGCTGGGAGACCAGGGGACACTAAAGAGTGACGCACACAGCTGGGAGACCAGGGGACACTAAAGAGTGACACACACAGCTGGGAGACAAGGGGACACTAAAAAGTGACGCACACAGCTGGGAGACCAGGGGACACTAAAAAGTGACGCACACAGCTGGGAGACCAGGGGACACTAAAAAGTGACGCACACAGCTGGGACATCTTGGTGACGTTCAGGATTATAAAGCTGAACAGCTGTCTCTGTCTCAGAGTTACTCGTCTCAAAGTGTTTGTCAGTAGCTTTGTCCCAATTCAGCGTCGGCGTCCTCCGGAGGCTGCGTTCGTAGACCACTTGCGTCACTTCCGCCAAAAGAAGGCTGTCCCAATAAAAAAAAAGACAAGATTCCTCCGAATGCGGCCTTCTTTTCCCGGATTTGGAGGACACATCTGATGTATCCTCCGCCGTCTACCATATCTGACAAGTGAGTTTTTTCAAATTAAATGGCGGTCCGGTCACTAATAAATGTGAGTATTGGGTTTCAACTTACTTTAAAATAACTAACGTCACGCACGTCAAACGCAAGGGGCATTCAAACGTATATACGTACTTAAATACGTGACGTTAGTGACGCTAACTAGCTAGCTGGACGTGCTGCACTGTTGGTTTACACCTATTTTTAAAAACAGCTCAGAAGTTTAGTGAAGTCATACAGAGATCTTGGCTCTGCTATAGATACATTACACTTTATATTACGACTATAAATAAACCAAAGTGAGAACATTTAGACCGGCTTAGCCTACAGTCCGGTGGGATTTATCAAATGGTTCCCTGACGTAGCTGCTGTTAGCTTTATTTGTTTTATACTCTGACATTTTGCAATGTTTTACTGTTTACTAAACTTGGGGACAACATTAAAACCTTTCTATCCAGCTCATGCAGCTTTGAGGTAGGGCTAAAAGAAAGCCTATTTGAAATATTTCCACTAGATTTGATTATTCAGCTTAAAGGTGGGGTAGGTAAGTGTGAGAAACCGGCTCGAGATACACTTGTTGTTATATTCCATGGAATGCTCTTAACATCCCGATAGCAATGAATATCTTCAGTGCTTTGACAATAAATCCATAAAAACATGTCATCTGTGGAAGCCGTGGCGCTGTAAAAAGCACGACCAATCATCTGAGCCGGCCCGGCTAAAGTAACTGGATGGCCTACCTGCCTGTCAGCCTTCCATCTGTGCACAAACTTATCTCGTGCCCTCATTGGTCATGTGCGCGTTCGTGTGTGTTGGAGGAGGGGCTCTGTGAGGAAGGGGCAGATTATTTGTATTTTCAAATTCTAGCGCACTCGAGCTGGTTTCTCCAAAATGACCTACCCCACCTTTAAAGTGTATTTAATTTATCCTAATTTAATAATAATAGGACAATCAGAAATGGACAGCAGCCCGTAGCCTGTTCTCTCTTTCTGCAGCGCTGTCAAAGGGATGCAAGCTGTCACTTCTTCTCTTTAGTTTAAACAAAAGAAAAAACAGTAATTCATTTTAAATAAAGCTTCAGGGACTGTTTTGTCTGTAATGCTTAGTTACATTTTGCAATGATCATTTTGCAACCCTGCGTTTAATATTATTAATTCATTTTTTTTCCTTTTCTCTTGTTTTCTCTGTTATTAGGAACATTCAGGAGAAAATGGACCCCCCGTGGTGCTGCAGAAAGAGAAACAGCGATCAGGGACCCCCTCCTCCCAAACCTCTGCTTCCTGCCGACTGAACAGCTGATCAGGGAACAGACTGCAGAGCGCATCACTTTATACACTTTAAAGGTCTCCTATTATACTATTTGTAGGCATATATTATAGGTCTCCGAGACGAGAGCTCATTCAGGAGAATTCTCCCAGCAGATACTCAGCTAAATGCTGCCGTGATTAAACTCCATATCATGTTCCAAACCACATCAAGGATTATCTCTGAACCAGTATGGAGCTCAAACTCTTTTTCTCTCTCAGGTTTACCACAAGGTGAGTTCCTTTTGATTTCCTGCTTCTTTACACATACTCTCTCCTGTACAGGTTAGCTCTGAGTGTTAGCATGCTAATGTAAACACAGACCATATTACGTCCAGAACACGTCTTTCATTGTTTCTGATAGCAACGTTTCTGATAGGCCCGAGGGTGTAAATGTAACGGGTCACAGCCGTAAGTGACTCGTTATCGATCAGGAAACGGACAGCGAAGCATCTGAGTGTGTTTTCTGGCATTTAATCTGAGAACAAACATAAAATGTCCTTAACATCTGCATTGCACATCCTCAGCAGTGCTCACGTCATTGTGTCTAGTATATATATATATATATATATATATATATACATACTAGCTTATTTATACAATTAGAGCAGGGGTGCCCACACTTTTTCAGCTTGGGAGCTACTTTTAAAATGACCAAGCCCAAAAGATCTACCTACAGGGCCGCCCCTGCCCAATCTGTGTCGCGAGCGCAGGAGGGGGGGGGGGTGCTAGTGGAGTAAACGGCGGATAAACTGTGGCATTTGCGCTTCAGATGAAGAGGTGAGGCCCCCTCATAACTGCATGAACCCGTATGGCACAATACAACTCAGACTGGCTTACCTGTACGTCAATCAAGTGGCAAATGCCATAGTAAGGATGGATGATAGGCTAACTTTAAAAAAAAAAAAAATTAAAAAAAAAAAATTAAATTTTTTTTTTTTCTTTCCTTTTTTTTTTTTCAATGCCATGCGATCTACCCACACTACCTTCGCGATCGACCGGTCGATCGCGATCGACGTAATGGGCACCCCTGAATTAGAGAAATTATGAAATGACCAGGGAAATCTTATTTTTAAATAATCACACAAAATACAAACACATACATACCTGAGAACAAACACAAAATGTCCTTAACATCCGCGTTGCACATCTTTACAAAAAGAAAAGAAAGAAAAATCTGAAAGTGTTGCCATGTAAACAAACAAAATGGCGCAGACCGCGTCTATTTCGCGCCAAAACCACACCATAAATATCACACAAAATGCTATTTCTTATGATGGAAACCGAACAAAAACGGGTTAATAATGTACCCAAATTGACACTAACCAACATACATCACTTTCATCAACTTAAATAGCCGGTTAACCACACACTGCGACACAATTCCTAGCACAACTCACCCTCAGCAGCACTTCAGTGTGAGGGGAGAGCGGGATGACATTCAGGAAGTAGACAAAGACGTGCAAGGGGAAAGTGTTCCCACTAGAAACATCACTCAAAAATATGAAACGAAACAATGTCATAAAGATAAAATTCACAACTTATTGTAAATCATCCTTTATAAACTAATAATTATGTATACACATTTTTAACTCTGTTACATAAGGCCCGCCCACATTTGAGTAATGTCATCATGACGCAGCAAATCTGGATCAGCTCCGTTGTTCCCCCGTTTTTAGAGATGTGGGTACGGAGGAAAAGAGAGAGGGTTTTATTTTCTGTCACTTGGTGAGTCTCCCGACACACCGGGGACACACCGGGGACACACCGGGGATACACCGGGGACACACCGGGGACACACCGGGGACACACCGGGGATACACCGGGGACACACCGGGGACACACCGGGGACACATATTGATGTATAGAAGACATCAAGAAGTGCATTTTGCATGATAGGAGACCTTTAAACTAACAAATCACATCTGTATGCCATATACTGCACTTATTACATTGCTGTTATCAGGTTATATATTTGCAATACTGTCTAGACACTTATATTACTTCATCTAAATTGTGTTTGCTTATATTCATCTATATTTTATCTTGCACTTTTTTGTGTCTTACGTTCAGAATTAGATTTTTTTTCTGTGTCTTTTTTTTCATATATAATGAATGACTATAGCTTGAGTCGGTCTGATTCCCCAAAACTCTTATTACCAAACATCTGCTTTTCTATTGTTGTTGCACTATAAAAATAATAAAAAAATAAAACACTTGATAAACTCACTTCTGCTGATACTTGTTTTACTGCTGTTGGTGTTAAAGTCCATGATCGATTTCCTCTGTCTTCCATGCTGCTCATGATATGAGACATGAAGCTGCAGAGAGAGGATGGATATATTCTAACCCAGTGGTTCGCAACTGGTTGGTCGCGACCCAAAAGTAGTTCGCGGACCCGTTCAACCCGTTTTTCTTTGTTTTTTTTCGAAAGAAGTCAAACTCTTATTTTGAAGGCCCGATGTTCTAACGCTGTGCATGCAGTAGGCGTTGGACTGGAAGTACCGGAGACCATATAGTGATCATCTTCTCAATAAAACATCTTTGCTGATGTTTTTTCGACTCTTCTGGCCAATCAGAATCAAGATTGTTGCTGGAAGTCCCCACGGAGAATAACTTTGCGGTAGAACACTCTTTATACATCCATGGGTACAACTTCAGATACAAATGAACACATAATGAAATACGACCCCCGGTTTGATGATTGACAGGTCCCAGAACAATGGGAGCTATCTACCCTTACCCACAATTTAAAGTGATTCACACAGACTCTCCTCTTTACTCTTCTCTCTGTGAGGAGCAGCAAGCTGTCAGAACAAAGTGAAAAACACAATGGCATAAAATATTATTAATATGTCGGGTAGTAATAGATGTATTTATTTTCTTCTCAGAGTGTACCAGAATGCGTAGTTTATATGTTAGTATTTCTAAAAATGTCCTGGGGGAGAATCCCCCCAGACCCCCTGCTGGGGTTGGGTTTTCATCATGTGTGCCTTTTTATGTGATACAGTTCAGCCTTGATTCCATCATCTCATTAAACCTTTTTTAAAAGCATACTTTGGTTATGTGAAGGGATATAAGGGATATATGCACTGTACTTCACTTTCATTAATATTGTCTGCTGAAAGGCGTATATATATATTACAGCACGATTTTTTGTTGAATAGATTTGAGTGGTTCAAAATTTCGGGTCGCGATTTATTGACAAAGAGAAAAGTGGGTCAAGAGGCCTGACAGTTGAGAACCACTGCTCTAACCTCTACTTTGGGATTACATGAAAATAACAAAATTGAATTAAAATAGTACTTTTTAAATACTTTGTTTATTTCATTTACTGAGGTTTTAACCATTATTTACAACATGAAGTACATAAGCAGTTGAATAGGTCATTAAACAGTCTTGCATTTAGTTTAATTATATTAATAAGAAAAGCTTTTAATAGTATGTTCAGCAGAGCCGGGGTCTCGGTGCTGACCTGGTGTCAGTGGGACTTCATCTGGGCTGCTTTAGGGAAGAAGGAGAATATAAGCTGTTATAAACCACAGCTAGATATTAAGATCAGAAAACTAATATTGTTCAGACTCAATCTATAAAACAAGCTTTGGTTGATTAGGTAAACAAACATATTTCTATAGAATATCTAGACTTGGAGGATGAAACCCTCTTTAATGGTGACACATGCAGTACATGCACGCAGCTTTTAACCCATCCTAGTACTGGGAGCAGTGGGCAGATATTGCACAGCAGCGCAGGAGTGGGCGAGTGGGGGATGTCCGGTGCCTTGCTCAGGGGCACCACGGCAGGGCAGGAGGTGAACTGGGACCAAGTAGCAGTCCACACTCCATATTTTCAGTTCAGGGACTGTGACCCTACAGCTCACAGTCCAAGCCCCTACTGACTGACTTATTAGATCAGAAAGATTAAACTTATTTTAGATATGAAATGATATGATTAAATGACATCAGCTATATAGACACTGTAATGGCAACTTTAATGTTCCGAAGCCCTATATTCTTTTATTGCCATTACTTCACAGGAGATGGAGTGATCCAGACGCAAACAGATGATTTCCGGTCTTTTGCTGCAGTTTAGAATTATGTTTATTTAGCGTTTACATACCAAGGTTTAGTTATTCTGTCAAAGGTTGTGGTGACCTATGACCCCTTTTATACACCCGGTGCAGCTAAACCCCGCCACCAAGTGTTCAAAAATAATATTGCAGTATAAATGGCTCCTACAGACACCTTATAGGATGCTAATATATCTGAAATGACTAGGTTAGCTACGTTAGATAGCTAGCTTACAGCAGATCTGCAGTAACATCAGAAGGAGTCATGTGATCACATCAGACAGTTGTGTGTGTGTGTGTGTGTCCCCCCCCCCTGCAGGAGGATGAAGCTGGAGAAGGAGCTGGTGGCTCAGCTCTGGAGGATCTCCTGGGACGACATTCAGATGGGGAACCTAGAGAAAGTGCTGCGGAGCGGCAGCAGGATCACACTGTCACTGGTCAGCACACACACACACACACACACACACACACACACACACACACACACACACACACACACACACACATACACACACACACACACGCAACACACACACACACACACACACACACGCAAACACACACACACACACACACACACGCAAACACACACACACACACACGCAAACACACACACGCAAACACACATACACACACACACACACACACACACACACCGTGTCTCTTATTAAGTGTTTCTGCATGTCTCTGAATTCCTGAATTGAAAAAAAAAAAAAATGCCTGTAAAAGATATACACAAATATCCTAAAAATGAGTGGAAAATGTTTTAAAAATAGCCAAAGAAATATGTGCATAAAGTCAGCAAAATACCCTGAAAATGCATAAAGACCTACTATACAAAAATATATCCTAAGAAAAAGTGGAATATATCTGAACGAATCCCCCAAAAATATGTGAAACATGTCTTAAAAATGTCTGAAAACGTATTGAAAAAGAATATCTGAATAATGTGTAAGAAAAAACAGTGAGATGAAAACACAAGAGGATATATAGAATATGAAGCATTGCTGCAGATTAAACTAGCCAACATTATATAAAACATACACATCAACGCTGCAGTAATCCACACTCATCATATAAGATATAAAACATTTTACTTTAGGTACTTTAACTACATTTAGCTTCAGTAAGGTTTTGAATTCAGTACTTTTAATGGCTGACGGTTATTTCCACCCTCTCTTTCTGCAGAGAGGCTCTAACTACGGCTCCCTGATGACTGGGGATGGAAACATGCAGGTTTTTGCAAAAACTGGATATTTTAAGGTGAGTTTACATTAGAAGAAACATGTTATATTATGCACCACATACATCCCCTATTTTCCAATTCCTTTCTATATTGTTATGACTGCTGAGTGTTGCACAGAGATATCCTATAATAACTTAGTTTAGGATAAGGCCACATTATCAGGGTGTGACGCCAATGCTAGAGATCCTTAAAGCTGCACTTTCTCTACTGTCCTGCAGGGGGCGACTCCACTGGTTGATTGTATAGAAGTCTATGAGAAAATGAGCCTACTTCTCTCTGGATTTATCACCTCAGTAAATGTTTTCCTGATGAGTTTATGGTCTCAATGTGTAGTTTGAAGTCTTCTTCAACGCAGCATGTTGTTCCTTTAGTGAATGATGGTCCCGTTTGGAGTGAACATGTTGTGTTTCTCCAGGGAAACATCGTGGCCATTAAATACACCAACAGGAAGCGCATCGAGCTGAACAGGGAGGTCCTGTTCGAGCTCAAACACGTGAGTGACCTTCAGATTTACACACATTTTGTTTATAAGGAAACGAAGGAGGGCCATACCAAGTTTGTTCTCTTTTAAAATTCACGATCATTACATTTTAAACGGGAAAGGCACATGGAGAAGGCCAGTGATGCATTCAGGTGCTACTCGGAGACGGGGTGTTGTTCTTCTAAGTTGCGTGTGTTAATGAACTTAAATGTGGGAACAAGATGCTCTAAAGAAGGTGTGTCTTTTAAACACGTTGATATCTATCTAGGAGTTGTTGCAGTCGGGAACTCATTTTACTGCAACATCACATGAAAGCAGTGCAATCTCACAATGTTAGCGAAATGAAAACACAATCTGTGTATGTCCCGCCCTTTAGCCTATCACGCACAATGTGTTGGAGCGCAAGCCAATAGGAGCATGAATGTTCCATAGTGATGTCACTATGTTCCTGAAGTAAACAAAGGAGTCCAATTGAGGTGTTTCAAGCAGGTGGGGGGGAGGAGAGAAACTCCCTCTGAAGGGAACACAGGGATTTTAGCCTCTGCAGACCATTTACATGCACTAAAACCTATAGAACACACTACAGGAGAGGGGAACCAAAATAGCATAATAGACTTTTTTTTTTTGGCTTAAGCTTCAAGAAATCAGGCCAGTAGCTTTTCAGTGATCAGACATAATAACATCATAAAATTAAAATGGGTCTTTTCTGTGTTTTGTATTCCTGTGTGTGTATGCGGGACTTCGAACGAACATCTGACGAGTTCATCGGAGCGTGCATCGACCCCCCAACACCTGCATCCTCTCGAGTACTGCCCCAGAGGGAGTCTGCAGGTACACCTGTCTGTCTGTCTGTCTGTCTGTCTGTCTGTCTGTCTGTCTGTCTGTCTCTCTCTGTCTGTCTCTCTCTGCCTGTCTGTCTGTCTGTCTGTCTGTCTCTCTCTCTGCCTGTCTGTCTGTCTCTCTCTCTCTGCCTGTCTGTCTGTCTGTCTGTCTCTCTCTGCCTGTCTGTCTGTCTGTCTCACTCTCTCTGCCTGTCTGTCTGTCTGTCTGTCTCTCTCTCTCTGCCTGTCTGTCTGTCTGTCTGTCTGTCTGTCTGTATGTCTGTCTGTCTGTCTGTCTGTCTGTCTCTCTCTCTCTGCCTGTCTGTCTGTCTGTCTGTCTGTCTGTCTGTCTGTCTGTCTGTCTGTCTGCCGGTCCTGTCTGTCTGTCTGTCTGTCTGTCTGTCTGTCTGTCTGTCTGCCTGTCTGTCTGTCTGTCTGTCTGTCTGTCTCTCTCTCTCTGCCTGTCTGTCTGTCTGTCTGTCTGTCTGTCTGTCTGTCTGTCTGTCTGTCTGTCTCTGTCTGTATGTCTGTCTGTCTGTCTGTCTGTCTGTCTCTCTCTCTCTGCCTGTCTGTCTGTCTGTCTGTCTGTCTGTCTGTCTGTCTGTCTGTCTGCCGGTCTGTCTGTCTGTCTGTCTGTCTGTCTGTCTGTCTGTCTGTCTGCCTGTCTGTCTGTCTGTCTGTCTCTCTGTCTGTCTCTCTCTCTGCCTGTCTGTCTGTTACAGTCTGTATTTTGCGTCTTCAGGACATTTTGGAGAACGACAGCATCACTCTGGACTGGATGTTTAAATATTCTCTCATCAATGACATCGTTAAGGTAAATTCTTATTATTATGACTAATAATTGACCAATCAGAATTGAGTATTCCACAGAGCTGTGTAATAAATATATATATATGTATTTCTCTCTGCAGGGCATGTTGTTCCTCCACAACAGCGTGATCCTGTCTCACGGGAAACTCAAGTCCTCTAACTGTGTGGTGGATAACCGCTTCGTGCTGAAGATCACAGATTACGGTCTGTCCAGCTTCAGGTCTGAGAGCTCGGGGAAAGACGCTCACGCATATTACGCCCGTGATCATCCTGTTTACTGACACTGTGTTTTTACTTCCTTTAGCTTTCACTTTTACATGATCTGTCTGTCTGTCTGTCTTTCTGTCTGTCTGTGTGTATGTGTGTGTGTGTATGTCTGTGTGTGTGTGTGTGTGTGTGTGTGTGTGTGTGTGTGTGTGTGTGTGTGTGTGTGTGTGTGTGTGTGTGTGTGTCTGTGTGTGTGTGTGTGTGTGTGTGTGTGTCTTTCTATCCATATATCTGTAAATCAAGCTAGCTAACGTTCCCTATCTATGTACCTTGTTAGCTAGCTTACCTTAGCTCCTTAGATACCCAAGCTAGCTAGCGAATGTTAGCTATCTAGCTAAGTTAATGTACATTTTTTATTTCATATTCTGTTCTTGTACATATTCTATTATACATGTTGCATTGTTGAGGAGCTCAGGTCAGAAATATTGTCATTTCTACACTGTAGCTTTGTCATATGACAATAAAACCTTTGAAGCTTGAAGCGGTTTATTCCCATTCTGCCCCTTTTCCCATTTCGCCCCTGTCCCATGCAGCCCCAACAACAGCCTCTGATTCGACAACAGACTTCATTCAATGCTTCATGGGATGCATCATTAGATCTATAAACTCTAACCCTAACCCTAAGACCCACGACCAAGCAAAACAAGTATCATTTCATATGTGGCCTAATGTAAAAAAGGGGCGAAATGGGAAGGGGCGAAATGGGAAGACACCGTTTGAAGCTGCTTCTACACTATACGCACAGAAACCCTCCGATAACTCCCCCTCTCCCCCTGTGATGCAGAGAGGCTGTGGATGGCTCCGGAGCTGCTGCGCATGGAGGCTCCTCCTCAGGGACTCAGAAAGGAGACGTCTTCAGCTTCGGCATCGTCCTCCAGGAGGTGGCGCTGCGCCGAGGAGCCTTTTACCTGGAGGGAGACCCCTCAGCCCAAAGTAAAGTCGGTGGGTATCGAAAGTAGTCTGTTTACCAGGTATAGAAAGTAGTCTGTTTACCAGGTATAGAAAGTAGTCTGTTTACCAGGTATAGAAAGTAGTCTGATTACAATGTATAGAAAGTTCTCTGATTACCAGGTATAGAAAGTAGTCTGTTTACCAGGTATAGAAAGTAGTCTGATTACAATGTATAGAAAGTTCTCTGATTACCAGGTATAGAAAGTAGTCTGATTACAATGTATAGAAAGTTCTCTGATTACCAGGTATAGAAAGTAGTCTGATTACAATGTATAGAAAGTAGTCTGATTACAATGTATAGAAAGTAGTCTGTTTACCAGGTATAGAAAGTACTCTGATTACCAGGTATAGAAAGTACTGTGATTACCAGGTATAGAAAGTAATCTGTGTAGCAGGTATAGAAAGTACTCTGATTACCAGGTATAGAAAGTAGTCTGTGTAGCAGGTATAGAAAGTACTCTGATTACCAGGTATAGAAAGTAGTCTGTGTAGCAGGTATAGAAAGTACTCTGATTACCAGGTATAGAAAGTACTCTGATTACCAGGTATAGAAAGTACTCTGTTTACCAGGTATAGAAGTAGTCTGTGTAGCAGGTATAGAAAGTACTCTGATTACCAGGTATAGAAAGTACTCTGTTTACCAGGTATAGAAAGTAGTCTGTGTAGCAGGTCATAGAGTCCTGTTGTGAACCCCACAAAGTTTTATGATAGAAATGTATAGTAGGGTCTCCAGCACGTAGAAACTGCCGGATGCTAACCTGCATGTTGGGACATTAGCACGATTAGCATAAATTGCGTTAATTAACATATGCAGACAATAGATAAAAAAAATGGCTTGGCTGATTTGGACAGTTTTTGAGTAGTTTGGGGGTTATTGAGGATGCTGAATCCATTTCTGACATTTTCAGGATCAAAAATGATAGTTTAACCAGGAAGTGGTCATCTGTACTCTCTGTGGGCTGATTGTGACCATGAGTAGAGTTGGACCATTGGATGTAGAGAACATGATGAAAATGATTACTTCAACTGTGGACAATTGTTTTCCAAATAATTAACCTGTCCACTCCAATGTTCCCGAGTACTGTAAAACTTCAAAATTGACCAAATACATGTCAAAGTCATAGGACGACAAATATAGCAGTTTTGGATCCTGAAAATGTCAGAAATTGATTCGGCATCCTCAATAACCCCCCGGACCTCTCAGAAACTGACATTTTAAAGTCCTAGAAAGACTTTTAAAAAGTCCTTAAAGTCGGTGTGTGTCAAGGTGTGTTTATCATCATAAGGGGTCATTTTACAGCAGCATGTTTTCTGACAGCTTTAGCTACTTACAGATTAAGATTTTGCATAAAACTAAACAAAAAGTTAACTTTAATCTTAATGCATCTCTAAAGATTAAGCTAATACCAAAAAGTTCATAAACATATTCAATACATTATAAAAAGTAAAGAAAGAAACACTTACATATTAATAATGTCACATAATTGATCACATTTAAAGGCAATTTTACAGCAATTTTTACTTGAGATTTCCAATGTATGACTTTACCTTGAGATGAAGTATTTTGACAGTCAAGTAAAGGTACTTTTACTCAGATAAAGGCTCTGAATACTTCTTCCTCGTCTGCAGGCAGCTTTTGCAGAGCGGCTCGTCCTCCATTTGTATTTAAAAGTGTGATTTTGCAGCTCTTTCTGCCTCATTAGTGAAATGAGTCTCTGTGGCTCTTCTGCGTGCCAGCTGGACTCGGCAGTCTCTTCCTTCTTCTCCAGGTTTATTTCCAAAAAGGCTTTCCAGGAATTAATGTGCAGAGGCTTCATTAACTCTGAAACAGGCTCGCAGTCAAACGTGCGAACAGCTAGAAATCACAGAGGAACCATTAAAGCAGACATGGAAAAGTTTCTGCTTCCAAACCACAGCCGGCAGGAAGCAGGCGAGCAGAGAGTGTTTCTAGGAATGATGGAGGAAAAACAGGTTTCACTTAAAACTCCCAACTCTAACAGGGAGCTCTTTACTCGTCTGTCCTGTACGGTATCAAGTCATATTATTTAGCTTAAAGGAGCCCTATTCTGCTTTTGGGGGCTTCCCTCTCCTGTAGTGTGTTCTATAGGTTTTAGTGCATGTCAATGGACTGCAGAGGCTAAAATCCCTGAGTTCCCTTAATCCAGGGCTGTCAAACTCAATTTCATCGCAGGCCACATTCGCATTATGGTTGCACTCAAAGGGCCGGTTGTAACTTTAAGACTATAAAAAAATATACCTATATAACTATTTAATATATATGAAATAATATATTATCGGATAGGGTAATAACTTCATAATTAACTACGTCTGAAAGCAGAAGTCTAGGGCAAATAATTGCAAGTCTCTTCAGTGCGCGTGTCACAAAACGAAATGCATTGTGGGACATGTAGTTTAGGGGCAACCTGCTTTTGTAAAGCGCCATGTAACCGTATAATAAACGTATTATATTCTTTGCAAGCTCTTACGGGCCACATAAAATGAGTTATCTATAACATTTTTTTTATGCATGCTTCTTAGTTAACATTAAGCCGTCTTTGGCTCTTTTCTAATGTAACAATGTAAATGTCCCCTCTGTGGGACGGATAAAGGTATTCTGATTCTGATTACAGCATCAAAACTAAACTGGAAATGATTAATTACAATGCTTGTAAACATTTGCACAAATAACCCCCCCCCCCCCCCTGCAGAGATCGTGGACCGGGTGGTTCTGGGAGAGTGGCCCTGCCTCCGGCCCACCACCGACCCCCAGAGCCACAGCCCTGAGCTGGGCCAGCTGATGCAGCGCTGCTGGGCGGAGGAGCCCACCGAGAGACCCGAGTTCAACCACATCCGGCTGCTGCTGCGCAAACAGAACAAGTGAGAGAGAATCAAACTAACTGCAGGAATGAGTCCTAAAACCCCTTTCATCACTTCCTGTCCCCCGGTCTGAGAGTCAATGGTTCTCTGAATGTGTTTTTGGTTGTTAGCCTGAAATAAAGTCTGTGTCAGAAATCATAAAGTGGTGTTAATATGTAAGATAAGGTAAGATGGACCTTTATTAATCCCCGTGGGGACATTCAGTGGTTTAACAGCAACAGGGTGAGAATGAAAAACAGGACAGATTCACACAGATTAGAGATTGATCAAATCAAAGATAAAAATAAAATGATATAGAGTTAAGTAACTCTAAAATGTGGAGATTGTCCTGCTGAGCTGAACGTGTAAGTATCATAATGGAGGAATCCCATTGGACCAGGGAGATGCTGCCTTCAGGGACCAACACAGGAATGGTTTCTATAGAGGACCCATCTCTGATTACTGTGGTACGCTGCGCCTAGTGTACGCTCCTCTCTGGATCTGTGGGTTCATGTGTGTGTGTGTGTGTGTGTGTGTGTGTGTGTGTGTGTGTGTGTGTGTGTGTGTGTGTGTGTGTGTGTGTGTGTGTGTGTGTGTGTGTGTGTGTGTGTGTGTGTGTGTGTGTGTGTGTGTGTGTGTGTGTGTGTGTGTGTGTGCAGGGAGTCGAGGACTAACATCCTGGATAACCTCCTCTCCCGGATGGAGCTGTACGCCAACAACCTGGAGGAGCTGGTGGAGGAGCGCACTCAGGCGTATCACGAAGAGAAGAGGAAAGCAGAGACCCTGCTGTACCAGATACTACCTCAGTGAGTACTCTGTGTACTAATACTACCTCAGTGAGTACTCTGTGTACTAATACTACCTCAGTGAGTACTCTGTGTACTAATACTACCTCAGTGAGTACTGCTGTACCAGATACTACCTCAGTGAGTACTCTGTGTACTTATACTACCTCAGTGAGTACTCTGTGTACTAATACTAACCTCAGTGAGTACTCTGTGTACTAATACTACCTCAGTGAGTACTGCTGTACCAGATACTACCTCAGTGAGTACTGCTGTACCAGATACTACATCAGTGAGTACTCTGTGTTCTTATACTACCTCAGTGAGTACTGCTGTACCAGATACTACCTCAGTGAGTACTCTGTGTACTTATACTACCTCAGTGAGTACTCTGTGTACTTATACTACCTCAGTGAGTACTCTGTGTACTTATACTACCTCAGTGAGTACTCTGTGTACTTATACTACCTCAGTGAGTACTGCTGTACCAGATACTAACTCAGTGAGTACACTGTGTACTTATACTACCTCAGTGAGTACTCTGTGTACTTATACTACCTCAGTGAGTACTGCGAGTACTTATACTGCTGTACCAGATACTACCTCAGTGATTAATGCTGTACCAGATACTACCTTAGTAAGTACTGCGTGTACCAGATACTACCTCAGTGAGTACTGTGTGTACTTATACTGCTGTACCAGATACTACCTCATTAAGTGCTTCGTGTACCAAATACTACTTCACTGAGTACTGTGTACTAATACTGCTGTACCAGATACTACCTCAGTGAGTACTGCGTGTACCAGATACTACCTCAGTGAGTACGGTGTGTACCAGATACTACCTCAGTGAGTACGGTGTGTACCAGATACTACCTCAGTGAGTACTGTGTGTACTAATACTAACCTCAGTGAGTACTCTGTGTACTAATACTACCTCAGTGAGTACTGCTGTACCAGATACTACCTCAGTGAGTACTGTGTGTACTAATACTGCAGACCCTACCTGTTCCACGTGTCTCCTCAGCTCGGTGGCGGAGCAGCTGAAACGGGGCGAGACGGTTCAGGCCGAGGCCTTCGACTCGGTCTCCATTTACTTCAGCGACATCGTGGGATTCACCGCCATCTCAGCTGAGAGCACGCCGCTGCAGGTTATTCAAATATATAATATATAAATATAATTATTAACAATCTGTAAACAGTACCAGCTACTTGGTTTATTTTCCATGCTGTACTTCTGCGCTATTTGTTTTTTACTAATTGTTTTTTCATTATTTAACATAATACTCAATTATTAAATATGAAACATGTTGATATTTAACATTTATATATGTAACTATTCAATGTGTACATTTTATTATGATATATAACAACAATAAATATGTAAAAATGTGAATATTACAGTGGTGTATTTATATTTATAAAGATATTATTGCTGAAAAAGTATTATACTTTCTGAGAGTGGTATCTGCAGTTAATCCTGTGAGATGCTTATGAGTGTGTATTATATTCATATTATAATACATGATATATAGTATTATACATATAATAAGGTCGTTTCTCTGCAGGTGGTGACGCTGCTCAACGACCTCTACACCTGTTTCGACGCCATCATCGACAACTTTGATGTTTACAAGGTGGAAAAACAACACAGACTATTCTCTTTAAGAACTTATCTTAATGTGTTGATACGGAGGCCGAGAGGAGCGAACCCTCTGCAACGACCCAGAGCATTTCCTTTAGGAGACGTTTCAGAAACGATGCAGATATAAAAACACAAATGTTCCAATGTGCGTCACTCTTTAGTGTCCCCTGGTCTCCCAGCTGTGTGCGTCACTCTTTAGTGTCCCCTGGTCTCTCAGCTGTGTGCGTCACTCTTTAGTGTCCCCTGGTCTCCCAGCTGTGTGCGTCACTCTTTAGTGTCCCATTCTCCCAGCTGTATGCGTCACTCTTTAGTGTCCCCTTCTCCCAGCTGTGTGCATCACTCTTTAGTGTCCCATGGTCTCCCAGCTGTGTGCGTCACTCTTTAGTGTCCCATGGTCTCCCAGCTGTGTGCGTCACTCTTTAGTGTCCCATGGTCTCCCAGCTGTGTGCGTCACTCTTTAGTGTCCCCTTCTCCCAGCTGTGTGCATCACTCTTTAGTGTCCCCTGGTCTCCCAGCTGTGTGCGTCACTCTTTAGTGTCCCCTGGTCTCCCAGCTGTGTGCGTCACTCTTTAGTGTCCCATTCTCCCAGCTGTGTGCGTCACTCTTTAGTGTCCCCTTCTCCCAGCTGTGTGCATCACTCTTTAGTGTCCCATGGTCTCCCAGCTGTGTGCGTCACTCTTTAGTGTCCCATGGTCTCCCAGCTGTGTGCGTCACTCTTTAGTGTCCCCTTCTCCCAGCTGTGTGCATCACTCTTTAGTGTCCCCTGGTCTCTCAGCTGTGTGCGTCACTCTTTAGTGTCCCCTGGTCTCCCAGCTGTGTGCGTCACTCTTTAGTGTCCCATTCTCCCAGCTGTGTGCGTCACTCTTTAGTGTCCCCTTCTCCCAGCTGTGTGCATCACTCTTTAGTGTCCCATGGTCTCCCAGCTGTGTGCGTCACTCTTTAGTGTCCCATGGTCTCCCAGCTGTGTGCGTCACTCTTTAGTGTCCCATGGTCTCCCAGCTGTGTGCGTCACTCTTTAGTGTCCCCTTCTCCCAGCTGTGTGCATCACTCTTTAGTGTCCCATGGTCTCCCAGCTGTGTGCGTCACTCTTTAGTGTCCCCTGGTCTCCCAGCTGTGTGCGTCACTCTTTAGTGTCCCATTCTCCCAGCTGTGTGCGTCACTCTTTAGTGTCCCCTTCTCCCAGCTGTGTGCATCACTCTTTAGTGTCCCATGGTCTCCCAGCTGTGTGCGTCACTCTTTAGTGTCCCATGGTCTCCCAGCTGTGTGCGTCACTCTTTAGTGTCCCCTTCTCCCAGCTGTGTGCATCACTCTTTAGTGTCCCCTGGTCTCTCAGCTGTGTGCGTCACTCTTTAGTGTCCCCTGGTCTCCCAGCTGTGTGCGTCACTCTTTAGTGTCCCATTCTCCCAGCTGTGTGCGTCACTCTTTAGTGTCCCCTTCTCCCAGCTGTCTGCATCACTCTTTAGTGTCCCATGGTCTCCCAGCTGTGTGCGTCACTCTTTAGTGTCCCATGGTCTCCCAGCTGTGTGCGTCACTCTTTAGTGTCCCATGGTCTCCCAGCTGTGTGCGTCACTCTTTAGTGTCCCCTTCTCCCAGCTGTGTGCATCACTCTTTAGTGTCCCATGGTCTCCCAGCTGTGTGCGTCACTCTTTAGTGTCTCCTTGTCTCCGTTGTGTCTGAGCTTCTTCAGCGTGTGGTTTCTGCAGCTTTTAGTAAACGCTGCGCATGTCTCCTCAAGTCGCTGAATGTTCTCTAAACGCTGCATGTGTTGTCAAGTTGCTGAAGATGTTTCTTCATGTGGAACATTCTGGTTTTTATATCTGCGTCCTTTCTGAAGCTGCACCGAGTTTCTCCTGAGTTCTGGGCCGTAAAAGCGTGTTGGCACCTGTAGGCCGCCGTCGTTTAAATAAAAAAAGAAGAATTAGCTCTGTTTGTAAGTTTTTTAAACGTATGCATGAAATACACGTAAAATGGAGTGCACCCCTCCCCTGCAGGTGGAGACGATTGGCGACGCCTACATGGTGGTGTCGGGGTTGCCGGTGAGGAACGGGAACTTGCACGGGAGGGAAATTGCCCGCATGGCGCTCGCCCTGCTGCACGCCGTGCGAACGTTCAAGATCTGCCACCGGCCCGAGCAGCAGCTGGAGCTGAGGATAGGAGTTCACAGCGGTGAGTACACACACACACAACTCTAACCAACACGTCAGAGAATACAGATCCATCTTCTACTGCAGGATGTGCAGAGGATGGGAGAGGAGCAGGGTCCCGAATTAATAAAAGGGCAAGCTGACGATTTTTGTGAATTTTAAAGGTGGGGTATGTAATTTATTTCAGATACACTTGTTGTTATATTCCATGGAATGCTCTTAACATCCCGATAGCAATGAATACATTAAATGCTTTGACAATAAATACATAAAAAAATGTCCTCTGTGGAAGCCGTGGCGCTGTAAAAAGCACGACCAATCATCTGAGCCGGCCCGGCTAAAATAACTGGATGGCCTACCTGCCTGTCAGCCTTCCATCTGTGCATAAACTTATCTGGTGCCCTCATTGGTCATGTGCGCGTTCGTGTGTGTTGGAGGAGGGGCTCTGTGAGGAAGTGGCAGATTTCTTCCGGTTGTGTATTTTCAAATTCTAGCGCACTCGAGCTGGTTTCTCCAAAATGACCTACCCCACCTTTAAGTAAATATGTGTCTGGGATAAAGATTGAAAAGATTCGAAGGTTTTATTGTCATACGCATAGCGAGTATTGCTCCTCCAACAATGCAAGGTTGTAAAGGTAATAAAAGCAATTCTGATTCTGATGTGACCCTCGGGCCGATTGCCGAGCAGCAGTCGTGTGTAAAGGTCTACAATTCTGCACCAGGTTAAAAGATAACATGACGAGTAAGAAAATATATATTATGGATAAAACAAAGTTGACCACTTCGGATAATTGAAATGCTAGTGTTTTTATTCTGCTCGAATTTTATGCACAACATACATTTTCTTCTGGACTTGTTGGAGTGTAGGATGTTTGCAAAAGCAAGTGCTGCATTACATTTAACGTTTACAATAATTTGATGTTAGATCAGGACTATTTTATATTCTCTGCTCTGGAGATGCATGAGCTTTCCGTGTGTTTCCTGTGCTGCAGGGCCGGTGTGTGCGGGGGTGGTGGGTCTGAAGATGCCGCGCTACTGTTTGTTCGGAGACACGGTCAACACGTCGTCACGCATGGAGTCCAGCGGCGAAGGTCAGACATGTTTTTATTTTTCAATGTTGTGCAGATTCATCAGTATGTTTTCACTTCACTGCACAGCTCTTCTGCTCTGAAATTCTGATGTACTGCAGTTCATTTGTCTTAATCTTATAATACATGCTTTTTTGTATATTTATCTTTTCTAAATTCTATAATAGGTTTTATATTGTCAAATCATTTCTATGTCGTTTTATACGGAGGCCAACAGGAGTAAACTCGCTGCAGCTTCACAAACGATGCAGATATAAAAACACAAAGGGTTCCACATGAAGAAACAGCTTCAGCGCACACAGCTGGGAGACCAGGGGACACTAAAGAGTGACGCACACAGCTGGGAGATCAGGGGACACTAAAGAGTGACGCACACAGCTGGGAGATCAGGGGACACTAAAGAGTGACGCACACAGCTGGGAGACCAGGGGACACTAAAGAGTGACGCACACAGCTGGGAGACCAGGGGACACTAAAGAGTGACGCACACAGCTGGGAGATCAGGGGACACTAAAGAGTGACGCACACAGCTGGGAGACCAGGGGACACTAAAGAGTGACGCACACAGCTGGGAGACCAGGGGACACTAAAGAGTGACGCACACAGCTGGGAGATCAGGGGACACTAAAGAGTGACGCACACAGCTGGGAGATCAGGGGACACTAAAAAGTGACGCACATTGGACACTAAGGCTGCGTCTCACTTCGGTTATTTTTCATTTCCTCGGTCCTCGGTCCTCGGTATCACCGGAAGTTGATTTGTCTGCGCCATCTTGAGTAGCGTCCCATTGCCCTTATTTCTGCCGGAGGACCGAGGAGCGAGGAGCGATAATGGAGGAGCGATAACCGAGGAACCACCAGACCATCCTCCGGTGAAATCCCCAGCCACTCGCCCCGCCCCATTACTGTGTATCGCTCACTGATTGGACGATGCAGTGCATGCACTGATCTGATGCTTCTTGCCATGAGAGCAGTTTCCCAGCGGAGTGAAGAAAACACATGAAACTCACGGGACTCACTCCTCAGTTTATACTGTGTTTTGTTTCAATGAATGTATCATTTAGTTACTAATATGTGATTTATCTGAACAACAAAGTGGACAAAAATTATTTTATTCATTTCTTGGAAACATTTTCATGATCGCTTTTTTCGTTTTATATTTTCATTTATTGTCCTTTCCATTCAGTCAGTCATTAAGTGATGTTTCAAATGTTAATGTGCTACATATCCACACAAATTACATTTTAAGAATGGCGTTTATCTTTTTTGAGAATGAGTTCTTATTTGATTTGATTTATTTGGGTCTACAACAGATGATACACATGTATATGTCAGTAAATGTGTACTAACAGAGGCGGGGGTGTTTGTGAAAACAACGGGACATGAGCTGCTGTCAGACGATCAGCTGTGCGGTGTCATCACAAACGGACGTCGCTTCACGTGACGCTCCGGAGGAAAGGACGTCCCATTGCTTTTAAAACTCATTTCCCTGCTTCTCGTGGTTTCCTTGCGTCTCTCCATGCTTCCCCGGTGGGAGGGACTAGTCGCAGGGAAACGACGCAAGTGAGGGACGCAAGGATTTCATTTAACCGAAGTGGGACGCAGCTTAAAAAGTGACGCACACAGCTGGGAGACCAGGGAACACTAAAGAGTGACGCACACAGCTGGGAGATCAGGGGACACTAAAGAGTGACGCACACAGCTGGGAGATCAGGGAACACTAAAGAGTGACGCACACAGCTGGGAGATCAGGGGACACTAAAGAATGACGCACACAGCTGGGAGACCAGGGGACACTAAAGAGTGACGCACACAGCTGGGAGACCAGGGAACACTAAAGAGTGACGCACACAGCTGGGAGATCAGGGGACACTAAAGAGTGACGCACACAGCTGGGAGATCAGGGGACACTAAAGAGTGACGCACACAGCTGGGAGACCAGAGAACACTAAAGAGTGACGCACACAGCTGGGAGACCAGAGAACACTAAAGAGTGACGCACACAGCTGGGAGACCAGGGGACACTAAAGAGTGACGCACACAGCTGGGAGATCAGGGGACACTAAAGAGTGACGCACACAGCTGGAGACCAGGGGACACTAAAGAGTGACGCACACAGCTGGGAGACTAGGGGACACTAAAAAGTGACGCACACAGCTGGGAGACCAGGGGACACTAAAGAGTGACGCACACAGCTGGGGACCAGGGGACACTAAAGAGTGACGCACACAGCTGGGAGACTAGGGGACACTAAAGAGTGACGCACACAGCTGGGAGACTAGAGGACACTAAAAAGTGACGCACACAGCTGGGAGACCAGGGGACACTAAAGACTGACGCAGACAGCTGGGAGACCAGGGGACACTAAAGAGTGACGCACACAGCTGCGAGATCAAGGGACACTAAAGAGTGACGCACACAGCTGGGAGACCAGGGGACACTAAAGAGTGACGCACACAGCTGGGAGACCAGGGCTGAAGTCGATTAGTCCATTTAGCTTAGGAACCTTCCTAACGGAGTGAAATGACCCGGAAGTCCCTCAGTGGCAGCCATGATAAGTGCCGTTCGAATTCTCTAGATGATAGGAAAGGAGGTTTCAAACTTCCTTTATAACCTCCTTTAGCTTAGGAACCACTGGACCTCCCTCACCGAAAGGAGAGGAGAAAATGCTGACCCACAATGCCTTGCGGCCGCAGCATTTGCCGTCATACAACAGTCGGCCGTTCACGGAAACAACCGATTCTGACTGAGAAATGATATCATGAAAGTTACGGTGCTTATTAAGCTTTTTAAAACGTATGTGGTAAGTTGCCAAAGTGCTTTGTTTTGAACGTTCATCAGTATTATAATCAAAAAGAGAAATATGAACGTTAGTTTTTACTGAAATGATCAAATAAAGTCAACATTTCTCAGTCTTTACTGAGCTGTGTGGTTTGTTCAACTTTTAAAAGATGTTTGAATGGTGATTTACACAGTGATAGATGTTAAGGACTAACGGTTATAATAAATACATTTGTATTGATTTTAAGATCTTTTCATCCAATCATACGTATTGGGATCATTTGTATTAATGTGGACCGGAGGGAGAGGGAGACGAGCATAAGTTTCACTTTCCTTTTTTATTTCAATTCCAGCTTTGGTCCTGAAGAATCTGTTTCTCTGTTGTCTACGTTCATAAAGCCTAAAGCAACAGCATCAGAGCACGGAGCAGAGTCTCTAGATGAGTTTACAGGAGTCCCTCTTATTAAACATCCATGTTGTAGTCCGCTGTATAGAAAACTGTAGTTTCCATAGTTTCCCCACAGCAGCAGACGCACATTCATGACGTCCGCTGGCGCATCATCAAAGTCAAAGTCAGCTTTATTGTCAAAATGATATGTGTTATACATCCAGAAATCTCGAGATATCGTTTCCCGCAGTCCCACAGTGTGACATGTAAACATACAACAAAACAAAAAGGGCCTAGATAAACGGGGTATGCAATTTAAAATGTTAATAGTATATTTAAAATATTCAAAGTACAGTGTCAGTGCAGTAGCAGCGGAGTTGGGCAGAAAAGTGACTGGTGGTGGATGAGGGAAGGTTGTGTGTGTGTGTGTGTGTGTG
The DNA here is from genome assembly GCA_031216635.1 of Dissostichus eleginoides. Lineage (NCBI taxonomy): Eukaryota > Metazoa > Chordata > Actinopteri > Perciformes > Nototheniidae > Dissostichus > Dissostichus eleginoides. The sequence goes on along the minus strand of CM062272.1, from coordinate 3,885,221 downwards.
TGTGTGGGGGGGGGGGGGGGTTAAAGTCCAGGACCATTTGGGGCAGGGGGGAAAGGTGGGAGGCAGGGTGGAGAGTTCAGGGGAGAGATGTCAGAGAGAGGGAGGGAGGGGAGAGAGTTCAGCATCCTGACCGCCTGGTGGAGGAAGCTGTTCCCCAGCCTGTTGGTGCGCGAGCTGAGGCTGAGGAACCTTCTCCCTGAAGGCAGGAGGCTGAAGAGGCTGTTGGAGGGGTGGGTGGAGTCACCCACGATGCTGAGTGCTTTGCGGGTGAGGCGGGTGTTATATATGTCCTGTAGTGATGGGAGTGAGGCACCGATGATCCTCTGGGCAGAGTTCACAATGCGCTGCAGGCTCTTGCGGTTGGAGGCGGTGCAGCTTCCAAACCACAGCGTGATACAGCTGCTGAGGATGCTCTCAGTGGCGCCTCGGTAAAAAGACAGCATGATGGGGGGTGATGCTCCGGCTCGCTTGAGCTTCCGGATGAAGTACAGGCGCTGCTGGGCTTTCCTCGCTAGTGCGGTGGTGTCATAAACATCATAAACACGTCGGATAGTGAAAGTGCAGTCGGATTCTCTAAAGCACCGCAGTCTCTTCTCCTAAGTCCTTTTGAATTCTCCTATCCACTATCCCTTAACCCCGTGACGTTTCACTCAGAGGTCAAGGAATAGACGATAGGGTTAGACGTTAGGAGCTGATTTTTGGATTATCCGACCGCAACCCAGGGGACACTAAAGAGTGACCCACAGACCAGGGGACACTAAAGAGTGACGCACACAGCTGGGACGTTCAGGATTATAAAGCTGAACAACTGTCTCTGTTGTTGGAAACTTACCTAAAATGTTTTATGGTCTTATGTTAACAATGTGGTCACATGACTCCTTCTAATGTTACTGCAGATCTGCTGAAAGCTAGCTAGCTAATGTGTGTGTGTGTGTGTGTGTGTGTGTGTGTGTGTGTGTGTGTGTGTGTGTGTGTGTGTGTGTGTGTGTGTGTGTGTGTGTGTGTGTGTGTGTGTGTGTGTGTGTGTGTGTGTGTGTGTGTGTGTGTGTGTGTGTGCAGCACTGAAGATCCATGTCTCGGCGGCGACTCACGACATCTTGCAGGAGTTTAACTGCTTCCAGCTGGAGAGGAGAAGAGAGATCGACGTGAAGGGCAAAGGGAAGATGACCACCTATTGGCTCCTGGGCGAGAGCGACAGCCAATGAAAAGACAGCTTCCAGGAGACAGAGAGGAGGGGACAGAGGGACTCCAAAAAACTAGAGAGTAGGGCGCGCTGACAGAGGAGACCCTTCTGAAACCTGTGCAAAGACATCACTAATAACTTTATATCGTGTGCTGCAGGTCTCATGTGTTGTACGAGTTAAGGTGGGTTTACGGTTGATTTGCAGGCTGTACGTCTAAGGTTCGGAGCTCCACTGCTGACAGGCTGTGCTCGGCTCTTTAACAGAGGTTCAGGAAGTTAACCAGACGTAGATTAGACAAAACAACCCGTTACAGTGTGTTTGGAATGGAGAACAGGAAGGAGAGAAAGGAAATGAAGGAGTGGAAGGACAGAAGAGAAATGCCCAGTCCTCGTCCTCCTGTCAGAGGACATTCAGATGGATTCAGACTGGAGGAAAATGCTGATGCACTCACAACGTACATGCATGAACAACGTAAAGGGAGGGAGAGTGTGACGACAGAGGAAACACTTCTGAGACCTGTGCAGGAACAGGATGTAAAGGAAGGAGCAGAGACATGCAAAGAGACATCAATAATAACTTCATATCGTGTGCTGCAGGTCTCATGTGTTGTTTGTACGAGTTAAGGTGGGTTTACGATTGATTTGCAGGTTGTAAAGAAGGCAGGAAGAGACGTCCCCGGTCCTCGTCCTCCGGTCCTCGTCCTCCGGTCAGAAGACTTTTTCATTTCTGATGGATTCAGACTTGAGGAAAATGCTGCTGCACTCACGACGAACCTGCACAAAGAAAACCTGCAAAAACTAGAGAGTAAGGCGCGCTGACAGAGAAGACCCTTCTGAGACCTGTGCAAAGACATCAATAATAACTTGATATCGTGTGCTGCAGGTCTCATGTGTTGTTTGTACGAGTTAGGTGGTTTACGGTTGATTTGAAGTTGTACGTCAACAGTTCTGCAGAAGATTCTTCCTTTAGAGCTCCGGATCGGGTGTGTTTTGTAACCCTCCCTTCCACACCTTAACGTGTTGCATAGCTTGCTGTTTCCCCGATTGAAATGGTCTTTTTTGGCAGTGTTATCACTTTCTTTACATATCTTACGTGATCACACTCTTCAGAAAGGGTTTGTCTCTCTAATTTAAAACTTCCTAACACTATCACCCCGTTCTTATATATTGTATCGTGGTGTTAGTAGCCTGGAATTCACTGTAAAAAAAAGAAGAAAAGCTGTATTTTTGACATTAATGATCATAAAGAGGGATAAGCACTGAGTTATGAATAGAAATGGACTTAAGGATTGTTAAGTATCAGGCAATTGCTTCAAATCTAGAGAAAAAAAACTAAACGCGTCAGTGCTGTTGAGTTACTTAAAAATAAATACACATATTCTTTAAAAAAAGTGTTCATACTAGATAACACATAAGCCCACACCAAAGTGTATTCATAGATTAACTGGTGATGACATTTTAAACAATATTCTTCTACAGTTCACCAGCGAGAACACTTCCTCAGATGAAACTGGTTGGTTTAGTAAAGGATGGTTTGGTTCGTTAGAGATTAGCCTTTTCTTTCACACAGGAAGCGGGGCTCGTTCATCCACTAACACCTCGCTAAAGAGGCTCAATGAGGCCCAGCTTTGCAGAACATCAGTAAACAGGATTAGATCTCGGTGCCCGTTCTCTGTAAGTGTTTCCTTTTGTTTTTTCAATAAAAAAATGCAATAACATGAAAAGTGTGTTTGCATTATTGTGTCGGGAAAACGTCAGCAGTGCAATAAAAACCTGTGGCAGTTATTAGACTAAGATTTTCTTTATCAATTCATGGATTCATGAACTAAGAAAGATTTTATATGTCAATGTTGGACCAGGGAGATGGTGCCTTCAGGGTCCAACACAGACACCACATCCCTGCACCCCTCACTGTTGCACTAAAATAACCAGGGTTACATTTGATGAAGAAGATAAATGTTAACAGCAAAGTTTACTTATATTTTTACGTTTTGCGTTTCCTTTATGCCCTCTACGTGTATGCAATACCAAGAGTAGAAGTACTCAGGTCCTGTACTTGAGTAAAAGTAGAAGTACTCAGGTCCTGTACTTGAGTAAAAGTAGAAGTACTCAGATCTTGTACTTGAGTAAAAGTAGAAGTACTCAGGTCCTGTACTTGAGTAAAAGTAGAAGTACTCAGATCTTGTACTTGAGTAAAAGTAGAAGTACTCAGGTCCTGTACTTGAGTGAAAGTAGAAGTACTCAGATCTTGTACTTGAGTGAAAGTAGAAGTACTCAGATCTTGTTCTTGAGTAAAAGTAGATGTAGTCAGATCTTGTACTTGAGTAAAAGTAGAAGTACTCAGATCTTGTACTTGAGTAAAAGTAGAAGTACCAGAGTGTAGGAATACTCTGTTTCAGTAAAAGTCCTGCATTCAAAATGTTCCTCAAGTAAAAGTAGAAAAGTATTCTCATCTAAATATAGTTAAAGTAGCGACAGTAAAAGTAGTCATTGTGCAGATTGGTCCATTTCAGAATAATATATATGATATGTTTTATAATGATTGATCATTAAAGTGTTCTCAAAGCTGGTAAAGGTGCAGCTAGTTTGAATGACTTTGTATACTGCAGGGTAGCTTGAGGATTTACTCCAGGTGGAACTAAAGTCTGATTTAACACTTGATTATATTTCACATCATTCATCCACATCTGTGAAGTAACTAAAGGTATTAAATACATGTAGTGGAGGAGAAGTACACCATGTACCTCTGAACTGTAGTGGAGGAGAAGTACACCATGTACCTCTGAACTGTAGTGGAGTAGAAGTACACGGTAGCAAAAAATTAAGATACTCAAGTAAAGTATAAGTACTTCAGATTTGTACTTAAGTACAGTACTTGAGTAAATGTACTTAGTTACTGAACAGCACTGGGTTTAATTCACTACCTAAGTATATTATATTTACATTCACCAGCACAAACAGGTACAGGTTTTTGCAGATTGATAATACAAAACAAATAAAACGCCTAGGTACCAAATGCGGTGTCTTCCCAATTCGCCCCTAAATTATTCCCAATTTGCCCCTTCTCCATTTCGCCCCTTTTTACATTAGGCCACACAAGAAATGATACTTGTTTTGCTTGGTCGTGGGTCTTAGGGTTAGGGTTAGGATAGGGTGAGAGGGGAGCGCTGCGGGGCACTGGCTCTCGGGGATAATATTGTGGTTAAAAAACCTTCTAAAAAACTCCAAGGGAAATACATACAATGTTTCTAAAAGCTCTGTTAAAAATAAGAATACAGATAAGTAAAATCAATTAAAAAAGCAAGAGGAGACCAGATCCCAGAGGAGACAGAGCAGCGGGACCTAGAGATCTCCTAACCTTGCGGGGACCCCTAAAGGATGTGGCTGGCGAGGACCCGTCCTAAGGGAATCCTTCAAAAGGCCTGGCAATGGTGTAAAAACATTCATGAGACAATATCTTAAGAAGGCATGCAGGCAAACAATACAATTAATAGAACAGTGTCTAAGGTAAAAATGTGTTTTGTAAAGAATTCACACAACAAATCAAATTCATGCTGAATAAATAAAGAGATGAATGAATGAGTAAATAAACACAATAATAAGGAACGAATTGTCATAAAATGAAGTGTGATTAAAACCAGCAGGACCCAGGTTCATTAATTAAAAGATTCCACATAGGACAGGCCGCAAGTATCTAAAATGACTTCTTAAACACTTACACTTCAAATTAAAACTATTTACAAGATATATAAATATAAATAAAAACAACATATTCAAAAAGGCAAACCATGCTGGACAAAGGGTCCGGGTGAGGAAGGTCCCTTCAGTCCTGCTCGGATGAAATGAATAATTCATAGTTCCATAAAACAAACAATAAATAAAATAAGATAAATATAAGTATTAAAATAATTAAAAATGTAAAATAATATATTTGATCAAATTAATGGATAAAATATTAAAATAAAAACAACTGGATTCCTTCATATTGACTCGTCCCGCAGAGAGGGGGTTCAAAAGGAGAGATAAGGGAGGCAATGGGAAGGGTAGGAGATCAAAATCAGTTAAAAACAAGGGGAGGCGGATCCATCAGCGGTACCTCTCGTTTAGACCGGTGGGGTGGATTGTTTTCAGTCGATGAATCCACCTCTTCTCCGCTGCCTGTCTCTGGACCGTGGTCCAGTCCCTGTTGCTCTCCAGGCCCGAGGATTGTACCTTATCTGGGCCGTGGACTTTAAAATGTGCCTATAAAATGCTCGTGCCGTCGCTGCTATTTATTTGATAAATGCGTTGTTTGATCCTGAGGCTGATCTCATTCCGTGTCTCCCCCACATAGAGTCTCTGGCAGGCCCTGCACCTGACAGCATATACTGCATTCTTTGTGTTAGGTGTCAGGGCTGGTCCAAGGTTTGCGCCGGCTCTACTGAATGGGTTAAAGATGTGGTGGAGGTGGATGAAACCAACCTCAGAGACTCAAGGCGTCTTCCTGTTCGGTGTTTTCTTGTTAAAACTGGTGTGGACTGGGAGGTCCTTCAAGTTTTTATTTCTGCGGTAAGCGGAGATCAGCTGACATTGCCGCAGCGCATCACTGTCCGCCCTCATCCCCTCAAAATGGACCTGAGGTCGCCTAAAAGGCTCCCCAGGTCCTTGGAATAGTTGGTGATCAGGGGGACGAGGGTCGGGCCGGAAGGCTGGGATGAGATGGTGTTGTATTTATCTTTAAATTCTGCCGACCTCCGCTTTGATGCTTCTAAGGAAGCGCCTCGAGTAACCCCTTGGTCTCAGTGCACTGAAGAGGGTGCTGGTTGCCTTCTCCACATGCTCCGGGAAGGAACAAATCCTGTGGAAGCATATCAGCTGGGATTTTATCAATCCTCTGTACGTATGCCTCGGGTGGTAGCTTGATTTATGGAGGAGTGCGTGGCGGTCTGTGTTTTTGAAAATACCTTGGTTGCAAGGGTTTTAATAGGGTCGGTGGAGTTGCGGAAGAAGACACAGGTGTCCAAGAAATCGACAGAGAGTGGTTGTGTAGATGTTTGAGTTTTATTTTGGGGTGATGTGAGAAGTGTCTCCATGAAAGTCAAAAAGTCCTGTCTGCTGTGATGCCAGAGGTTTGAGGGGAGTTTTATGGGAAGCCGTTTCCTCCCAATGGGCCAGGTAGATGTCGGCATATGCTGGTGCGTACTTCCGGCCCATAGCACAACCGCACAGTTGGAGATAATGTTGGCTGTTAAAAATGAAGTCGTTCCGGGTGAGTGGGATGTTGAGTAACTGTAAAATGTGGCTGTCGGGTCTGGATGGATCTGGATGTTTATGGAAAATGTGTGTGATGGCCGCAAGGCCGAGTGGTGTTTCCATGTTAGTGTATAGTGATGGTGGGTACCTGTAGATTATTGATTTGGTTAACAAAATGGTATGTGTCCTTGATGTAGCTGGGGTGAAGTTTTGATAGTGGGTTAATGAAGAGGTCTATGTATTCTGTTATTGCATATGATTCAGAACCGCAGTCGCTGACAATTGGGCGGCCGACCGGAACAACAGAGGGCACCGTCCAAGCCTCCCCGGGTTTGTGGATCTTCGGGAGGAGATAGAAGAGGCGGGGCCTGGGCTCCACCAGACCATCCAGGTATAATTTTTGTTTAATGGTGAGGTGGTTGGTTTTATGAAGTGTATCTGTAATGGACCTAACTAGTGTTTGTGTCTCTAACTGTAATGATTGTGTGATTGTGGTTTATAGTATGTGTTGTTATTTAATTGCCTATGTGCCTCTAACATGTAATTGTCAGGGGGGGAGTTTTTTCAGGATGGCTGTTATGTGATGGAATTTTGCACCTGGGAAACTGTCTATCTGAAGGTTGGGGTCTGTGAAAGTGGGGATCCGGGAGAGGTTGGAGTCACCTAAGATGAGTGTCTTCTTCCGCACCTCCAGCACCCATACCTGTATTTTTTTGAAGGTGTGTGGGCGAGTGAAGGGTTCCTGACGGGGTGGGGAGACAGGTGCCACCGCAGAGGCCCCGGTCAGGTGGGAGGTGGATGCCTCAGATAATGGGCTTGAATTCAGTAAGAATTTCATTGTGCCGTGCATTGTCATTGTTTCTGGAGTTTTCATCCACCTCAGGCCATTTTTTGCCTTCAAGGGGCTCTGCAGCAAACAACTCTGGCTCCCTCTGCTGGGGGGACTGTGGGTCTGTGGGTGAGAGAGGAGAGATGGTGTTACTGCATGGGAAAGCGACATTACTGTAAGTCTGTGTCTGCTCTGTGGTGTTATCTGTTGTCTGTGGGGGTGAAGAGGCAGGGGAGGAAGGGGCAACAGAGGGGCAGGCTAAGGAATCAGCCCGGGTTGCACCCAGACGGCAGAGTACCTGTTGGGGAAGTTGATGGATCTCGACCTGGACCCGCCCTCTGGGGTAACGTTTAGGCAGCGGGGTCTGCGTACCCTCTCTGGGCCCCACCGCCGTCACCGTCCCCCCCGACGTACAGAGGCTAAAGGAAGTAGATGGTGTGGTGGACGGGGGGCGAGGAGAGGTAGGGAGGGAAGAGAGGGGAGGGTTGGAAGGTAAAGAAAGGTTGGGGGGAGAACTAGGTTTAGAAAAGGGTGAAGATAAGGTAGTAGGGGGGAGGAAAGGATTTGGGAGGGGAGAGGGTTTAGGGTTAGGTGAGTGGGGAGGGGGAGGGGGAGAAGGGTTAGACATGGTTAAGGTACTGGCTGGCTGAGGGAGGGAGGGCAGGAAAGTCAAGAGGGGAGAGAAGGGAAGGTGGAGGGGCCTCCTCTGGTCAGGAGGTCCCTTAAGGTGGAAAGAGAGGAGGCCGTGAGTCTCCGGCCGTACCTCACCTGGCCCCACTGGACAGCCCTGTCTAAAGGTTCCTGGTTGAACGGGGGGAGATTCTCCAACTCCACAGCAATGAGCAGGTCGTAGTGTTCTCTTAGAATTGTCATATTGTTGTGCAAGTGTTTGTGTTATTTTGTACTTTTTCAAATGTCTGGATGTTAGGTGCAGCTGGTTTAATGAAGGATGTGAGTCGGGTTACCTGTCTCATCATCCCCTGTGGAAATATGCCTGTAGTGAATGTGTGGGTAAGTATTTTTATTATTATTAAATTACATGTTATTTGTTAGACGCTTTTATCCAAAGCGACTTACATACTCAATACTGTGGACAATCCCCACAGGAGCAATTTGGGGTGAAGTGTCTCAGGGACACAACGACATGCTGACTGCAGTGGGGTTTGAAATGTGACCCCCTGATCCGAACACCTACGCACTAACCCACTACGCCACACGCCTCCTTGTGTGTGGTGGATGGCCTGGAGGAGCCTGAAATATGTATTTGTAAGTGCATGGAGTGGTGGTGGAAGATGGCGTGATTTGGCTGAGTGGGTGTTGGGCCCCGAGGGGCAAGCAGAGGAAGAGGCAGTGTGGCTGCCCCTCCTCCGCCCTCCACCAGGGGGCGTGGAGTGGGTGTTGGGCCCTGTGGGGTGAGCAGAGGAAGAGGCAGTATGACTGCCCCTCCTCCGCCCTCCACCAGGGGGCGTGGCAAGGGGTAGGAACTGATTGGAGAGTATCCTACTCATATAGCTATATATAAGGAAGGCACAGGAGGGCCCAGACAGGTGGCTTAAAGTATGTTTTAAATTATACAAAATCTACACATTTAATTGAAAATAAACTTAAAATAATGATTTTTAAAAAGTAAATTATTAAATATGTAAATCGGGGTACAAATAAATAAACCCAGGGAAAACAAACTTTTAAAGATATGTTTAAGAGAAATGATAAAACTTCAGCGTTCTCCCGTGAATAAAACCATTTCATTTTTAAAATGCATATTTCATTTTGTGGGACTTTAATCATTTACACAATATGTAATATATAAAACTCAACTACTTTAGTGTCTTTGATGTACCTCTTTTTCTAGAAGCTTCTCTCTCTGTGGTCTCTTTAGTCGTAGTTTGTGTGTGTGTGTGTGTGTGTGTGTGTGTGTGTGTGTGTGTGTGTGTGTGTGTGTGGTGTAAATCTTTTGAAGAAGCTTACATTGTTTTTAATTCATGTTTTTAATAATAATGAATGTATTCACAGAGGCAGTTTGAACAGTGTTACAAGTTGAGTCACATATCAAATTTAACATTTCTGCTTTTAAATCCTCCTCTTTATCTCAGTAAGTGCAAAAAAAAAGTAAGTAAACAGACAGACAGGAAGTAAACACTAAAGGGAACAGCAGAAGAAGACAGACAGGAAGTAAACACTAAAGGGAACAGCAGAAGAAGACAGACAGGAAGTAAACACTAAAGGGAACAGCAGAAGAACACAGGAAGTAAACAGGTACACAGTATGGGCTCTGCAGTGTTTTAACAAAGAAAATGAACAGACTTGGACAGTTATAGAATTAGTTTTTATAACATGTGTCTCCTCCTGATGTCAACTGGTTTGTATTCAAAATATATGGTGTTCATATATGTTTCTGTATAAAATAAATGAAAGAAAAGGTGACTTTAGGGTCTGCGCTGCTGGCTGGCAGTCTGACCGCGTGGCAGTCTGACCGCGCGGTCAGACGGCCACATCACCTGACCAATCAGGTACCGGTAACAATTTAGTACCTGACACCCATCTCTAGTTACAGGTAGCAACGTACAAAACTAGCAGGGGCTTTCAAACACTCTCCAGAAGGTTTTTCTTCTTGAGCTCTTCGTAATTATACGGGTCCAGCTCACGGAGAGCTTTGATCAGAACTGTGCTGGCTGCAGCTCCTTTTCTTTGCACCATGTCCACCACCTCTCGTGCTCTGTCCTTTCGGGGTTGGGTTTTGGCTAAATCCATTTCAGCTTTACTGATCACTTTAGAGTCAAGGAGTTTATCCAGAAGGTCGTCCAGCACAGATAGAGACACTCTGTTAATGAACTCTGTCCGAACTGAGAGCAGCCACTCGTCTGCTGGGACTCTGCTCTCTGCTGGGACTCTGCTCTCTGCTGGGACTCTGCTCTCTGCTGGGACTCTGCTCTCTGCTGGGACATTTCTCTTGGAAAATTCCTTCCTTGGACCTGGTAGATAAACAGGGAAAATACTTTTGTTAACCAACAATCACATTAAACAGATCTCTTTACCTCTTAAACCCGATTGAGCATCTTGTAAGAAACAGCGTCTCAGGGCTTGTTAACATTTAACAAGCCCTGATTATGAATATGATAATAATGATGCATACCCACTTAACGGGAAGAAACTCAGCTAACAGACGATATTAACCATTTTTACCTAAACGAAACACAATTCCGACCCCAAGAGTCCAAATCAGCACTTAACGAAAACGAGCTAACGCTACATTAGCACAGAAGTGGCGATAGCGATTTTTCTACTTCATGCTATCTGCACAAACGACATATCATGACATATCAAAAGTCACTGAACTAGCAGCCAGGAAAGAGCAAGAAAACAACTTCACTTTACAGAGCCATAATAAACAAGTTCTTCTTCTTGCTGTTTTGTGATCAAACGTTGTGTTCAAGGGCATAAAAACGCTGCTGAAGGTTAATCCAATGTCTCTGTGTCACTTTGAAATGATTACTGATAATCCATCATTACATTTATTTGTGTAAACGGGGTATAATGTTTAGCTTTATGGTAAGGCTGTGTGTGCGTCATTCTAACTGACCAATGGTAATGTTTACATGGATTTATGATCGATTCTATTGGCTCTAACGGTTACAAAGAGGTGTCAATTACCCAATTTGACCAATGGGTTCCAGAGGTAGGGCCCTGCATAATGCATGCAGGGGTGACTGGCAGCCTGCGCAGCATTACGCTTTGTGGCCAAAAAGGAGATAGAGGTCAGGGTGAACTTTCCAAAAAGGTCAAAAACAGTTGGATTTGGATGGAATGAATACCTATAGTGATATCTCAATGAAATAAAATGACTTTTACAGTGTGGTACCTGAGAAAGGTCAAATGGCACTGATGGTAACCAAATGTACCCAAAGGTGAGTCCGCCTGGACCTACCTGTAATAAACCTCTCTAAATTTGCATCTATCCTGACACAGGGTACTTATGATTTATTGTGGTTTGGATCCCTAAAGGTTGTGGGCTACTATTCCATCATTCAAGGGTGGTTTTCACTATGAATAATTAGATTAGAATTGAAATTGTAACATTTCCTCATTAATGTCATGTCTAAAAACTCCTACACCGACGTTATTCAGGGTTTGTTGAGTTGTGTACGTACATTATCCCAAATGGTTCAGAGAGATGTGTAATTTTAATCAAGTTAACAGTACGTTCATCACGGTCTCCTGTAATGGCGGCGTATCCACTTAACCATGAGAAGCTGAAGACTACAACTCCCATGATGCCACGCTGTTTCACCACCACACCACACTAGTTTTTACTATGGTTTTAGAATATTACAGGTTGTGTGTTTAATGTGTAATGATGCGCTGCCATGGAGCCTTAATAGAGAAGGCTATGAGATGGAGCTTTAGAGTTATCCAGTCTATGACTGGGTCTGAGCTCAGGTGGAGTCTTTACCTTCCAGTGACACGGGATATTTCCAGACTTCCTTTCCACCTTGGTCCTTGACCTTCAAAACCACTCTCTCTGTGCTCGTCGTCAGGAAAACTTGAAATGTCGGATGGTAGTTTGGTCCAAACCTGGATACAAATGTTTTACTCTGAAAACCAGAAGCAGAAGTTAAAAGTTTATCTGTTTCTTTCCTGATTGTGGATCCACATGCAGATAAATGTGTGATAATGATCATTGTGTTTCTTTAGAGGAGAATCAGTGACTCACCTCAGGGTGTGTGAGGAAGCCCTCAGGTTCACAGTGCACACTGTAACTGTGATCAATGTCCAGCTCACAGTCGGAGGAGAGTGTGATGTTCACAACACCTCTGTGTTTTTCAGCAACCTTCAGTAACAGGACATTTTGATCAATTTAAAACAACATATGTTGACAGACCTGCTCTACAGAGATATAATAATTACAATCAGTTAAGAATAACAGTAAGAAGACATATTGTGTGAGTTTGAGAAGAGGAGCAGTGTGTGTGTAAACAGCTGTGGTTTAAAACCAGTGTTTAGTCTGATGGTGAGCACATTACCTCCTCCACAAGGACGTTGTTCGGCAGCAGATGTACATCCAGTATTTGCTCCTCTCTGCCCGGGGGTCGTAGGAACACCAGAATTTGGCCATTTATCCGCCACTTTAGAAGCCTTTTAAATGGATCGATGATAATGCCAAGGAGAGAGAGGTGAACCACCTTCACCACCACGTGAGTGGGTGTGACCTCCAGCGGCTCCAAGATGCTCAGGCCTTCATCAGTGATGTGGACGACAGACAACAGGCCGTCCAGGAGCAGCGCTGTGGAGCAAAGAGCTGGTCATCTGTTGCATTGCTGCTGAAACAGCTTCATCATATTCAATGTCACACCACTTTAGCTCAGAGCTAATGTTCATCTAATGTCATTCACTTTGGAGCCTCACTAGGATGTACCAGTTTAGATCCTCCACCTTTTATTTTAATGTTTCATTATTGTTCCGCCCCCTGTGATCTTTCTGGATGGGAGCATTTACTGTTATGTGTAATTATTTTCTAATTTACAAGACTGCTGAAATGTTTATAATCTGCTGCCAGAACAGCTCGACTGTGTCCGGTCTCATGTCTGAGTGATTCTCTAGATGTGTGAAGAGTTTTCTAAAGCTTTCAGGGCGTAGAAAGTCTAACTTATAAATGTTGTTGTCTGTTGTTTTGTTTTGTTCATGCTTCAGCCAGACTGACAATGTACAGAGCAGAAAGAGCAACAGATGGATAACAAAGGAAGAATGAATCAAACTGCTAGCTTAGCATCACAACAGTAACAGAGAGTTAGCATTGAGTTAGCACTGTTAGCAGCTGAGCATGCTGTGGACTGACCAATCACAGTTTAAATCTCTTTAATATTACAGTGAGAGACTGCAGAGCCCAAAGACAATCCAATCAGTATTTAGAGCTGCACTGCATCGTCTGCTTCAATAATCATCAATGATGTCATGCAACACATCGACTAAATGGACGTTTTATCATTTCATTCTTCTTCTTTTGGGGACAAAACTATTTTGAATGTAAAGAATACATTTGGTGTCTGCATTATACTGTGGCTATCTTTGTTAAACTAGTGTAATAAAGCTGCTTTATAACCTTTGAACGGTAGTGGATATTAAAAGGTGCCACAGAAACATTATATAAGATTGTATTTGTTAACACTAGATGTCTTTACCATCCTCTGTCTCACTGTGTGGCAGGTGGAGCTGGACGACGGCAGCTTCATCAGAACTCTTCACGTCGAACAGCGGCCCTGCTGCCTGCTTGCCAGCTGATTGGAGGAGGCTCTCCTCCCAAGGGACCGTCCTGTACAGAAGCTCCGCCTCCTGAGCCATGACGAACACCAGGCCAGTCGAAGCACACTGGAACTCACCTGGACCAGGACACCTGAAGCTGTAGACACACAAGAGACAACTTACTACAACAAGCCTTCACTGGCCTGTGTTCTGACTGACAGGTGTTCATCCAGCTGGATCTGACCTGGAGGAGGGTTTGTTGAAAGATCTGAAACACCTGATGATGACAGGAACATCACTGAAGATGTGTCCACATGCATCAGAATGTGTGTGTACACACATTTTCATTAAATTAACTAAATGTCTAGTCCAGCGAGGATCTAGACTGGTACAAGAAAACAAACCTTCCTACACAGAGGCATTATTTTATTGATGTCTGTTGGAAAGAGATTGGATGCAATACCTCAAGGTGAAAGACATGAAATTAAACACAATTAAATGAATATATTTTTAATGTGTTTAAAATAATGTTTGGTTATGTTATAGGATTACCTGTATGAAGACTCAGTTGTGTGTTCAGGTGAGAAGGATTCAGGAGCCTGGAACAAACAAAGTTATTTATTTGACTTCCGGTTATGGCACAGTGCTGGTGAGACTCATCTCCTTGAGGCTCCGAGGCTAATATATTGAATTAATGATTTATGAAGAGTTTATCGCCGGCCACTAGAGGGCAGCACCTCACTGCTGTCGCTGACCGGATATGCCGTGCTCTGACCCGGTAGTGCTGAGCGGCCATCTTAGGTCGATTATTGTTCCTTCACTCCGCCTCGAGTTGAGACGTTCATTTACTCACTCATGTATGTATCTGTATTATGTATTTGTGTTATGTTGGTGATGACAGGCATGTATGTAATACTTTGTCAGCTCATCATGCTGTATTGATCTGTTTCAGGGTGTCGTCATCCTTGTCATTAAAATACCAAAACTGACATCGAGGAGTGTGTTTCTTCATGACGAAACCATGGTAGTTGTTGGATGCCCTGTCCCCGGCTGCGAGTTCGAATCCAAAGACTTGTCTGAAGCACTCGTCATTGCTCTATTGACGATTCATGGATTCAGCCACCAGCACGCAGCGCCTGTCATGGCCGCGCCAGCCCAGGCCCCAGCCCCTCACGGCCCGAGACTCGATCGGCCCAAAGTTGATGTGGACGTGTCGATAGAGGAATGGAACGTGTTCATCCGCCGTTGGAACGTATTCCGCGCCGGCTCAGGCATAGGGAATGCCCAGGCCCCCTTCCAGCTGTTTCAGTGCGCTGGGCCTGTACTTGGAGACAGCCTGTTGAAAGCCGTCCCCGATGCCGCTTCCGGACCCTTGCCAGACCTGATCGCCGTCATGTGTTCCCTAGCTGTCATCCCAGTCGCTACATGCGTCCTGCGCACCGAGCTGCTTCAGTTACGCCAGGAACGCGACGAGACATTCCGCGCATTCGCTGCCAGAGTGCGGGGTAAAGCAGAGACATGCGCATATAATGCTGTATGCGAATGTGGTAAGGACGTGGACTACACCGACCACATTATCCGTGATGTTCTGCTCAATGGCATTTATGACTCGGACATACGCCGCGAGACGCTGGGGACACCTGACGTCCTGGTCAAGCCAGTTAACGACGTAATTGCACTCGTCGAGAACAAAGAGATGGCCCGTAACGCTCTCCCGTCGTCCTCCCTATCAGCTATGTCGTCATTCCGGCGCCTGAAGACGACTCCACAGACGAGCCCCGCCCCGAGCCCTGCGGACGGGGCTAAACGTGCCTCGTGCCCGGAATGTAAGAGCGTCTTTAACGTCTTCACGGAGGGGCCTCGCGGGTGGAATCCTAAGCCTCACCAGGTGTGCATCGGCTGCTACAGGGCCCGCCGGCGACAGAGGCGTCAACAGCCGTCGTCCGACAGTCAACAGGCCGCCATGGGGTCAGAGCTGGTCTCCCAGGTCTCATCGGTGCAAGCTGGAGCACGCCCTGGCCGACGTCACGGGAGCCATCGCCGACGCCGCGCTCCTACGTCGCACGGCTGTGTCAACAGGCCTGCACCTATCAGACTCGAGCACCACATCTTCTCCAAGGGCGAATGGAGACGAGCCAGGCTGATTGACCACCCTTGAGCATTAATCACCATCTCGATGGACATGCCAGTCGGGCTGAGGGATGGCACCAGTCGGCTCGGCCGACGGAGCTCGGATATCCGCCGTCGCGGACACTGGCGCGCAGTCGGACCTTTGGTCTCTAGGGGAGTTCCTGGCCTGCGGTTTCGCGCGGGACGACCTGCGACCCGTCAGCCTCAGCCTGTCGGCCGCCAACCGTTCCCCTATAGCCATCGAGGGAGAGTTCTTCGCTAGGCTCTCGACGACCTGCGGCGGGGGGCGTGTTACATCCTGCCGTTCCATGGTATATGTGAGCAGCTCAGTCCGGGCCATGTACCTCTCCTACGAGTCGTTGCTCAACCTCAGCCTCTTGCCCGTGAACTTCCCGTCGGACGACGTTGCAGGGGGGCCCAAGGACAGGCGTAGCCCTGACACGGCTGACACGCCAGACCAGCCCTTGTCCGTCAATGCGACGAGGTCAACCAACGGCGGCTGCGTGGGGCCAGGTGACCCCCAGGACGCCCAGTGCTCATGTCCTCAGCGCACCGTCCCCCCGGCGCGCCCCGAAGCACTGGCGTTCCCTTGTACGCCAGAGAACAACATCCGGATGAAAGGTTTGCTACTCGGAGATATGCCTCGTCGGCAACATCAGAGAATTTCGGGTGTGAGGATAGGTGAATCTGAGCATATGATTTCCTTATTTGCGGATGATATTATTATTTTTCTGTCCAAGTTGAGAACATCTATCCCAACACTTATTAGCCTAATCAATTCATTTGGGGAATTCTCTGGATATAAGGTCAATAATTCTAAATCCACCATATTATTTTAAAATAAAAATGAGAGACAAAACCCAGGGATACCCACCCCCTTTTCAGCTACTCAGGAGGGTTTTATATACCTAGGAATACAAATTGTCCCGGAAATTGAGAATATTGTCCCCTCTAATTATGACCCCATAATACAATCAGTAACAGAATCTCTGAATAGATGGATGCCAATGCCCATCTCCATGTTAGGCCGTATTAATATTCTTAAAATGTCTATTCTGCCAACATTTCTTTACCTATTTCAGTTTATTCCTCTCCCTCTTTCACAATCATTTTTTTGCAAGCTCAGGCAGCTCTTCTCAAATTTCATATGGAACAACAGGCGTGCAAGACTACGGCTCTCCCTTTTGCATCTGCCTTATGATAGAGGGGGACTTCAAGTACCTAATCTACAATTGTATTATTGGTGAGCGCAGCTGCGCACAGCCATGTTTTACTTCTCCTCCTCTGACGCTCCAGCATGGCTAGCCATTGAACGCAATACAGCATCGGGCCTATCCCTCCAGTCATATATCTACTCTGCTCATGCTAAAAAACTAAAAAAACAGACAAAAAACCCATTTGTGAAAAATACTCTTTCTGTTTGGCATGAAGCACATGTCTATATAGGAGATGCTCCTAAACTATCCCAGTTCTCCCCAATATGGGGTAACGACAACTTTGCCCCGTAGGTTATGTAGGCCTGAACTTCTCAATAACAACTATTTTAATACATCTAAATCTACATGTCTTGATGATTTCAGTATTTATAAAGCCTTCTTCATCAATTGTTTTTAAGTTAAAAGATAAACTCAGATAATAGTCGACAGGAATATTTCCCATTTCTCCGGTAAATTGAAATCTTCCCGGTCATTTTTCAACGATAACCTTATGGCGAGAACTATCTGTTCCTACAGTGGTGACCCTGTCCTCCATCCTCTCCTGTGCAACTTCAACACACTGGAACATGCTTCATCAAAATGCTTTTCCTCTGTTGTGCCTCTACATGTGTTAGAGGCCTCCACTCTCTTTGCCTTTTCACTTCCATGCTTAAAGTCTGTGCTGGTGTAACAGGAAGTAGGGTCGAACTTGGGAATGTGATTTTCTTTTTAACGCGTTGAGGTTTCTAGATAAATTGCGCGTGTTGTAGCGTTTAACTTGAAAGCCTTAATAATCATATTTTAATTCAGTGGTGAAATAAATACACATCACTCTGTTCAACTGCTCCTCTCTCACCTTTCTGTCTGTCTTCACTTCCTGTTCCACATCGGAGTCACCTGATGGAGAGAAGAGGTGACAGAGAAAGATAATAATAATGAAACAAAACTTTAACAAAGAGAAACATTAGCAGCCAAAATGATTGAGAGAGCTGTATCAAAATGGAATTAAAATATATTGTTGTTGTTCTATAAAGACCTTTTAAGATCAGATTTAATGTACAATATCTTGATGAATGGAGGATATGGTTTCAGTACTCACAGGTCTTCTGGATCTTGGCTCTGATCGTCTCACCATTGATCCTGCAGGGATGAACACAATCCACAAGTTTAGGATCCAGTTTAAAGATCTCCTATCATGCTATTTTTAGGCATATATTGTGGGTCTCAGATATATAAAAATATATAAAAAACATGTCTATGATGTGTTTTGCTCAAATTACGAAACAGATCATGTATTTTAGAAATCCCTCATATCCATCTGTTTCAGGCCTGATGAAACGCCATATCATGTTCCAAACCAAATCAAGGATTATTTCTGAAACAGTATGGAGCTCAAACTCTTTCTCTCTCTCAGGTTTACCACAAGGTGAGTTCCTTTTTATTTCCTGCTTCTTTACACATACTCTCTCCAGTACAGGTTAGCTCTGACTGTTAGCGATGCTAATGTAAACAAAGACCATATTACGTCCAAAACACGTCTGCATTGTTTCTGATAGCAACGTTTCTGAAAGTGCTGTGTCATATTGGACGCAAATCTGGATCAGCTCCGTTGTTCCCCTGTTTTTAGAGATTTGGGTACGGAGGAAAAGAGAGAGGGTTTTATTTTCTAACACTTTGTGAGTCTCCTGACACACCGGGGACACATATTGATGTATAAAAGACATCAAAAAGTGCATTTTGCATGATAGGTCCCCTTTAAAATAAGTGTTAGTTCTTTGAGTCAGCTTCAGAGTGCTGACTGATCTCATGCTTTACATCCCATCATATCTTCTCGGCAAACACTACGACTGACTGCCACAGCTCTCAGCTGCATTACAGGAAGTATCTGGTCATTAATCTAGAAACTAAAAACATGACAGGAAACAAAACAGATTACCTTTTCCACTCTTCTGTAAAATCCTGTATGTCTGTTAGAAAGTTGCTCACTAACTAAATGTGGCTTTGCATTTCCAGCTGGCCTTATATAGTTTATCGAAGAATGAAAGAGCCTGCAGTCAGTGGAAACATCACTGATCTGTTGGGATTCCCCAGTGAGAGAAACACCTCCCTGTGTTTCATACAATACTGCTGAACCAGCAGAGACCCCTTACTGACCAGAGCGTCTCCAGTCTGCAGTCTGGACTCTCCAGAAGATCTCTCAGCAGCTTCACTCCTGAATCCTGCAGATCGTTGAGACTCAGATCCAGATCTCTCAGATGGATGTTGGACTTCAGAGCTGAGGCCAGAGCAGAACAGCTGATCTCTGACAAGCTGCAGCCCCACAGTCTGAATAAAGAAAACATGATGTAACTTTAGAAAACAATGTTCCTGTTTGAAATAACTCCAGGTTTAATAATCTGTTCAGAGCTGAAGAAGTTTAGAAAGTGGAAACTCAAAAAGTGAAAAGAGCTCTCATTAATATTAAAGACAACGTGCTTCTACTTCAATAAAAAGAGGAGACTTCACATCTGAAACTCTGCTCCTTCTACACTAACTCATGATGTGCAGCCAGACAAACACAAACCCACAGAAACTGATT
The DNA here is from genome assembly GCA_031216635.1 of Dissostichus eleginoides. Lineage (NCBI taxonomy): Eukaryota > Metazoa > Chordata > Actinopteri > Perciformes > Nototheniidae > Dissostichus > Dissostichus eleginoides. The sequence goes on along the minus strand of CM062272.1, from coordinate 3,865,836 downwards.
CAACTCAAGATCACAACGTTTACAAAGATTATAAATATATTAATTTTAAATGTGAAAAGAACATCCAGAACATTTATTTTAGGAATAGTGGAGTCATCAAATCACAGCATCTTCAGTGTGAATTAAACAGTGTAGAATTGTTCTTGTTATTTTAATTTAAAGATCAACATTGCTCTGCCACAGACAGTGAACTCAACTTGTTATACTTTGTTGTTGTTTAGTCTTTCTTAGACTATTACATGGTCACTGTCATGATTTGGGTTTTGTGTGTTAGGTTTTGGGGTTTATTTTGCTGTTCTGTTCTCCCTGTCTCTTGTCTGGTCCTTCTCCCTGTGTTTTCCTCCCTGTCTCTTGTCTGGTCCTTCTCCCTGTGTTTTCCTCCCTGTCTCTTGTCTGGTCCTTCTCCCTGTTCTGTTCTCCCTGTCTCTTGTCTGGTCCTTCTCCCTGTCGTTAGTTTCCCTGGTGTGTCTGATTGTCTGATTGTCTGATTGTGTTCACCTGTTGCCCTTGTGTTTCTCCTCCCCTGCCCGGCTGTTTCTCGTCTCGTGATTACCCCTTCCTGTATTTAGTCTTGTCTTTCCCTGTGTTCCCCTGTCGGTACATTGTTTGTCTTTCCTGTCTCCCTCCATGCTACCTTGTGTTACCTGTGAGTTTCGTGCCATGTTTTGTTCTCCAGCTTTTGTAATAAAGCTCGCCTTTTGTTCATAGACCTTTTTTTCCCTTTTTTGTATTCTGCATTTGGGTCCTACCTTTTCCGTAACCCTAACAGAATGTACCGACCAAATTTGGACTCAGCAGATACCGATCGTTTTGCTCTACAGGCGGAATGTCTTGGGTACTCTCTGGAGTACATTTTTATACCTGGTGTGACGCCTCATCTAAACGGGGTAGAGAGGCTGCGTTGAAGGAGGCACGCCAGGAGGTTGCGTGCAAGCCCTGGCTCAGGAGCTGGTTGCCTGAGTGGCTACAACTCTTTACGAGTAGTCCTGAAAACTTGTCTCAAGCCTCTAACCCTTTCTTGGGGTATGACCTGGTCTTGGGAGGTCCGCGGATCCTCCGGAAGGTTTCTGGAAGATGCAAGGCCAAGATTCAAGCCCGTGCTCCAGCGGTTCCGGCTCCAGAACCGGCCCAAGCAGCCATGGTTCCAGCCTCAGTCCTGGCCCCAGCAGCCATGGTTCCGGCCCCAGTTCCGGCCCCAGCAGCCATGGTTCCGGCCCCAGCAGCCATGGTCCCGGCCCCAGTTCTGGCCCCAGCAGCCATGGTTCCGGCCCCAGTTCCGGCCCCAGCAGCCATGGTTCCGGCCCCAGTTCCGGCCCCAGCAGCCATGGTTCCGGCCCCAGTTCCGGCCCCAGCAGCCATGGTTCCGGCCCCAGTTCCGGCCCAAGCAGCCATGGTTCCGGCCCCAGTTCCGGCCCCAGCAGCCATGGTCCCGGCCCCAGTTCCGGCCCCAGCAGCCATGGTTCCGGCCCCAGTTCCGGCCCCAGCAGCCATGGTTCCGGCCCCAGCAGCCATGGTTCCGCCTCCAGTTTCGGCTCCAGTACTGGCGGAACGGCCGACGCCAGCTCCCCGTGTCCTGTCGGCGTACCGGCCGACTCCAGCTCCTCGTCTCCTGTTGGCTCTCCGGCCGACGCCAGCTCCCCGTGTCCTGTCGGCGTACCGGCCGACTCCAGCACCTCGTCTCCTGCCGGCGTACCGGCCGACTCCAGCACCTCGTCTCCTGCCGGCGTACCGGCCGACTCCAGCTCCTCGTCTCCTGTTGGCTCTCCGGCCGACGCCAACCCCTCGTGTCCTGTCTGCATACCGGCCGACTCAAGTCCCTTCTCCAGTTCTCTCTCGAGTCCCTTTCCAAGTCCCTTCTCAAGTCTCCTCTCAAGTCTCCTCTCAAGTCCCCTCTCGAGTCCCTTTCCAAGTCCCTTCTCCAGTCCCTTCTCGAGTTCCCTCTCGAGTTCCCTCTCAAGTTCCCTCTCGAGTTCCCTCTCAAGTCCCTTCTCAAGTCTCCTCTCAAGTCCCCTCTCGAGTCCCTTTCCAAGTCCCTTCTCAAGTCCCTTCTCGAGTCCCCTCTCAAGTCACCTCTCAAGTTCCCTCTCGAGTTCCCTCTCAAATCTCCTCTCAAGTCCCTACCCAATGTCCTGGTCCGTTGGAGGTTCCGCTGGGGGTCCTGCCAACTCCATGTCCTGTCCCGTTGGGGGCCCCGCCGACTACTCTTCTGCCGGGGGTCCTGCCAACCCTATGTCCTGTGGCGTTGGGGGTCCAGCCGACACTGTTTCGTCGGAGGTCCTGCCAACTCCATGTCCTGTTCTGTTGGGGGTCCCGCTGACTACTGTTCTGCCGGGGGTCCTGCCAACTCCATGTCCTGTCCCTTGGGGGTCCCGCCGACTACTCTTCTGCCGGGGGTCCTGCCAACCCTATGTCCTGTGCTGTGGGAGGTCCCGCCGACTACTCTTCTGCCGGGGGTCCTGCCACCCTATGTCCTGTGCCGTTGGGGGTCCTGCCGACTCCACGTCCAGTATCGTTGGGGGTCCTGCCAACTCGATGTCCTGTGCCGTTGGGGGTCCAGCCGACACCTGTTTCGTCGGAGGTCCTGCCAACTCCATGTCCTGTTCTGTTGGGGGTCCCGCTGACTACTGTTCTGCCGGGGGTCCTGCCAACTCCAGTCCTGTCCCGTTGGGGTTCCGCGACTACTCTTCTGCCGGGGTCCTGCCAACCCTATGTCCTGTGCCGTTGGGGGTCCTGCCGACTCCACGTCCAGTATCGTTGGGGTCCTGCCAACTCGATGTCCTATGCCGTTGGGGGTCCAGTCAACACCTGTTTCGTCGGAGGTCCTGCCAACTCCATGTCCTATTCTGTTGGGGGTCCCGCTGACTACTGTTCCGCGGGGGTCCTGCCAACCCTATGTCCTGTGCCGTTGGAGGTCCCGCCGACTACTGTTCTGCCGGGGGTCCTGCCAACTCATGTCCTGTCCCGTTGGGGGTCCCGCCGACTACTCTTCTGCCGGGGGTCCTGCCAACCCTATGTCCTGTGCCGTTGGGAGGTCCCGCCGACTACTGCTCTGCCGGGGGTCCTGCCAACTCCATGTCCGTGGCGTCGGGGGTTCCGCTGAGGGTCCTGCCGACTCCACGTCCAGTATCGTTGGGGGTCCTGCCAACTCCTTGTCCTGTGTTGTTGGGGGTTCCGCTGAGGTCCTGCCAACTCCATGTCCTGTATCGTTGGGGGTCCTGCCAACTCCTTGTCCTGTGTCGTTGGGGGTTCCGCTGAGGGTCCTGCCAACTCCATGTCCTGTTTCGTTGGGGGTTCCACGGCTTTCCTGCCAACACCATGTCCTGTCATGTTGGAGGTCCCGTCGACACCAGCTCTTGCTCCATCCGGGGTCCCACTGACACCAGCCCATGTCCAATCCAGGGGTCCTGCCCGGACAACGCTGGTTCCTATTCCGCCAGTGGCCCAGTCGGCCACGAACCCGGTCCTTCCCTGTGCCCGGCTCCCTGACTATGCCCACCGCGGCCTTAGCCGCTTCTCTGCCTCTGCTTTGCCATCGGGCCGTCCGCCCGAGACTCTTTCCTGGTCTTCTGCCTTGCTCCCGGGCCGTCCGCCCGAGACCACCTCCTGTTCCTCTGCCTTGCCCCCGGGCCGTCCGCCCGAGTCCCATTCCTCGAACTCTGCCTTGCCCCCGGGCCGTCCGCCGAGTCCATTCCTCGAACTCTGCCTTGCCCCCGGGCCGTCCGCCCGAGTCCCCTTCCTCGAACTCTGCCTTGCCCCCCGGGCCGTCCGTCCGAGACCACCTCCTGTTCCTCTGCCTTGCCCCCGGGCCGTCCGCCCGAGACCACCTCCTGTTCCTCTGCCTTGCCCCCGGGCCGTCCGCCCGAGTCCCATTCCTCGAACTCTGCCTTGCCCCCGGGCCGTCGCCGAGTCCCCGTCCTCGCACTCTGCCTTGCCCCCGGGCCGTCCGCCCGAGTCCCCTTCCTCGAACTCTGCCTTGCCCCTGGGCCGTCCGCCCGAGACCACCTCCTGGTCCTCTGCCTTGCCCCGGGCCGTCCGCCCGAGTCCCATTCCTCGAACTCTGCCTTGCCCCCGGGCCGTCCGCCCGAGTCCCATTCCTCGAACCCTGCCTTGCCCCCGGGCCGTCCGCCCGAGTCCCATTCCTCGAACTCTGCCTTGCCCCCGGGCCGTCCGCCCGAGTCCCCGTCCTCGAAACTCTGCCTTGCCCCCGGGCCGTCCGCCCGAGGTACCCTCCTTGAACTCTGCCTTGCCCCCGGGCCGTCCGCCCGAGTCCCATTCCTCGAACTCTGCCTTGCCCCCGGGCCGTCCGCCCGAGTCCCCGTCCTCGAACTCTGCCTTGCCCCCGGGCCGTCCGCCCGAGGTACCCTCCTTGAACTCTGCCTTGCCCCCGGGCCGTCCGCCCGAGACCCCTTTCTGGTCCTCTGCCGTGCCTCCGGGCTGTCAGCCCAAACCCGTCCTCCGGACCCCCTCCACCCACCCTTTTGGAAATATGGTCTTTGTGTAGGGACGTCTGGAATCCGTCCCTTGAGGGGGGGGGGTTCTGTCATGATTTGGGTTTTGTGTGTTAGGTTTTGGGGTTTGTTTTGATTGTTCTGTTCTCCCTGTCTCTTGTCTGGTCCTTCTCCCTGTGTTTTCCTCCCTGTCTCTTGTCTGGTCCTTCTCCCTGTGTTTTCCTCCCTGTCGTTAGTTTCCCTGGTGTGTCTGATTGTCTGATTGTGTTCACCTGTTGCCCTTGTGTTTCTCCTCCCCTGCCCGGCTGTTTCTTGTCTCGTGATTACCCCTCCCTGTATTTAGTCTTGTCTTTCCCTGTCGGTACATTGTTAGTCTTTCCTGTCTCCCTCCATGCTACCTTGTGTTACCTGTGAGTTTCATGCCATGTTTTGTTCTCCAGCTTTTGTAATAAAGCTCGCCTTTTGTTCATAGACCTTTTTTTCCCTTTTTTGTATTCTGCATCTGGGTCCTACCTTTTCCGTAACAGTCACATGTTGCTATTATTATTTATACATTAATGTCACATTCTTGCAGCAGAAACATCCTGACAGCTTAGTTTGTCTTAAAAAGAAAGATGTATATAACATGAGTGCAGTGCAGGGCTGAGGCTTTACAAGCATTCTTACAGACGCAGACCTGGGGCCTCATTTATAAAACTTTGCGTAGGATTCACGTGAAAAGATGGCGTATGTAGGAACAAAGGAAGTACATACGCACAAACATATACCCATTTATAAAACACTGCGCATGCACGTCCTACGCCGGTTTCCCTTTATAAATCACAATCAACTCGAGATGCGGCACAGCTTTTGCGGGCTTCACGTAACGCCCATATTTGCCTATAAATAGTCAAAGAAACGCCCCGTATTAATATTCATTCTGACTTACTGCAGGAAGAAGATCGCAGGAAATGACCACAGAACAGCTAAAAAAGACATTTCACACCGTGTCAGATTTTGGTTCTTTTGGGGAGGTGGAGACAAATCCCATTGTTTGGTGGATGCAGTTTGAACCAGAGGAGCAGCATGACGGTCGGATCGTCACCAAAATAAATAAATAATAACATGATTAAACATGATAGTATAAAGCCATGCTCGTATCTATACAACCTAGAGAAAAGCAAAACGGCATCAGTTTAGACGTAGTTCTGTCCTTCTGTTTACCGCATCAGAATACATTTCATAACATTAAGAGAACACATTCGAGGGGTGATCAATAACATTTCCATATTTATTTATTCCTCCAAGTTATTTTTTGTGTGCACTGAGGAGTCTCAAACAGGCGTTTGTTTAATCATTTTAAGATTGGCTTTAATCCATTTTTACGTTTATAAATGAGGTCCCAGGACACCAACAATATGAACAAAGGGCTGAGACTGTAGAGGGTTAAGATACTCAGTGAGGATCAGAGTAATATCAGCCTGATGTCTGCAGCTCAGAGTCAACACAACTCTCACATATTCATCTCAGCACAGAAGTTAAAGATGGAGAACTGACCTGAGAGTCTCCAGTCTGCAGTCTGGACTCTCCAGAAGATCTCTCAGCAGCTCCACTCCTGAATCCTGCAGATAGTTGCCACTCAGGTCCAGATCTCTCAGATGGGAGGGGTTGGACTTCAGAGCTGAGATCAGAGCAGAACAGCTGATCTCTGACAACCAGCAGCCCCTCAGTCTGAATAAAGTAAACATGATGTAACTTTAGAAAACAATGTTCCCGTTTGAAATAACTCCAGGTTTAATAATCTGATCAGAGCTGAAGAAGTTTAGAAAGTGGAAACTCAAAAAGTGAAAAGAGCTCTCATTAATATTAAAGACAACGTGCTTCTACTTCAATAAAAAGAGGAGACTTCACATCTGAAACTCTGCTCCTTCTACACTAACTCATGATGTGCAGCCAGACAAAAAAAACCCACAGAAACTGATTCAACTCAAGATCACAACGTTTACAAAGATTATAAATATATGAATTTTAAATGTGAAAAGAACATCCAGAATATTTGTTTTAGGAATAGTGGAGTCATCAAATCACAGCATCTTCAGTGTAAACTATTCAGTCAGTAAAGCATCATGTAGCTTCAGAAACATGTTGGAAACAGCAACCACTGAAATTATTCCATAGTGTTTGATAGTTTTAATAAACAAATTTAAAATTCTATTTATGCATTTTCTTTATAATTTATATTATAAAAACAGGATGGAGAATATAAGATGAATCTCAGGTGTTTAAAGGTTCAGAGTGAATTAAACAGTGTAGAATTGTTCTTGTTATTTTAATTTAAAGATCAACATTGCTCTGTCACAGACAGTAAACTCAACTTGTTCTCATTCATAACACTCCGTTCGATGTCTCACTATGGGATGCGCCTCAACGCGTATGCATCAGAAGCATCAATCTCATTACGCCAATCCTGATTGGCTGGTGATCTTGACGACTACGTCAGGGAATCCACCCACCCTTTAAGTAGCTTGCGCTACGTCGCAGCGTCATTCAAACACCTCTTCTCGCTTCGGAGCACATCTCAAAAATATCAGTAGCCGGGCTAGCTTAACTGTCCACAGACTGAACCACAAGCTAACCTTCGGTCGCCGGACGCTTGCCGGCTACTTTTGCTTCGCACAAGATTTGATTTATTAACACACCAGTTAATACTAAAATCTGCCCCGCCGTTTTTTCTTCCTAAATAACGGTAAGGTTTTGGTTTTTTCAAACGGTAACATACCTGTTACTGGTTTGTCCCTCCACGTCGACACCCCGGCGAGCGAGGATGGACCCTTCTCTCCCTCACACCAGAGGAGACGGAGGCTCGGAGGCTCGACTCTGCGGCTGCGGGTTCAAGATTTCGAGCACGGACTCACACCAGGTCTGCTCGTCCTGCCTTGGGCTGAACATGCCCAGAGGCTATCGACGCCCCCGGTTCGTGCGGACACTGTGCCCGCTTCACCACCAAGAGCCTCCGCCGACGGCTAGCGCGCCAAGCTAGCCTGTCGGGACAAGACCCCTTCATGCCTGTTGATTTGCCGCCGGCAATCGAGGCATGGTGGCGACCGCCGGGAGTTGAGCCCCGCGCTGTGTCAAGCTGGGGCTCAACGGCGGCGGCAGCCGCGGGAATGGAGCCCCGCGCTGTGACAAGCTGGGGCTCCCAACTGGACCTCACCGTGGTTCCACCCGCGGAGGATGTCCTGGAGCTGGATTACGTGGAGGAAGATGAAGAGGATACCTCTGAGTTCCTCTTATCCGACTCAGACGAAGACGAAGATGACATCTTCGTCCATCTGCTCAGGCTGCCAAGCCGGAGGCGGTGTCCGCTCCCCCAGGCGAAAGCGCGCCAACTTCGCCCCGCCTCAGCATGGACTTGCAGGCCCGTGTGCCAACGCGCTGCGTCCAGGCTGGACATCCCCTGGCCTGAAGTAGCCAAGGAGACCTCCAGATCTCGCTATGAGGGGAAGAACTTGCCCCAAGCCGCGAGGATGACGAGGCAACTTCTCCCAGTCTTTCCAGAGCTGCTGGACGAGGTGTCTGTCTCGTGGAGAGACCGCCCTTTCAGCACAAGGCCCCAATCCAGGGAGCCTCCTCTTTGGACTTTGAGGGCATGGAGAAGCTCGGCTTGCTCCGCATGCCGCCTATGGAGCCGCTTGTGGCAGCCCACCTCCAACCGCGGCTGTCTTCGGCACCTAGCAGGAACCCCACGCTGCCGACAAAAGCAGACCGTTTCCAGTCAGCAATGACCGAACGGGCTTACAAAGCGGCAGCTTTGTCCGTCAGGGCGCTCAATGTCTCGTCAATGCTGACCGCTTACCAGGCGGAGCTCTGTGAGGACATGACGAACAAACCTGAGCCTGCCGTGTGGGACGAAATCACAGCGATCACGGACATTTGCCTCCGTGTGCAGCGCTGTGCAGTCCAAGCCACGGGCAAATCGCTGGGGATGATGGTGGTGCAGGAGGAGAGCCAGGTGGCTTAACCTGACGAACCTTCCGGACCGGGAAAAGAGGACGTCTTGGACATGCCAATTGTCCCCGAGGGCATATTTGGCACCGCTCTGGCTTCAATGCAGCAGCGGTGTGAGGCCAAAAAGAAGGAGGATGAGGCTCTCCAGCTTTGTCTTCCCCGAAAGGCCCAGCCGCCGCCTCCAACGGCCCCGCGACAGACCTTCACTCAGGCTGCCTCACGTCCTTCCCATTTCAAGATCCCGAAACGGCAAAAGCCACAGCCCGCCCCGGGTCTCCCGCCCAGACACGAGGCGAGGACGAGCTGGCCAAGAAAGTCCCCGGTTCCGGCAGCAGCCGCACAGGCACAGCCGGCCCAGACCTTCGGCCATCAGGTGAGGAAAGAAGAGAGCAGCCTGACAGCCTTCCCTCCTCTCCTCGGTGAAAGAGCTGGAAGTTCCCTGTTTTCCAGCCCCAGACGTGTTCCACACGTGTTCAAGCTCATGTGTTTCCGGGGTGCAACCACGCCCCCATCTTCCCGCCGCCTCGAGTGATGTCAGAACGTCATCCTCAAGTTCGCGCCATGAGGGAGATAGACTTCACGTCAAAGACAGCAGTTCTGCTGCTCGTTCAAGTCACACAAACACATGTCCTTGTTTTCAATAAAACATTTTCCACTGTCGTTTCCAGGCTTAAAGCCAAGGGCGCAGTCAAAAATAATGAAAAGAAAAACAATAAAAACAATAAACAGTCAGGTGACTGCTCCACTTCTGAGAGTGGCTGTTGCCTCTCTCAGAATGCGGACGGTAACCGAGTCTGTGAACGCATCATCGCCGCGCGCATGCGCAGTGTCGACCGAGGTTGTCAGCCTGGGATACCACCGTGTTCAGACACTAGAGGGCCCCATAACACAACCAATAAAGACACAGAGAGCAAACAACAGGAATGATCACATCTCCACTCGCTCTGAGAAGCGAAAGGTGGAAGTGCTCACAAGCTCTGCTTGGGTTTTCAAGACGATATCACGGGGCTACAGACTCCAATTCGCTGTCACCCCCCCTCACTTCTCGGGCATTGTGCATTCACAAGCCCGGGGAGCGTCGGCTCATATTCTAGAGCAGGAGATTCTCTCGCTACTAGAAAAGAAAGCCATATCCATAATACCCTCCGAACAGAGTCAGAGCGGCTTCTATTCCAAATATTTCCTCGTTCCCAAACGGGGAGGGAACGGAATTCGCCCTATCCTAGATTTAAGGGCTCTGAACAAGTATCTCAGAAAATACAAATTCCGATGCTCACTCACACATCTCTGCTGCGTCTCGTACGTCAGGACGATTGGTTCACATCAATCGACCTGAAAGACGCGTATTTTCACATCCCAATATATTATCCACACAGGAAATATCTGAGGTTCGCTTTTCAGGGTGTCTGTTACGAGTACAGAGTGCTTCCCTTCGGTCTGTCTCTCAGCCCACGGGTGTTTGTACGATGTACGGAGGCAGCAATAGCCCCGTTAAGGCAACAGGGCATTCGCCTGGCAACCTATTTAGACGACTGGCTCCTTCTTGCACAGTCGGAGCAGGAGGCTATTACGCAGACGAATACCCTCGTGAAACACCTGCTCGACCTGGGTTTCGTAATAAACACAGAAAAGAGCATGTTGTCCCCAGCCCAGACTGTACTCTTCCTGGGCTTACGTCTAAATTCGGTGCCCTTTACAGCCCGCCTGTCAGCAGAGAGAGTGAAAGCCTTCAGGGCTTGCCTCGCTCATTTCCAGCCACGCAAATATGTTCTCTTCAGATCATGTCTGCGGTTACTGGGGCTCATGGCGTCAGCCATCCTGGTGGTACGACTGGGCCGCTTACACATGAGGGAGTTTCAGCGCTGGGTAGCTGCCCTCAGACTGGACCCCGTGCGTCATGGCGCGCGGAGAGTGATGGTCACTGTGGAATGCGTAATGGCACTGCGCCACTGGCTGCACCCGACTTTTCTAGTACGGGGCGTACCTATGGGTGCTGTCCTATCGCGGAAAGTGGTCGCGTGTCTGACGGGCTGGGGGGGTATATACGAAGGTCGACCTGTGAGGGGTCTCTGGAGCAGAGATCTCCAACGGTCACACATAAATTATCTGGAGCTTTTAGCGGTGTTTCTCACCCTGAAACGCTTTCTGCCTTTTCTCAAAGGACATCATGTCCTCGTGAGGACAGACAACACGACCACAATATCGTATATAAACCGTCAAGGGGGTTTGCGTTCTCTCCAGTTACACATGCTGGCACGCAAACTGATTTTATGGAGCTGCGGACGTCTCCTCTCTCTGAGAGCAACGCACGTACCGGGAGTGATGAACCTCGGGGCAGATCTGCTGTCCAGAGGTGCACCACTATATGCAGACTGGACTCTACATCCAACAATTGTGAGTCAGCTGTGGGTGCGTTACGGCCGGGCCGCGGTAGATCTGTTCGCGTCAAAAGAAAATGCTCAATGTCAGCTGTTCTTTTCAATGCGCGATCTAAACGCACCGTTAGGCGTGGACGCGCTCGCACACGTTTGGCCTCCGGTCCTTCTGTACGCGTTCCCACCCCTGGCTCTAATACCCCAACTCTGGCCAGAGTGAGAAACATCGCCACACACTGATCCTAATAGCTCCGCACTGGCCTGCAATGTACTGGCTGGCGGAGATATATCAGCTGCTGTGCGGGCAGCCGTGGCAGCTCCCGTTACGCAGGGACATACTATCTCAGGCGGGGGGGCGATTTTTCACCCACACCCAGAGCGCTGGCACTATGGGCCTGGCCCGTGAGTGGTATAATTTGAGTACAGTGGGGCTTCCTCAGAAGGTGATAAACACTATTCAGAGTGCAAGGGCTTCCTCCACCAGGTCTCTCTATGACTGTAAGTGGAGGGTGTTTGAGGAGTGGTGCCTTCAAAAGGGACACATCTCTTTTCAATGTCCTGTCGGTGTGATTCTATCATTTCTACAGGACCTGATTGATAAACACAGAGCTTTCTCTACGATTAAAGTGTACCTGGCTGCTATTGCCGCATGCCATGTGGGCTTTGAGGGAAAGACGGCTAGCCAACATCCCTTGGTCTGCCGTTTTATGAAAGGGGCTCGCAGGCTCCTCCCGTTTCCAGGTCACTGGTGCCCTTATGGGACTTGGCAGTGGTTTTAGATGGGCTCACTCGACCTCCATTTGAACCCCTGGAAGACGCTGACATGAAACACCTGTCACTAAAGACAGTGTTGTTACTGGCTCTGGCATCTGCCAAGCGAGTCAGTGACATTCACGCGCTCTCTGTACATCCTTCATGCACTCAGTTTGCCCCGGGGCAAACGAGAGTGTTGCTGAAGCCCAACCCTGCCTTTGTGCCCAAGGTGGTTGGCTCATGCACCCCCATTGACCTTGAGGCATTTCCTTCACCGCTATGTTCCTCTGAAGAACAGCGGCCGAATTTGCTGTGCCCAGTTCGTGCTTTGCGCACCTATATGGACAGGTCAAAAGAGTTTCGATGCAATGACCAACTCTTTGTATCCTGGGCTAACCCTCATAAGGGCAAGCCCGTTACCAGGCAACGGCTCTCCCACTGGATTGTGGAAGCGATAGCTCTGGCTTATACGAGTCAGGGTTTGCAGGCACCAACGGGCCTGCGTGCTCATTCTACTCGTGGACTGGCTACATCCTGGGCTTTGTTCAAGGGTGTTTCCATCCAGGACATTTGTGCAGCAGCGAGCTGGTCTTCACCGCTCACTTTTGTCCGCTTTTACAGACTAGATGTCTCTGCTCCAAGTGTGGCCCGTGCAGTGCTGGGCCCCGTGTTGGGACAGGGTTCTACCTGTTAAGTACTGTTTTGTTTTGGTGATTTTCGAGATAAGCATGTCTAGCAATACGGGAGTCTCAATATCCCATAGTGAGACATCGAACGGAGTGTTATGAATGAGAACTATAGGTTACTAACGTAACCCCAGTTCTCAGAGTAACATGAAGTGAGATGTCTCACCAGACGGCCCTTCTTGCTGAGGCGAAGCGAGAAGAGGTGCTTATTTTGAATGACGCTGCGACGTAGCGCAAGCTACTTAAAGGGTGGGTGGATTCCCTGACGTAGTCGTCAAGATCACCAGCCAATCAGGATTGGCGTAATGAGATTGATGCTTCTGATGCATACGCGTTGAGGCGCATCCCATAGTGAGACATCTCACTTCATGTTACTCTGAGAACTGGGGTTACGTTAGTAACCCTATAGTTATACTTTGTTGTTGTTTAGTCTTTCTGAGACTATTACATGGTCACATGTTGCTATTATTATTATACATTAATGTCACATTCTTGCAGCAGAAACATCCTGACAGCTTAGTTTGTCTTAAAAAGAAAGATGTATATAACATGAGTGCAGTGCAGGGCTGAGGCTTTACAAGCATTCTTACAGACGCAGACCTGGGGCCTCATTTATAAAACTTTGCGTAGGATTCACGTGAAAAGATGGCGTATGTAGGAACAAAGGAAGTACATACGCACAAACATATACCGATTTATAAAACACTGCGCACGCACGTCCTACGCCGGTTTCCCTTTATAAATCACAATCAACTCGAGATGCGGCACAGCTTTTGCGGGCTTCACGTAACGCCCATATTTGCCTATAATAGTCAAAGAAACGCCCCGTATTAATATTCATTCTGACTGACTGCAGGAAGAAGATCGCAGGAAATGACCACAGAACAGCTAAAAAAGACATTTCACACCGAGTCAGATTTTGGTTCTTTTGGGGAGGTGGAGACAAATCATATTGTTTGGTGGATGCAGTTTGAACCAGAGGAGCAGCATGACGGTCGGAGTTTTGTCCTTCTGTTTACCGCATCAGAATACATTTCATAACATTAAGAGAACATATTCGAGGGTTGATCAATAACATTTCCATATTTATTTATTCCTCCAAGTTATGTTTTTGTGTGCACTGAGGAGTCTCAAACAGGCGTTTGTTTAATCATTTTAAGATTGGCTTTAATCCATTTTTACGTTTATAAATGAGGTCCCAGGACACCAACAATATGAACAAAGGGCTGAGACTGTAGAGGGTTAAGATACTCAGTGAGGATCAGAGTAATATCAGCCTGATGTCTGCAGCTCAGAGTCAACACAACTCTCACATATTCATCTCAGCACAGAAGTTAAAGATAGAGAACTGACCTGAGAGTCTCCAGTCTGCAGTCTGGACTCTCCAGAAGATCTCTCAGCAGCTCCACTCCTGAATCCTGCAGATCGTTGAGACTCGGTCCAGATCTCAGATGGGAGGGGTTGGACTTCAGAGCTGAGATCAGAGCAGAACAGCTGATCTCTGACAACCTGCAGCCCCTCAGTCTGAATAAAGAAAACATGATGTAACTTTAGAAACAATGTTCCTTTTGAAATAACTCCAGGTTTAATAATCTGATCAGAGCTGAAGAAGTTTAGAAAGTGGAAACTCAAAAGTGAAAAGAGCTCTCATTAATATTAAAGACAACGTGCTTCTACTTCAATAAAAAGAGGAGACTTCACATCTGAGACTCTGCTCCTTCTACACTAACTCATGATGTGCAGCCAGACAAATAAAAACCCACAGAAACTGATTCAACTCAAGATCACAACGTTTACAAAGATTATAAATATATGAATTTTAAATGTGAAAAGAACATCCAGAATATTTACTTTAGGAATAGTGGAGTCATCAAGTCACAGCATCTTCAGTGTAAACTATTCAGTCAGTAAAGCATCATGTAGCTCCAGGAACATGTTGGAAACAGCAACCACTGAAATGATTCCGTAGTGTTTGATAGTTTTAATAAACAAATTTAAAATTCTATTTATGCATTTTCTTTATAATTTATATTATAAAACAGGATGGAGAATATAAGATGAATCTCAGGTGTTTAAAGGTTCAGAGTGAATTAAACAGTGTAGAATTGTTCTTGTTATTTTAATTTAAAGATCATCATTGCTCTGCCACAGACAGTGAACTCCACTTGTTATACTTTGTTGTTGTTTAGTCTTTCTGAGACTATTACATGGTCACATGTTGCTATTATTATTTATACATTAATGTCACATTCTTGCAGCAGGACTGGACTTTGAATCAGGGGATAGCAAGTTCGAGTCCCACTACAGTCAGCATGTCGTTGTGTCCCTGAGACACTTCACCCCAAATTGCTCCTGTGGGGATTGTCCACAGTACTGAATGTATGTTAGTCGCTTTGGATAAAAGCGTCTAACAAATGACATGTAATGTAATGTAATGTAAAGACAACGTGCTTCTACTTCAATACAAAGTGGTGACTTCATATCTGAAACTCTGCTCCATCTACACATACTCATGATGTGCAGCCAGACAAACAAAAACCCACAGTAACTGATTCAACTCAAGATGACAAAGATCACAAATATGTCAGGATGAATTTTAAATGTGAAGAAAAACTTCCAGAATATTAAATTTAGGAATAGTGGAGTCATCAAATCACAGCATCTTCAGTGTAAACTATTCAGTCAGTATCAGCATCGTGTAGCTTCAGGAACAAACAGCAACAACTGAAAATACCTGTGTCACAGTCTGCTCCATTATATATATATTGGCATAAAATCTACAAGAGATTGTACAGTGAAATTAGAGAGATACAGTACGTCCACGTTTTGAGCAAGTCCACGAATCCATTCTTTGTCAAGTCTGTCACCACCTTCGCGCAGCTGCTGGCGCCATTTCGCCCGGTCCTCCGCCAGCCTCTCCCAGCCGTCCGTTACATGTCCAGGCCTTCATGTCACGCTTTACGACATCTTTGAAGCGCAGCAGTGGTCGTCTCTGCCACTGGAACCAGCGCTCAGCCCGCTGTATAAGATGTCCTTTGGCAGGCGGCCGTCTGGCATTCTGCGAAGGTGACCGAGCCACCGCAGCCTCCTGAGCTTCAGCGTTTGGAACATAGACTTGCTGCCCGTGCGCGCCAGCACCGCCTCGTTCGTGACCTTGTCCCGCCATGTGATCCCGAGGATGTTGCGCAAGCATGGCATGTGAAAAGCCTTCAGCTCCCTTTCGTGCCGCGCGTAAGTTGACCACGCCTCGGAACCATACAGCAGGACGCTGACCACGCAACATTGGTAGACACGTGTCTTAGTGCGCTCGGTGAGGTATTTGTTGCTCCAGGCTCTTGAGCGCAAGCGGCTGAAAGACGTTGCGGCTTTGACGATACAAGTCTGGAACTCCTTATCTAACAACAGGTCACTGCTGATTGTTGAGCCAAGATACGTGAACTGGTCAATAGCTTCCAGCACATGCTCGTTCACCATTACCGGCGACGCTGCGCTTCCCGCTTGGTGCATAACAACTGTCTTTTTGATGTTGATGATCAGTGCAAATTCAGAGCATGCTGCACTGAATCTGTCCATCAGGCATGTAGACCAGCTGCGCTGTGAGACAACAGAGCTGCGTCGTCCGTGATATAAGAGCTCACGAACTTGCACCTTCCGTACCTTGCTTTTCGCGCGCCGTCGGGCCAGGTTAAACAGCTTCCCATCTGACCGCATGTGCAGGAAAATGCCATCTTCGTCCACGTGATCGTTGAATGCATGACGCAGCACAACAGAGAAGAA
>CM062272.1:3802100-3848810 GCA_031216635.1 Dissostichus eleginoides | reverse complement strand
AGCTGTGTACAGTAAGGATGGGACGTTGTTGACCTCAACTGATGGAGTGTTAGGGCGTTGGAAGGAACACTTTGAGGAACTCCTGAACCCGACAACTCCGCCCTCTATGTTAGAGGCAGAGCTGGAGTATGACGGGGGATCAACACCAATCTCCCAGGGGGAGGTCACTGAGGTCGTCAAACGACTCCACAGTGGCAAAGCCCCGGGGGTGGATGAGATCCGCCCAGAAATGCTGAAGGCTCTGGGTGTTGAGGGACTGTCATGGTTGACACGTCTCATCAACGTTGCGTGGAAGTCGGAAACAGTACCGAAGGAGTGGCAGACCGGGGTGGTGGTTCCCCTTTTCAAAAAGGGGGATCAGAGGGTGTGTGCCAATTACAGAGGCATCACACTACTCAGCCTCCCCGGGAAAGTTTACTCTAAGGTACTTGAAAGGAGGGTCAGGCCGATTGTCGAACCTCAGATTGAGGAGGAACAATGCGGATTCCGTCCTGGTCGTGGAACGACGGATCAGCTTTTTACTCTCGCAAGGATCCTGGAGGGGGCCTGGGAGTATGCTTATCCGGTCTACATGTGTTTTGTAGACTTGGAGAAGGCGTATGACCGAGTTCCCAGGGAGTTACTGTGGGAGGTGCTGCAGGAGTATGGGGTGAGGGGGTCTCTACTCAGGGCCATCCAATCTCTGTACTCCCAAAGCGAGAGCTGTGTCCGGGTCCTCGGCAGTAAGTCGGACCATTTCCGGTGAGGGTTGGCCTCCGCCAGGGCTGCGCTTTGTCACGATCCTGTTTGTAATATACATGGATAGGATTTCGAGGCGTAGTCGTGGGGGAGGGGGTCTGCAGTTCAGTGGACTAAGGATTGCACCACTGCTTTTTGCAGATGATGTGGTTCTAATGGCTTCATCGGTCTGCGACCTTCAGCACTCACTGGATCGGTTCGCAACCGAGTGTGAAGCGGCTGGGATGAGGATCAGCACCTCCAAATCTGAGGCCATGGTTCTCAGCAGGAAACCGATGGACTGTCCACTCCAAGTAGGGAATGAGTCCTTACCCCAAGTGAAGGAGTTCAAGTATCTCGGGGTCTTGTTCTCGAGTGAGGGAACAATGGAGCGTGAGATGGGCCGGAGAATCGGAGCAGCGGGAGCGGTACTGCAGTCGCTTTACCGCACCGTTGTGACGAAAAGAGAGCTGAGAGAAGGCAAAGCTCTCTGTCTACCGGGCCATTTTCGTTCTACCCTCACCTATGGTCATGAAGGATGGTCATGACCGAAAGAACGAGATCGCGGATACAAGCGGCCGAGATGGGTTTTTCTCTCCGCAGGGTGGCTGGCGCTCCCTTAGGGATAAGGTGAGAAGTTCAGTCATCCGGAGGGACTCGGAGTTGAAACCGCTCCTCCTTCGCGTCGAAAGGAGCCAGTTAGGTGTTCGGGCACCTAGTAAGGATGCCACCTGGGCGCCTCCCTAGGGAGGTGTTCCAGGCACGTCCAGCTGGGAGGAGACCAAGGGGTAGACCTAGGACCAGGTGGAGGGATTATATCTCTTTGCTGGCCTGGGAGCGCCTTGGGATCCCCCAGTCAGAGCTGGTTGATGTGGCCAGGGAAAAGAAAGTTTGGGGCTCTCTGCTGGAACTGCTACCCCCGCGACCCGACCACGGATAAGTAGGAGAAGATGGATGGATGGATGGATGGATGGTTCCAGAGGTAGGGCCCTGCATAATGCATGCAGGGGTGACTGGCAGCCTGCGCAGCATTACGCTTTGTGGCCAAAAAGGAGATAGAGGTCAGGGTGAACTTTCCAAAAAGGTCAAAACAGTTGGATTTGGATGGAATGAATACCTATAGTGATATCTCAATGAAATAAAATGACTTTTACAGTGTGGTACCTGAGAAAGGTCAAATGGCACTGATGGTAACCAAATGTACCCAAAGGTGAGTCCGCCTGGACCTACCTGTAATAAACCTCTCTAAATTTGCATCTATCCTGACACAGGGTACTTATGATTTATTGTGGTTTGGATCCCTAAAGGTTGTGGCTACTATTCCATCATTCAAGGGTGGTTTTCACTATGAATAATTAGATTAGAATTGAAATTGTAACATTTCCTCATTAATGTCATGTCTAAAAACTCCTACACCGACGTTATTCAGGGTTTGTTGAGTTGTGTACGTACATTATCCCAAATGGTTCAGAGAGATGTGTAATTTTAATCAAGGTAACAGTACGTTCATCACGGTCTCCTGTAATGGCGGCGTATCCACTTAAGCATGAGAAGCTGAAGACTACAACTCCCATGATGCCACGCTGTTTCACCACCAACACTAGTTTTTACTATGGTTTTAGAATATTACAGGTTGTGTGTTTAATGTGTAATGATGCGCTGCCATGGAGCCTTAATAGAGAAGGCTATGAGATGGAGCTTTAGAGTTATCCAGTCTATCACTGGGTCTGAGCTCAGGTGGAGTCTTTACCTTCCAGTGACACGGGATATTTCCAGACTTCCTTTCCACCTTGGTCCTTGACCTTCAAAACCACTCTCTCTGTGCTCGTCGTCAGGAAAACTTGAAATGTCGGATGGTAGTTTGGTCCAAACCTGGATACAAATGTTTTACTCTGAAAACCAGAAGCAGAAGTTAAAAGTTTATCTGTTTCTTTCCTGATTGTGGATCCACATGCAGATAAATGTGTGTTAATGATCATTGTGTTTCTTTAGAGGAGAATCAGTGACTCACCTCAGGGTGTGTGAGGAAGCCCTCAGGTTCACAGTGCACACTGTAACTGTGATCAATGTCCAGCTCACAGTCGGAGGAGAGTGTGATGTTCACAACACCTCTGTGTTTTTCAGCAACCTTCAGTAACAGGACATTTTGATCAATTTAAAACAACATATGTTGACAGACCTGCTCTACAGAGATATAATAATTACAATCAGTTAAGAATAACAGTAAGAAGACATATTGTGTGAGTTTGAGAAGAGGAGCAGTGTGTGTGCAGCTGTGGTTTAAAACCAGTGTTTAGTCTGATGGTGAGCACATTACCTCCTCCACAAGGACGTTGTTCGGCAGCAGATGTACATCCAGTATTTGCTCCTCTCTGCCCGGGGGTCGTAGGAACACCAGAATTTGGCCATTTATCCGCCACTTTAGAAGCCTTTTAAATGGATCGATGATAATGCCAAGGAGAAGAGGTGAACCACCTTCACCACCACGTGAGTGGGTGTGACCTCCAGCGGCTCCAAGATGCTCAGGCCTTCATCAGTGATGTGGACGACAGACAACAGGCCGTCCAGGAGCAGCGCTGTGGAGCAAAGAGCTGGTCATCTGTTGCATTGCTGCTGAAACAGCTTCATCATATTCAATGTCACACCACTTTAGTCAGAGCTAATGTTCATCTAATGTCATTCACTTTGGAGCCTCACTAGGATGTACCAGTTTAGATCCTCCACCTTTTATTTTAATGTTTCATTATTGTTCCGCCCCCTGTGATCTTTCTGGATGGGAGCATTTACTGTTATGTGTAATTATTTTCTAATTTACAAGACTGCTGAAATGTTTATAATCTGCTGCCAGAACAGCTCGACTGTGTCCGGTCTCATGTCTGAGTGATTCTCTAGATGTGTGAAGAGTTTTCTAAAGCTTTCAGGGCGTAGAAAGTCTAACTTATAAATGTTGTTGTCTGTTGTTTTGTTTTGTTCATGCTTCAGCCAGACTGACAATGTACAGAGCAGAAAGAGCAACAGATGGATAACAAAGGAAGAATGAATCAAACTGCTAGCTTAGCATCACAACAGTAACAGAGAGTTAGCATTGAGTTAGCACTGTTAGCAGCTGAGCATGCTGTGGACTGACCAATCACAGTTTAAATCTCTTTAATATTACAGTGAGAGACTGCAGAGCCCAAAGACAATCCAATCAGTATTTAGAGCTGCACTGCATCGTCTGCTTCAATAATCATCAATGATGTCATGCAACACATCGACTAAATGGACGTTTTATCATTTCATTCTTCTTCTTTTGGGGACAAAACTATTTTGAATGTAAAGAATACATTTGGTGTCTGCATTATACTGTGGCTATCTTTGTTAAACTAGTGTAATAAAGCTGCTTTATAACCTTTGAACGGTAGTGGATATTAAAAGGTGCCACAGAAACATTATATAAGATTGTATTTGTTAACACTAGATGTCTTTACCATCCTCTGTCTCACTGTGTGGCAGGTGGAGCTGGACGACGGCAGCTTCATCAGAACTCTTCACGTCGAACAGCGGCCCTGCTGCCTGCTTGCCAGCTGATTGGAGGAGGCTCTCCTCCCAAGGGACCGTCCTGTACAGAAGCTCCGCCTCCTGAGCCATGACGAACACCAGGCCAGTCGAAGCACACTGGAACACACCTGGACCAGGACACCTGAAGCTGTAGACACACAAGAGACAAGTTACTACAACAAGCCTTCACTGGCCTGTGTTCTGACTGACAGGTGTTCATCCAGCTGGATCTGACCTGGAGGAGGGTTTGTTGAAAGATCTGAAACACCTGATGATGACAGGAACATCACTGAAGATGTGTCCACATGCATCAGAATGTGTGTGTACACACATTTTCATTAAATTAACTAAATGTCTAGTCCAGCGAGGATCTAGACTGGTACAAGAAAACAATCCTTCCTACACAGAGGCATTATTTTATTGATGTCTGTTGGAAAGAGATTGGATGCAATACCTCAAGGTGAAAGACATGAAATTAAACACAATTAAATGAATATATTTTTAATGTGTTTAAAATAATGTTTGGTTATGTTATAGGATTACCTGTATGAAGACTCAGTTGTGTGTTCAGGTGAGAAGGATTCAGGAGCCTGGAACAAACAAAGTTATTTATTTGACTTCCGGTTATGGCACAGTGCTGGTGAGACGCATCTCCTTGAGGCTCCGAGGCTAATATATTGAATTAATGATTTATGAAGAGTTTATCGCCGGCCACTAGAGGGCAGCACCTCACTGCTGTCGCTGACCGGATATGCCGTGCTCTGACCCGGTAGTGCTGAGCGGCCATCTTAGGTCGATTATTGTTCCTTCACTCCGCCTCGAGTTGAGACGTTCATTCACTCACTCATGTATGTATCTGTATTATGTATTTGTGTTATGTTGGTGATGACAGGCATGTATGTAGTACTTTGTCAGCTCATCATGCTGTATTGATCTGTTTCAGGGTGTCGTCATCCTTGTCATTAAAATACCAAAACTGACATCGAGGAGTGTGTTTCTTCATGACGACACCATGGTAGTTGTTGGATGCCCTGTCCCCGGCTGCGAGTTCGAATCCGAAGACTTGTCTGAAGCACTCGTCATTGCTCTATTGACGATTCATGGATTCAGCCACCAGCACGCAGCGCCTGTCATGGCCGCGCCAGCCCAGGCCCCAGCCCCTCACGGCCCGAGACTCGATCGGCCCAAAGTTGATGTGGGCGTGTCGATAGAGGAATGGAACGTGTTCATCCGCCGTTGGAACGTATTCCGCGCCGGCTCAGGCATAGGGAATGCTCAGGCCCCCTTCCAGCTGTTTCAGTGCGCTGGGCCTGTACTTGGAGACAGCCTGTTGAAAGCCGTCCCCGATGCCGCTTCCGGACCCTTGCCAGACCTGATCGCCGTCATGTGTTCCCTAGCTGTCATCCCAGTCGCTACATGCGTCCTGCGCACCGAGCTGCTTCAGTTACGCCAGGAACGCGACGAGACATTCCGCGCATTCGCTGCCAGAGTGCGGGGTAAAGCAGAGACATGCGCATATAATGCTGTATGCGAATGTGGTAAGGACGTGGACTACACCGACCACATTATCCGTGATGTTCTGCTCAATGGCATTTATGACTCGGACATACGCCGCGAGACGCTGGGGACACCTGACGTCCTGGTCAAGCCAGTTAACGACGTAATTGCACTCGTCGAGAACAAAGAGATGGCCCGTAACGCTCTCCCGTCGTCCTCCCTATCAGCTATGTCGTCATTCCGGCGCCTGAAGACGACTCCACAGACGAGCCCCGCCCCGAGCCCTGCGGACGGGGCTAAACGTGCCTCGTGCCCGGAATGTAAGAGCGTCTTTAACGTCTTCACGGAGGGGCCTCGCGGGTGGAATCCTAAGCCTCACCAGGTGTGCATCGGCTGCTACAGGGCCCGCCGGCGACAGAGGCGTCAACAGCCGTCGTCCGACAGTCAACAGGCCGCCATGGGGTCAGAGCTGGTCTCCCAGGTCTCGTCGGTGCAAGCTGGAGCCCCCTGGCCGACGTCACGGGAGCCATCGCCGACGCCGCGCCCTACGTCGCACGGCTGTGTCAACAGGCCTGCACCTATCAGACTCGAGCACCACATCTTCTCCAAGGGCGAATGGAGACGAGCCAGGCTGAGTGACCACCCCGAGCATTAATCACCATCTCGATGGACATGCCAGTCGGGCTGAGGGATGGCACCAGTCGGCTCGGCCGACGGAGCTCGGATATCCGCCGTCGCGGACACTGGCGCGCAGTCGGACCTTTGGTCTCTAGAGGAGTTCCTGGCCTGCGGTTTCGCGCGGGACGACCTGCGACCCGTCAGCCTCAGCCTGTCGGCCGCCAACCGTTCCCCTATAGCCATCGAGGGAGCGTTCTTCGCTAGGCTCTCGACGACCTGCAGCGGGGGGCGTGTTACATCCTGCCGTTCCATGGTATATGTGAGCAGCTCAGTCCGGGCCATGTACCTCTCCTACGAGTCGTTGCTCAACCTCAGCCTCTTGCCCGTGAACTTCCCGTCGGACGACGTTGCAGGGGGGCCCAAGGACAGGCGTAGCCCTGACACGGCTGACACGCCAGACCAGCCCTTGTCCGTCAATGCGACGAGGTCAACCAACGGCGGCTGCGTGGGGCCAGGTGACCCCCAGGACGCCCAGTGCTCATGTCCTCAGCGCACGGTCCCCCCGCGCGCCCCGAAGCACTGCCGTTCCCTTGTACGCCAGAGAACAACATCCGGATGAAAGGTTGGCTACTCGGGAGATATGCCTCGTCGACATTCAATACTTGCCCCCATCGGGCACTACCATGCATGGAGGGGCCACCTATCGAGATGCACGTGGACCCTGCAGCTACGCCTAAGGCATGCCACACCGCGCTACAGTGCCTCTACACTGGCAGCGGAGGGTCCACGATGACCTCCTGCGGGACGAAGCCCTTGGGGTCATTGAACGCGTGCCATACGGCGAGCCAGTGACGTGGTGCCATCGTATGGTAGTCACTCGGAAGCACGACGGTTCCCCCCGCAGGACCGTGGACCTCTCCCCCCTCAACAAGTTCTGCCAACGTGAGACCTTCGCCACTGAGTCCCCGTTCCACCTTGCACGCCGCGTCCCGAAGGGCACCTGGAAGACCGTCACGGACGCCTGGAATGGCTACCACAGTGTCCCCCTGCGTGAGTCGGATCGCCACCTCACGACCTTCATCACACCCTTCGGCCGTTGGCGCTACACCAGGGCACCACAGGGTTTCCTGTCATCAGGGGATGGCTACAACCGTCGGTTTGACGCCATCCTCTCGGACTATGAACGCAAGGAACGTTGTGTGGATGACACCATCCACTATGACACTGACCTGGAGCAACACTGGTGGAGGACCATCGACTTCCTGACGCGGGTCGGCCGGTCGGGCATCGTGTTGAACCCGGACAAGCTTCAGTTCGCGGAGAGGTGCGTCGATTTCGCTGGCTTCAGGGTGTCGGAATCTACCATCGAACCGCTCCCAAAATACTTGGACGCCATCCGGGACTTCCCCACCCAGGCTCCACGACGGACGTCAGGAGTTGGTTCGGCCTTGTCAACCAGGTGGCTAACTACGCCCAGTTGCGTGACACGATGGCCCCATTTAAGCCGTTCCTCAGCCCACGCTGTGTGTTCCTATGGTCCCCCGTTCTGGAGGAGGCATTCCAGACGTCCAAGCAGGCCATAATGGAGGCCATCCCCCCTCTATTAGATATGTTTGAAGAGGCATACGAGTTAGGTACTCTACCACCATCTTTACGGTCTGCAATTATCACCTTGGTCCCAAAGCCTGGTAAACCACCAACAGAAAGGGGGTCCTATCGTCCCATATCCTTAATGTGTTGTGACACAACAATTATGTAAAAACTTTGGCAAGAAGGCTAGACTCATATTAATCTCCAATGACCAGAATGGCTTCGTTCAAGGGCGTCAAGCTTTTCACAATATTCGCAGATTGCTTAATATACTTTATGAAAGGAGTGATGCTTAAGACACCGCAATGCTGTCGTCGTTGGATGCTGAAAAGTCCTTTGACAGGATTATATGGAAATACCTGTGGAAAATATCTCAAATGGTTGAGACTTCTGTATTCAGATCCAACAGCTGAGGTATTAACAAATAACATGATATCCAAACCGTTTAGTCTACACAGGGGCACAAGACAAGGATGCCCCCTATCCCCTCTTTTATTTCTGTTTGCTATTGAACCACTAGCTTTGGCTATCCGGCAACATCAGAGAATTTCGGGTGTGAGGATAGGTGAATCTGAGCATATGATTTCCTTATTTGCGGATGATATTATTATTTTTCTGTCCAAGTTGAGAACATCTATCCCAACACTTATTAGCCTAATCAATTCATTTGGGGAATTCTCTGGATATAAGGTCAATAATTCTAAATCCACCATATTATTTTAAAATAAAAATGAGAGACAAAACCCAGGGATACCCACCCCCTTTTCAGCTACTCAGGAGGGTTTTATATACCTAGGAATACAAATTGTCCCGGAAATTGAGAATATTGTCCCCTCTAATTATGACCCCATAATACAATCAGTAACAGAATCTCTGAATAGATGGATGCCAATGCCCATCTCCATGTTAGGCCGTATTAATATTCTTAAAATGTCTATTCTGCCAACATTTCTTTACCTATTTCAGTTTATTCCTCTCCCTCTTTCACAATCATTTTTTTGCAAGCTCAGGCAGCTCTTCTCAAATTTCATATGGAACAACAGGCGTGCAAGACTACGGCTCTCCCTTTTGCATCTGCCTTATGATAGAGGGGGACTTCAAGTACCTAATCTACAATTGTATTATTGGGCAGCGCAGCTGCACACAGCCATGTTTTACTTCTCCTCCTCTGACGCTCCAGCATGGCTAGCCATTGAACGCAATACAGCATCGGGCCTATCCCTCCAGTCATATATCTACTCTGCTCATGCTAAAAAACTAAAAAAACAGACAAAAAACCCATTTGTGAAAAATACTCTTTCTGTTTGGCATGAAGCACATGTCTATATAGGAGATGCTCCCAAACTATCCCAGTTCTCCCCAATATGGGGTAACGACAACTTTGCCCCGTAGGTTATGTAGGCCTGAATTTCTCAATAACAACTATTTTAATACATCTAAATCTACATGTCTTGATGATTTCAGTATTTATAAAGCCTTCTTCATCAATTGTTTTTAAGTTAAAAGATAAACTCAGATAATAGTCGACAGGAATATTTCCCATTTCTCCGGTAAATTGAAATCTTCCCGGTCATTTTTCAACGATAACCTTATGGCGAGAACTATCTGTTCCTACAGTGGTGACCCTGTCCTCCATCCTCTCCTGTGCAACTTCAACACACTGGAACATGCTTCATCAAAATGCTTTTCCTCTGTTGTGCCTCTACATGTGTTAGAGGCCTCCACTCTCTTTGCCTTTTCACTTCCATGCTTAAAGTCTGTGCTGGTGTAACAGGAAGTAGGGTCGAACTTGGTAATGTGATTTTCTTTTTAACGCGTTGAGGTTTCTAGATAAATTGCGCGTGTTGTAGCGTTTAACTTGAAAGCCTTAATAATCATATTTTAATTCAGTGGTGAAATAAATACACTTCACTCTGTTCAACTGCTCCTCTCTCACCTTTCTGTCTGTCTTCACTTCCTGTTCCACATCGGAGTCACCTGATGGAGAGAAGAGGTGACAGAGAAAGATAATAATAATGAAACAAAACTTTAACAAAGAGAAACATTAGCAGCCAAAATGATTGAGAGAGCTGTATCAAAATGGAATTAAAATATATTGTTGTTGTACTTTAAAGACCTTTTAAGATCAGATTTAATGTACAATATCTTGATGAATGGAGGATATGGTTTCAGTACTCACAGGTCTTCTGGATCTTGGCTCTGATCGTCTCACCATTGATCCTGCAGGGATGAACACAATCCACAAGTTTAGGATCCAGTTTAAAGATCTCCTATCATGCTATTTTTAGGCATATATTGTGGGTCTCAGATATATAAAAATATAAAAAACATGTCTATGATGTGTTTTGCTCAAATTACGAAACAGATCATGTATTTTAGAAATCCCTCATATCCATCTGTTTCAGGCCTGATGAAACGCCATATCATGTTCCAAACCAAATCAAGGATTATTTCTGAAACAGTATGGAGCTCAAACTCTTTCTCTCTCTCAGGTTTACCACAAGGTGAGTTCCTTTTTATTTCCTGCTTCTTTACACATACTCTCTCCAGTACAGGTTAGCTCTGACTGTTAGCGATGCTAATGTAAACAAAGACCATATTACGTCCAAAACACGTCTGCATTGTTTCTGATAGCAACGTTTCTGAAAGTGCTGTGTCATATTGGACGCAAATCTGGATCAGCTCCGTTGTTCCCCTGTTTTTAGAGATTTGGGTACGGAGGAAAAGAGAGAGGGTTTTATTTTCTAACACTTTGTGAGTCTCCTGACACACCGGGGACACATATTGATGTATAAAAGACATCAAAAAGTGCATTTTGCATGATAGGTCCCCTTTAAAATAAGTGTTAGTTCTTTGAGTCAGCTTCAGAGTGCTGACTGATCTCATGCTTTACATCCCATCATATCTTCTCGGCAAACACTACGACTGACTGCCACAGCTCTCAGCTGCATTACAGGAAGTATCTGGTCATTAATCTAGAAACTAAAAACATGACAGGAAACAAAACAGATTACCTTTTCCACTCTTCTGTAAAATCCTGTATGTCTGTTAGAAAGTTGCTCACTAACTAAATGTGGCTTTGCATTTCCAGCTGGCCTTATATAGTTTATGAAGAATGAGAGAGCCTGCAGTCAGTGGAAACATCACTGATCTGTTGGGATTCCCCAGTGAGAGAAACACCTCCCTGTGTTTCATACAATACTGCTGAACCAGCAGAGACCCCTTACTGACCAGAGCGTCTCCAGTCTGCAGTCTGGACTCTCCAGAAGATCTCTCAGCAGCTTCACTCCTGAATCCTGCAGATCGTTGAGACTCAGGTCCAGATCTCTCAGATGGATGTTGGACTTCAGAGCTGAGGCAGAGCAGAACAGCTGATCTCTGACAACCTGCAGCCTCAGTCTGAATAAAGAAAACATGATGTAACTTTAGAAAACAATGTTCCTGTTTGAAATAACTCCAGGTTTAATAATCTGTTCAGAGCTGAAGAAGTTTAGAAAGTGGAAACTCAAAAAGTGAAAAGAGCTCTCATTAATATTAAAGACAACGTGCTTCTACTTCAATAAAAAGAGGAGACTTCACATCTGAGACTCTGCTCCTTCTACACTAACTCATGATGTGCAGCCAGACAAATAAAAACCCACAGAAACTGATTCAACTCAAGATCACAACGTTTAGAAAGGTTAGAAATATATTAATTTTAAATGTGAAAAGAACATCCAGAACATTTGTTTTAGGAATAGTGGAGTCATCAAATCACAGCATCTTCAGTGTGAACTATTCAGTCAGTAAAGCATCATGTAGCTCCAGGAACATGTTGGAAACAGCAACCACTGAAATTATTCCGTAGTGTTTGATAGTTTTAATAAACAAATTTAAAATTCTATTTATGCATTTTCTTTATAATTTATATTATAAAAACAGGATGGAGAATATAAGATGAATCTCAGGTGTTTAAAGGTTCAGAGTGAATTAAACAGTGTAGAATTGTTCTTGTTATTTTAATTTAAAGATCATCATTGCTCTGCCACAGACAGTGAACTCCACTTGTTATACTTTGTTGTTGTTTAGTCTTTCTGAGACTATTACATGGTCACATGTTGCTATTATTATTTATACATTAATGTCACATTCTTGCAGCAGAAACATCCTGACAGCTTAGTTTGTCTTAAAAAGAAAGATGTATACAACATGAGTGCAGTGCAGGGCTGAGGCTTTACAAGCATTCTTACAGACGCAGACCTGGGGCCTCATTTATAAAACTTTGCGTAGGATTCACGTGAAAAGATGGCGTATGTAGGAACAAAGGAAGTACATACGCACAAACATATACCCATTTATAAAACACTGCGCACGCACGTCCTACGCCGGTTTCCCTTTATAAATCACAATCAACTCGAGATGCGGCACAGCTTTTGCGGGCTTCACGTAACGCCCATATTTGCCTATAAATAGTCAAAGAAACGCCCCGTATTAATATTCATTCTGACTGACTGCAGGAAGAAGATCGCAGGAAATGACCACAGAACAGCTAAAAAAGACATTTCACCGTGTCAGATTTTGGTTCTTTTGGGGAGGTGGAGACAAATCCCATTGTTTGGTGGATGCAGTTTGAACCAGAGGAGCAGCATGACGGTCGGATCGTCACCAAAATAAATAAATAATAACATGATTAAACATGATAGTATAAAGCCATGCTCGTATCTCTACAACCAAGAGAAAAGCAAAACGGCATCAGTTTAGACGTAGTTCTGTCCTTCTGTTTACCGCATCAGAATACATTTCATAACATTAAGAGAACACATTCGAGGGGTGATCAATAACATTTCCATATTTATTTTTCCTCCAAGTTATGTTTTTGTGTGCACTGAGGAGTCTCAAACAGGCGTTTGTTTAATCATTTTAAGATTGGCTTTAATCCATTTTTACGTTTATAAATGAGGTCCCAGGACACCAACAATATGAACAAAGGGCTGAGACTGTAGAGGGTTAAGATGCTCAGTGAGGATCAGAGTAATATCAGCCTGATGTCTGCAGCTCAGAGTCAACACAACTCTCACATATTCATCTCAGCACAGAAGTTAAAGATGGAGAACTGACCTGAGAGTCTCCAGTCTGCAGTCTGGACTCTCCAGAAGATCTCTCAGCAGCTCCACTCCTGAATCCTGCAGATAGTTGAGACTCAGGTCCAGATCTCTCAGATGGGAGGGGTTGGACTTCAGAGCTGAGATCAGAGCAGAACAGCTGATCTCTGACAACCAGCAGCCATCAGTCTGAATAAAGAAACATGATGTAACTTTAGAAAACAATGTTCCTGTTTGAAATAACTCCAGGTTTAATAATCTGTTCAGAGCTGAAGAAGTTTAGAAAGTGGAAACTCAAAAAGTGAAAAGAGCTCTCATTAATATTAAAGACAACGTGCTTCTACTACTTCAATAAAAAGAGGAGACTTCACATCTGAACTCTGCTCCTTCTACACTAACTCATGATGTGCAGCCAGACAAATAAAAACCCACAGAAACTGATTCAACTCAAGATCACAACGTTTACAAAGATTAGAAATATATTAATTTTAAATGTGAAAAGAACATCCAGAATATTTGTTTTAGGAATAGTGGAGTCATCAAATCACAGCATCTTCAGTGTGAACTATTCAGTCAGTAAAGCATCATGTAGCTCAGGAACATGTTGGAAACAGCAACCACTGAAATTATTCCGTAGTGTTTGATAGTTTTAATAAACAAATTTAAAATTCTATTTATGCATTTTCTTTATAATTTATATTATAAAACAGGATGGAGAATATAAGATGAATCTCAGGTGTTTAAAGGTTCAGAGTGAATTAAACAGTGTAGAATTGTTCTTGTTATTTTAATTTAAAGATCATCATTGCTCTGCCACAGACATTGAACTCACTTGTTATACTTTGTTGTTGTTTAGTCTTTCTGAGACTATTACATGGTCACATGTTGCTATTATTATTTATACATTAATGTCACATTCTTGCAGCAGAAACATCCTGACAGCTTAGTTTGTCTTAAAAAGAAAGATGTATACAACATGAGTGCAGTGCAGGGCTGAGGCTTTACAAGCATTCTTACAGACGCAGACCTGGGGCCTCATTTATAAAACTTTGCGTAGGATTCACGTGAAAAGATGGCGTATGTAGGAACAAAGGAAGTACATACGCACAAACATATACCCATTTATAAAACACTGCGCACGCACGTCCTACGCCGGTTTCCCTTTATAAATCACAATCAACTCGAGATGCGGCACAGCTTTTGCGGGCTTCACGTAACGCCCATATTTGCCTATAAATAGTCAAAGAAACGCCCCGTATTAATATTCATTCTGACTGACTGCAGGAAGAAGATCGCAGGAAATGACCACAGAACAGCTAAAAAAGACATTTCACTTCAGATTTTGGTTCTTTTGGGGAGGTGGAGACAAATCCCATTGTTTGGTGGATGCAGTTTGAACCAGAGGAGCAGCATGACGGTCGGATCGTCACCAAAATAAATAAATAATAACATGATTAAACATGATAGTATAAAGCCATGCTCGTATCTATACAACCAAGAGAAAAGCAAAACGGCATCAGTTTAGACGTAGTTCTGTCCTTCTGTTTACCGCATCAGAATACATTTCATAACATTAAGAGAACACATTCGAGGGGTGATCAATAACATTTCCATATTTATTTATTCCTCCAAGTTATGTTTTTGTGTGCACTGAGGAGTCTCAAACAGGCGTTTGTTTAATCATTTTAAGATTGGCTTTAATCCATTTTTACGTTTATAAATGAGGTCCCAGGACACCAACAATATGAACAAAGGGCTGAGACTGTAGAGGGTTAAGATACTCAGTGAGGATCAGAGTAATATCAGCCTGATGTCTGCAGCTCAGAGTCAACACAACTCTCACATATTCATCTCAGCACAGAAGTTAAAGATGGAGAACTGACCTGAGAGTCTCCAGTCTGCAGTCTGGACTCTCCAGAAGATCTCTCAGCAGCTCCACTCCTGAATCCTGCAGATAGTTGAGACTCAGGTCCAGATCTCTCAGATGGGAGGGGTTGGACTTCAGAGCTGAGATCAGAGCAGAACAGCTGATCTCTGACAACCAGCAGCCAATCAGTCTGAATAAAGAAAACATGATGTAACTTTAGAAAACAATGTTCCTGTTTGAAATAACTCCAGGTTTAATAATCTGTTCAGAGCTGAAGAAGTTTAGAAAGTGGAAACTCAAAAAGTGAAAAGAGCTCTCATTAATATTAAAGACAACGTGCTTCTACTTCAATAAAAAGAGGAGACTTCACATCTGAGACTCTGCTCCTCTACACTAACTCATGATGTGCAGCCAGACAAATAAAAACCCACAGAAACTGATTCAACTCAAGATCACAACGTTTACAAAGATTAGAAATATATTAATTTTAAATGTGAAAAGAACATCCAGAATATTTGTTTTAGGAATAGTGGAGTCATCAAATCACAGCATCTTCAGTGTGAACTATTCAGTCAGTAAAGCATCATGTAGCTCCAGGAACATGTTGGAAACAGCAACCACTGAAATTATTCCGTAGTGTTTGATAGTTTTAATAAACAAATTTAAAATTCTATTTATGCATTTTCTTTATAATTTATATTATAAAAACAGGATGGAGAATATAAGATGAATCTCAGGTGTTTAAAGGTTCAGAGTGAATTAAACAGTGTAGAATTGTTCTTGTTATTTTAATTTAAAGATCATCATTGCTCTGCCACAGACAGTAAACTCCACTTGTTATACTTTGTGGTTGTTTAGTCTTTCTGAGACTATTACATGGTCACATGTTGCTATTATTATTTATACATTAATGTCACATTCTTGCAGCAGAAACATCCTGACAGCTTAGTTTGGCTTAAAAAGAAAGATGTATACAACATGAGTGCAGTGCAGGGCTGAGGCTTTACAAGCATTCTTACAGACGCAGACCTGGGGCCTCATTTATAAAACTTTGCGTAGGATTCACGTGAAAAGATGGCGTATGTAGGAACAAAGGAAGTACATACGCACAAACATATACATAAATATACACTACAGTGACGTCTGGCGTCGTTTTTGTAAGACATTTTTACTTCCGCATAAAAAAAGCCTCCCCATGTGACCTCCCGCGTGTGACGTCACATGGGGGAGAGCAGCCGGTCTAACGTAGTAATAAACATGGATCCCAATGCTAGTTTTGACACAGAAGAGGTTGAAAATAAATATTCGAATGCATATGACGGACACCAACCATATAATTATGAGCCTGCTAGGCGTCCAAGAGACCAGGAGCAGCCAAGGATTAGAGACCAGGAGCAGCCAAGGATTAGAGACCAGGAGCAGCCAAGGATTAGAGACCAGGAGCAGCCAAGGATTAGAGACCAGGAGCAGCCAAGGATTAGAAGAAATAACGGCCATCGGAGAGAAATGGAGCTGTGGTGTGAGGAGAACCAGTGGAGAACAGGGCAGCTGTCTTGGTGAGTGACCGGCGTTAGCTACAGTTAATGTTAGCTAACGTCGGTCACATCACAACATTGTAAAGTTAGCTATCATATATCAGGCTATAACTAAAGTAGTATTGATAATATAGTAACGTTACTGGCAGGACGATCTGGCGGAGAAAGGTTGTGGAGCCTCCGTTGATATGCCGTTGTAAATGGCTTGATGGAAAGCAGGTGTGTAGTCGGGGAGGGTGCACAGCTGATTGCAGCAGGTGAGTGGAGGTTGAGCCGGGAGCCAGGAGTGACAGCCACCACGCCCACACAAACAACCCAGACAGGGGGAAACAAACAAACACAAAGGAGACGGCTGGAGGAGTACAGCCACCACAGCGTTACCTAATGCAACTCCACACTACGTCTTACGGTGCTGCGTACCGGAGGGGAGAGAGAGAGGAACGAATGGGGGAGAGAGGAACGAAGGGGGGGAGAGAGAGAGGAATGAAGGGGGGGAGAGAGATGTAATACGGTTTCCTGATAAACGTTTTGTTTGATAGGCCTCAGCTGTGGAGAGTATGTGCTGCAGGGAGGTGGATGCACCTCGCACAACGCACCCAGGAACGAAAGCTAGCTCCGGTCCTTTTCCTGTTAGGGAAACTGTGGACTCGATGTCCTGACACGCTGGAGTTTGTGCAACCTGCACAAACTCCAGCTCACCATGATTACAAATGGTGAAATGCAATGTAAAATTACCGAAAAAATACCAGCTCACTAAATCACAACCGCTCAAACCAACTACAAACTACTACCGGATTGGGCAGAGAAGGAGTCCGAGAAAGTTGCTCCCCCATGTGAAGTAATATGACGCTTTTGACGTATGACGTTAAAAAAAAGCAGTTTTTAGTAGCAGAGCTCAAAACGGCTCCTTTCCCCTCTGAATTATTGCCCTTATGTCTTGTAAAACATATCAAATCCTGCATTAACTTTTTTTAATTGTAATTTTCAGGCAAGGTTAAGCATAAATCTAGTAAAAAAAAACCCTGCAAGTTGCTCTTTAAGATACTCAGTGAGGATCAGAGTAATATCAGCCTGATGTCTGCAGCTCAGAGTCAACACAACTCTCACATATTGATCTCAGCACAGAAGTTAAAGATGGAGAACTGACCTGAGAGTCTGCAGTCTGCAGTCTGGACTCTCCAGAAGATCTCTCAGCAGCTCCACTCCTGAATCCTGCAGATCGTTGAAACTCAGGTCCAGATCTCTCAGATGGGAGGGGTTGGACTTCAGAGCTGAGGCCAGAGCAGAACAGCTGATCTCTGACAACCTGCAGCCCCACAGTCTGAATAAAGAAAACATGATGTAACTTTAGAGAACAATGTTCCTGTTTGAAATAACTCCAGGTTTAATAATCTGATCAGAGCTGAAGAAGTTTAGAAAGTGGAAACTCAAAAAGTGAAAAGAGCTCTCATTAATATTAAAGACAACGTGCTTGTACTTCAATAAAAAGAGGAGACTTCACATCTGAGACTCTGCTCCTTCTACACTAACTCATGATGTGCAGCCAGACAAATAAAAACCCACAGAAACTGATTCAACTCAAGATCACAACGTTTACAAAGATTAGAAATATATGAATTTTAAACGTGAAGAAAAGCATCCAGTATATTTATTTTAGGAACAGTGGAGTCATCAAATCACAGCATCTTCAGTGTAAACTATTCAGTCAGTATCAGCATCATGTAGCTTCAGGAACATGTTGGAAACAGCAACAACTGAAAATACTTGTTCGAGTTTGATAGTTTTAATAGAAATATTTAATCATTGTATTTTACATCATTTGTTAAAATCTTGATGGAGAATATAAGATGAATTTCAGCTGTTTAAAGGTTAAGAGTGAATTCTGCAGGGAAGATCAACATTGCATTAAGCAACTCTAGCATTAAGATACCCAGTGAGGATCAGAGTAATATCAGCCTGATGTCTGCAGCTCAGAGTCAACACAACTCTCACATATTGATCTCAGCACAGAAGTTAAAGATGGAGAACTGACCTGAGAGTCTCCAGTCTGCAGTCTGGACTCTCCAGAAGATCTCTCAGCAGCTCCACTCCTGATCCTGCAGATCGTTCTCACTCAGGTCCAGAACTCTCAGATGGGAGGGGTTGGACTTCAGAGCTGAGGCCAGAGCAGAACAGCTGATCTCTGACAACCTGCAGCCCCTCAGTCTGAATAAAGAAAACAAGATGTAACTTTAGAGAACAATGTTCCTGTTTGAAATAACTCCAGGTTTAATTATCTGTTCAGAGTTAAACAGATAAATCAAAGATACAAACACAAAACAAACCAGAATAAACATAACAATTAAAAAATAAAAAAGCAACCATATAATAAAAATAGACCACTGAAAGCAAATAAAAGCAACAATCTACTTGGTTCCGAATGCTAAGGAGAAGAGGTGGGTTTT
Source organism: Dissostichus eleginoides (assembly GCA_031216635.1). Lineage (NCBI taxonomy): Eukaryota > Metazoa > Chordata > Actinopteri > Perciformes > Nototheniidae > Dissostichus > Dissostichus eleginoides. The sequence continues at coordinate 3,829,921 of CM062272.1, read as the reverse complement.
AAGACGGGATTTAAAAACAGACAGTGTGGGAGCCTGTCTGATTAACAAGGGCAGGTCGTTCCACAGTTTAGGGGCGGCAGCAGAGAAGCACGGTCCTCTCTGCGCTTAGACTTTGTTTTTGGCACCCTCAGGAGCAACTGATCAGCTGACCTGAGAGTGCGAGTTGGCGTGTAGCTGTGTAACAGCTCAGAGAGGTAGGGCGGGGCCAGCCATTGAGGGCTTTAAAAGTAAATAAAAGAGTTTTAAAATGAATCCTGGAATGAACGGGCAGCCAGTGGAGTGAAGATAAAACAACTTAATGTCAGCAATGAGATTGATAATCTGGAACTTTAACTTTTCTCAGATGTTGAACAACTCCTTCATCTCCCTCACAGCTCATCAGTACTGAGAGCATCTCCACTGACTCCTGGAGCACAGAGTGAGTCTGTGGAAGCTCAAACACTCTCCGTCTCGCCTTCTCTGATCTTTGTTATTCTTAAAGTTTGGATTCCATTTCCATTTGAAATACAGAAAAAAATAAAGCATTAAAATGTCTTCAGGCAAATTCTGAAAATCATAAATACAAAAAGATCTGTATGAACTGCAGTCAGTGAACTGACCTGAGAGCCTCCAGTCTGCAGTTTGGACTCTTTAGTCCAGAACTCAGCAGCTCACTCCTGAATCCTGCAGAGCGTTGAAACTCAGGTCCAGATCTCTCAGATGGGAGGGGTCAGACTTCAGAGCTGAGGCCACGACTTCACATTCAGTCTCTGAGAGTCCACAGTCTGAAAGTCTATAATAACACGTATATTACAACATGTGTTAGTTTAAAAACAGAGGAAACATTATATTAACTCACTGAGTTTGATGGAACAACTTTTGACATATCATGTCAATTTATGTAATAATAGAGCTTTCTATATTCATTGTCAGCCTGTAAGATCTTATTTTAAACTCTTAAGCATTGTGGTGAAAACAGATCTGATTTCATGTTGAAGAAAATGCAATAATATATTCATACTGCATTCACTCATAATTGTAAATACATGCTGCTCTAAAGTCCTTCATTAGTTTGACATGTCGCCCTCCATCACTCAAGGAATATGAAGAGGAGAAAACAACTTTAAAATGTCACATTATTATAAATAAATAGAATAACTAGGATCATTTAATTTTCGCTCTGAAAGTATTTAACAACACACATTTTATAGTGTTCATTTGAAGATCTAAACTTCTGATCCACATACATTTATAAAGTGAATCACATCTGGACTTACTGTGCCTTCCTGCAGTTCCTCACAGCTGGAATCAGTCTCCGTCGTCCCTCCCATGATGTGTTGTACTTCTTCAGGTCCAACTCATCCAGAACCTCCTCTGACATCTGCAGCAAGTAGGCCAGAGCAGAGCAGTGGATCTCAGAGAGTTCCTTCTCTGATCTGTTCTCTGACTTCAGGAACTCTGTGATCTCCTGATGTACTGAGAGGTCCTTCAGCTCTGTCAGACAGTGGAAGATGTTGATGCTCCTGTCAGGAGAGATTTTATAACTGTTCATCTCCTTCAGGTTGCTGATGGCTCTCTGGATGATTTCTGGACGGTTGTCTGTGCGACCCAGCTGGCCTCCTAAGAGTCTCTGGTTGGACTCCAGAGAGAGGCCGTGGAGAAAGCGGACAAACAAGTCCAGGTGGCCATTTTCACTTTTGAGGGATTTCTCCATGGCTCCCTTTAGGAAGACATCCAGGGATGGGTAATCATCATCACTGCTATCAGTGTTATACCTGTTGTTATAGTCTCCCTGCAGGAAGTCCTTCAGTACCTCTGTGTCTCTGTTGGTGTAACAGTGCAACATGTAGACTGCAGCCAGAAACTCCTGAACGCTCAGATGAACAAAGCAGTAGACTGTTTTCTGGAAGATCACTCTCTCTCTTTTGAAGATCTCTGTACAAACTCCTGAGTGCACCAAGGCCTCGGTGACATCAAGACCCAAGGGGTCCAGGTCTTCTTGGTAGAACATGATGTCTCCTTTCTCCAGATGTTCAAACGCCAGTCTCCCCAGCTTCAGAAGAACCTCCCTGTCAGCCTCCGTCAGCTGCTGTGGACTCGTCTCATGTCCCTCTTCATACTTCTGCTTCTTCCTCTTTGTCTGGCCCAGCAGGAAGTGTGAGTACATGTCAGTGAGGGTCTTGGGCAGCTCTCCTCTCTGGTCTGTAGTCAACATTTGGTCCAGAACTGTAGCAGTGATCCAGCAGAAGACTGGGATCAGACACATGATGTGGAGGCTCCTGGAGCCCTTGATGTGAGAGATGATTCTGCTGGACAGGTCTTCATCACTCGATCTCCTCCTGAAGTACTCCTCCTTCTGGGCGTCAGTGAAGCCTCGTACTTCTGTTACCCTGTCCACACACTCAGGAGGGATCTGATTGGCCGCTGCAGGTCTGGAAGTTATCCAGACGAGAGCCGAGGGAAGCAGCTCCCCCCTGATGAGGTTTGTCAGCAGCACGTTGAGACTGGACTGCTGTGAGACATCAGACACAACCTCATTGTTTCTGAAATCCAGAGAAAGTCTGCTTTCATCCAGGCCGTCAAAGATGAACAGCACTTTACAGACAGCCAGCTGCTCTGCTGTGACCTTCTGTAAGGTTGGATGGAAACCATGGAGCAGCCTGAGAAGACTGTACTGCTCACCTTTGATCAGGTTCAGCTCCCTGAAGGAGAGCGGGATCACCAGACTGACATCTTGGTTTTCCAAACCCTCGGCCCAGTCCAGAGTGAACTTCTGCACTGAGAAGCTTTTTCCAACTCCAGCGACTCCGTTGGTCAGGACCACTCTGATGTGAGTCTGTTGGTCAGGTAAGGCTTTAAAGATGTCCTGGCACTTGATTGGAGTGTCATGGAGGGTCTTTTTCTTGGAAGCTGTCTCCAGCTGCCTCACCTCATGTTGGGTATTAAACTCTTCACTCTGGCCTTGTGTGATGTAGAGCTCAGTGAAGATGCTGTTGAGGAGGGTTTCACTGTCATCAGTTCCTTCAGTCACACGTTCACAACTCCTCCTCAGACTGAGCCGATGTTCATCTAAAACCTCCTGCAGACCACTATCTGCTGGAAGAGAAGGAAACATGAGAGAATCAGGAAAATGCTTTTGAGAATCTGATGATGAAAATAAAACAAAAAATAGGGTTTAAAATGATTTTTATAAAACATTTGAATGTCTATACTTTACAACACGACACTAAACATAAAAATGAAAAATCCTGGACATGAAGACTCCAGAAGGAACCACCAAATACTAGCTGGTAGATATCTTTACTATCTTACGTAAATGTTATATTAGTGCTGGGCTAATTTTCCTGAGCGCCCAGGTTAAGATGCTAAACTTGTTCGGCCTCTTACTTTGTACAATGCTGCATCTTTCTCCACACTGAGGACAGGAGGAGTCTCCTGGTGGAGGTCGCTGCTCCCACTGTGAGGTGATGCACTGTCTGCAGAACCAGTGTCCACAGCTGGTAGAGACTGGATCCTTCAGGACGTCCTGACACAGAGCACAGCTGGACAGCTGCTCCTCCACAGGAACAGGACTCTTCCTCTTCCCTCTGTGGAGATGAACACATCCTTTATAACACTTTACATTAGTGGAGCTGATTCTCACCAAAGGTACAATAATGTGGCAAATTCTAGTTTGATATTTTTTAAAGTCTGTATCTCTAGATGATATTTCATCATGATAAGGTAGATAGTGGTTAGTTATTCATATAATTATGAAACCACACAGTTTTGTGTCTGGGTTCATAACATCAGCTGTATTCATCTGGTACACTTTAGCACTGTGAACCCAATTCACAGGGAATTTGCTGTGAATACATTTCAATAAACATATGGAAAGGATTCCGAAACAACAACGTAAATATAGTGATGTGTAAAAAGCCTGAGTTAATGCTTTGTCAGGTCTGTCTGCAACACAACAAGCAAAACACTTTAAAATGTTTGTTTTCTGAATGAAAATCTGTTTGCTAGGCTAGGCTAACATTGTAGCTGCTGTGTCTACACTCAAAACTCCATCCAGTCATAAGAACAGCAGCTATTATATTGTTAGCACCACAGACAGTCTCTGGTTTATACACAGACATGAATAACCCTGATTTAATATGAGGTGCTGTAGAGCTCTGGGTGCTGATGTTGCCTCTTCTGATTTATCTCAGCATGTCAGACCACAGGAGCAGAATCTCAACACAAACTTCACGCTCAAGTTGTACATTTTCTAGTTGTGTGAATACACGGGGATATGAATCTCACTTCGTCACTTCATTCGTGTTGACAGGCAGGCATGTGTGTTGTCGCATTGACTCTACATGTAATCAGTTACATCTGCTATTACTATTATTAATAAACATCTTTAAAATACATCTAAAAAATATGCTGAAAACAAATCATTTAGTAGAAAGATATAAATATCGTTTTAAGAATATTCTTTGCAATTTAAACCTTTATATGCCACTGATACAATGATAATATAATAGCATATTCAAATGTCCTTAAATAATGTATACGGTGTTCTATTCTGCCTGTTTATTGTAACTCTACCTCGTTTGTTTGTACTCTACTGCGCTTATGTACTGTTGTTATTATTAAAGAAAAGTTTACATTATCAGATAACATAAAAACTGAATCCTCTTCAGGTCAGGTTACAGTAGAAACTCTTACTTTGTGTCTGAGGGTCCAGGTTCATCACTGAAGGTTAGAGGTTTCCCTTCAGACCGGTCACTCTTCTTTAGCCAGCTGGAGACTAGAGACCCTGCTCTCCGTCTGTGGAAACAACAAATGTTTTACACACATCATTAGTTCTTGTAAAGAGCAGAGGTAACATTAACATGACAGAGGATCATGATTGGCTAATCCTTAAATCTTGTTGCCTCTCGCCTAGTTAGGTTTGCCTCTGGATTCATAACTTCAGCTGAATTAATCTGGTACACTTTAGCACTTTGAACCAAATTTACACAGAATTTGCTGTGAATTCATTTCAATAAACATATGGAAAGGATGCCGAAATAAAAACATAATTTGAGTTAATGCTTTGTGAGGTCTGTCTGCAACACAACAACCAAAACACTTTGAAATGTTTGTTTTCTGAATGGAGATCTGTTTGAATAAAGCTAGGCTAGGCTAACATTGTAGCTGCTCCATCAACACTCAAAATAACTCCATCCAGTCATCAGAACAGCAGCTATTATATTGTTAGCACCACAGACAGTCTCTGGTTTATACACATACATGAATAACCCTGATGTAATATGAGGTGCTGTAGAGCTCTGGGTGCTGATGTTGCCTCTTCTGATTTATCTCAGCATGTCAGGGACGACACAAAGCAGGCACACAATTGTGTCTGCGCATTGACCCTACAGTTTATCGCACCGCACAAAAGAAATCGGCTAATGATAAATATAACCAGCTCACCCGGTTATTACTATCATTATACTATATTCTACATTGTTTCTGTACTCTACTGCCCTCATGTAATTATAAAAGAACCGTTTAGATGATCAGATAATATAAAAACGGAATCCTCTTCAGGTCAGGTCACAGTAGAAACAGACTCTTACTTCCCGTCTGAGGGTCCAGGTTCATCACTGAAGTCTGGAGGTTCCTCTTTAGACCGGTCACTCCTCAGAGACAGACTGCTGGCAACTGAGGATCCGTCTTTCCCATCTATAATATCAATCATCTTCTCCAGTCTGAGAGAAAAAACAGTAACATGCAGACACACACACACACATTATATTATTATTATGGGAGGCGTGTGGTGCAGTGGGTTGAGCGTTGGTGTTCGCTCAGGGGGTCACAGGTTCAAACCCCACTGCAGTCAGCATGTCGTTGTGTCCCTGGGACACTTCACCCCAAATTGCTCCTGTGGGGATTGCCCACAGTATTGAGTATGTAAGTCGCTTTGGATAAAAGTGTCTAACATGTAATGTAATGTATAATAACTAGGGGTGGGGGAAATAATCGACATAGTATATTGTATCGATACACGGACGCCAAGTATCGATATTTTATTATATAAACTACTCTTATTGCAAATCCAAATTAAAGTTTTTAGTAACAATTACTTTTCAATTCATAGCTGAGCTTTTCTTGTGCGTTCATGCATGGCCATGGTTAACTTCCGGCCGGATTGGCAGGAAGTTGTTAGTCAAAACAAAGATGGAGTCAGCCCGGAAAGAAATTAGAAATGTGCCAGGTCCCCACAGGAGAGACAGGAAACCTATGCCAGTGTGGTTACTGAGGCTATAACCCTTCAGGTAAACACACATTTAAATAATAATGGTAGAATGTATTATAAGTAAGCCACTTAAGAAATGTCACTGCTCTACTAATATTTTTGTCTGGGGTAAAGATTTATTTAAAACGTAAAGACAATTTAACTATATTATTTAGATACTACTGGTACAGTGGTTGAATGTAAAGTACATTTACTGTACTTAAGTACAATGTTGAGGTACTTGTAGCATACTTTACTTATTATATTAGTATTTAGGTATACTAGTAGAGTAGTAGTACTTTAAGTATATCTTCTTTGATTTTAATTATTTTGTAATTTACTTAAGTAAAGTTTTGAATGCAGGACTTTTACTTGCTATCTCCGCTACCGGCCTCTTAGACCCCATTTACACGGGAACGCAAACGCAAATGAACCGAATTCGATATCAAAAAATCTTCAGTCGGCTCAATTAACGTGTCCGTTCACACGCTGGAGACGCTGTAGTACATATGCCGGGCCTGTAAGTGGCGCTGCTGCCGCCACAAAATACACCAAAAGCAGCGAAGAAGACCTCACGAGCATGGTTGCCATGGTTGCCTTTCTGTTTATTCTCCGCGGTGGATTTAGCAACATGTAGTCAGTGGCGCAGCAAGACCCTCTGGGGGACCCAGGCAGAAAAGACATGCCACATCAAGAACAACCGGCAGACTTATGGACAGACTTATGATGATGTTGTTGGAACCCCACCAAAATCAATATCTGCCATGGTTTAGGAGGAGGAGAAAAGATATCACGAGGTCAAACCACTGGCACTCACAGAAGACCCATTAACCTGGTGGAAAACACATGAGCAAGTCTATCCTTTCCTGGCCAAGCGAAAAGATACCTTTGCATCCCAGGTACTAGCGTCTCAGCAGAAAGAGTCTTCTCGACGGCTGGAGACATCGTCACAGCACAAAGGAGCACTCTGACCTCAGAGCATGTTGATCAGCTCCTCTTTCTGAGCAAGAATGCTAACATTCCTTCACTGTCCAAATGCCTTTGAACTTTTTTAGTCCCAAGGCCAGCAGCAAACAGTTGCACATTTTATTTATTTTAATCTAAGAGTACATGTTTCATTTTATTTTTATAACAATTTAACAGTCATTTACATTTAAATTCCCCAGTTGCTGAACTTTTTTTGTACACGTTGCATTGTTCAAAAGCCTGTAATGGTAGAGCAGTCTAGTCCACACACATTAGCAGTTAAGTTGCACTATGTTGACTGTAACACAGAAAGTTCAGTTTGTCAGGTGCATGATGCAACATCTAAACCATCATAATGATAAACTTGGGTTTCAACACAACAAATCAGTCAGACTTCAGACAGGCTGCTCTCCATGTTGACTGCGCTGGGCTGTTACATGTTATGTGACTCTGATGGCTCAGAAACCAGGAAATGGATAAAAAAGTTCACAACATTTGAAGATGTCACTTTCGACTGCAGGAAATAAATACATTTGTATTTACAGATTATTTTCTGACATACAGTTCAACAGAGTAAATTATTAATGTGTTAAAAAGCAGATCCTGGTGTTAACACTCACCCTGTTGTCCTCCTCCTGCTCTGTCGAAGTGTGAAATGGAGTCTGGCAGTCTGACTTCCTTCTTTCACTTTAAACGTCCTCCCTGTCTGCAGCTCCTCCCTTTGTTTCATAACCAGCCTCATCACATGGACAGGACACACACAGGGATTATTTTCAGTTGCTCTCACAGTAAGACGGTTACAAAAACACGCATAAGAACGATAGAAATAGACAAGCAGCTAAAAACAAGCAAGACAAAGTTGTTGAAGAAAAAATAATAATACCACAGAGTGAAGAAAAAATCAATAAACATCCTGCATTCAAAACCTTACTTGTGAGGTTGTTTTGGGTACTCAGTTTACAAGAGGCTGACAGACTTTCGCTTAAAGAGGAGAACTGCCTCAACATTTAAATAAATACTTGATCCTAGTTCATCTTAAACATTTACAATCATCTGGACAGGAGGGAGAAGAAAATCTGTAATCCTAAAGTAACCAAAGCTGTCAGACAAATGTAGTGGGGTAAAAAGTGAAATAATTACCTCTGAGATGTAGTGAAGAAGTGTACAGCTGATACAGTACCTTGAATTTGTACTAAAGTACAGAACTTGAGTATCAGTACTTAGTTACTCTTTTCAGTAACCATGCCAGAGGGGAGAGGTTGGAGCAGGTTGGGTCCCAGGTCTGAAGGACTGAAACCATAAAGTGGTGTTGATATGTGGAGATTATCCTGCTAACAAAACGTGTAAGTATCAGAAACGTTTGTTTGACACGGAGATTATTTTCTGCAATAATCACGTGGAGAAATCCCATTGGCTTTTTGTCGATGAACCCCTTGTGAAGTTAACTCCTGGGTCAGCATTCAAAAATACACCATCACTGCACCACTCTATAGAATATAGTAATTGTATTCACCCTCTGTAGACCCACCACTCTCACACTCTAATGTTAGTGACAGGATGAAAATGTCCTGAAACCTCATAAGGACATCAAATAACTGCAGTGTCTCTTGGGGGAGATTTCTGCTCTATGAGGAACTATAAAGTACTGAAGCATATCAAATGTAACTCCAAACTAAAGCACATGCCAAGATGTCAGAGTAACTCTCACTGCCAGAAAGCCAGAGAAATGTCCACAGAGTTAAAATATAAACGAACAAGTTAACCTAGAGACCGAAATAAATGTACCTTAAATTAGCTAGTGAACATTAGCTATTCATTTAACAAGCTAGCTAGCTATCTAACACGCGCATGATGTATAGAGGATGAATAAGTGAACTGGATACTCCGTTGATTCCTGTGAGTTATTCAGTGGCGCTTGAAGCCCAAAGTGGAGCGAGTGTAGACTCTGAAAGTACCCGGATGTGGGCCTATAGAGCATGCGCAGTTGAGTTTCTCTTAAGCCCCGCCTCTGATCTCCCGCTCTGTGTCAGTCAGATCAAAGCCGCATAGAGAGCGCAGATTGGTCCATTTCAGAATAATATATCTGATATGTTTTATAATGATTGATCATGAAAGTGTTCTCAAAGCTGGTAAAGGTGCAGCTAGTTTGAATGACTTTGTATACTGCAGGGTAGCTTGAGGATTTACTCCAGGTGGAACTAAAGTCTGATTTAACACCTGATTATTTTTCACATCATTCATCCAGATCTGTAAAGTAACTAAAGGGATTAAATACATGTAGTGGAGTGAGTTACATTTCCACATATTGGCCACATTTGTTCGACATCTTGAATCCCTACTTTGAATTACTACTTTATAAATTAGTTAATGTGTAGAATTGGTTAATTTCATGTTTTAATAGTTTACAGTTTTTTTTCGGAAAACTTAGATAGGTATACTTTTTGTTAGAGTTTGGTAACATTCTCAATGCAGGACTTGGAGTATTTATTTAGGGTTTAGTATTAGTACTTTTAGTTAAGTAAAGGACGAGTAAATGTGTATAATTTACAAAATATAAGGCAAGGTTTTCTCTCCATACAGAATCATGTTTCAAGCCAGCGTTTTATTGTGAAACCCGGATGCAGCGTGTTGTTGCTGAGTGTGACAGCAGCTCAGTTCAGATCAGCTGATGGGAACTGACTCACCTCTTCCCGGACAACATGTCGACACATCCAGCCAGAAAGAAGAAGAAAGAGGACTTCATTCTTTAATCATCTCCGGGAGGAACAGAGCGAGCGGCTGGATCCGGATTCAGGTACAGCTCAGATGTATACACGAGGGGAAATAACACGCGCTGTTTCTTCATTCTGGGTTATCATTATATCAGTTTGAGTCGATTAACACTCGTTTGACTAATCGTTACATTTAATGAAATCACTAGATCTTTAAATCTGAGTTTAAAAAGCACTACTTGATATCTAGTGTATTCCAGAGATGTGCTCTGACGTGTTTGTATGGAAACAAGTCATATATCATGAACAAAGTAATACAAAAAAAGACCAATTGGAATCTTAGTCGACACCTAGGATTGAGTTGAAGAATTGATTCCATACATTGATCGAAATATCTGTAAAACTGATCAAATCATGGGAATCAAAACTTTCCAACTTATTTTCAGCAGGAAATAAGCCTGTATGTTTCTTACAATGAAGTTATTCAGCATGACACATGACTAATTACCTAATTCCTTGATTACTGAGATTGATACTGAGATTATCTGGAGAGAAAAATGCAAAAGCCCCACTTTAAATATTATTTGGACCAAATATGCCCTCATTCGTTTCTTGAAAATAAGTTGTTAGCATGATGAAAGCAAATAAAGCCACTAACAATCTTCCTCAATTAACACTACATTTAGTCGACTCATTGATTCCATAAGTCCCCCCCCCTGCCTGAAAAGCCTTCATTGGACTCCTTTGTTACTTCAGGAACATAGTGACATCACTTTTGGAACACCTTGTACGTGAAAGGGGCGGGACATTAACTGTGCAATATATACCTGGCTGCTGTATCTGCAGAACTGCTACAGGATGTGTATTTTGTAAATTGTGTAATCTTTTTTAAAAATCTTTAATATTGTTGTATGCTTCTTAGTTAACATGAAGCTGTCTGTGGCTCTTTTCTGCTGTAACAACGTACATGTCCCCTCTGTGGGACGAATAAAAGCATTCTGATTCTGATCTGTAAATAGTGGATCTAGTGGGTCTTTGTTCCTGAAACTTCACCCAGAATTATGACTTTTGTCCCAGGATGTTTATGGAAGAGGATTTAGGACATGTGACCAACAATTTGAGATCTGAACGAGAGATGTTTTTGTTTTATTAGAATTTTTCCTTTTAATTTTGACTTATTTTCCGTTTAGTTTTCTCAGAATTAACTTTTTTACTGCGAATTTTGACTTTTCAAAAAAATATAATACAATGAAAAATGATAACTCAGTACAAACATTAAAAAAAGTAATTAATATTACAAAAAAACATTAATTAAATATAGATATTTGTAAGTGCCTGGATGTATGTATATATTGAAACACTTAGCCTATTATAACTTTATAAATTATGCTATATAAATATATATAGATATATATATCTATATATATCTATATAAATATATATAGATATATAGATATATAGATATTATGGCAGAGAAAAAATATAGATATTAGATTGAATACAAGAAGAAAGACAGGAAGAGGGGATCTAATTATTATCTTTTTTGTCAGACAGACTCCTGTGTGACTCCATGCCCTCCTCCTCCTCCTCCTCCTCTTCCTCCTCCTTCTCGCCGTGGTGAAGAGTAACCAGATTACAGATGTCCGCTGTGGTGGGGGGGGTCTCCTCCTCCGCCCTCAGGGCTCCTGGGGGGGCTCTGGTTCTCCTGCTCTCCGTCACGCTGCTGTCTGGAGTCAGCCCGCTGTGCATCGCTCGGGGAGGGGGCTGCTGCAGCATGGACCCACGTAATCATGATCATAATCATACTAACTAATTATAATACTAAAAATAATAATAATGATGATAATAATAATACTAATGTTAATAAAATAACAATATATGGACCCAGGTCATAATAATAATAATAATAATAATAATAATAATAATACAACTATTACTCTATGTACTTTAACTAAGTTTTACTGAAAATACTTTTACCTAAATTTGGTTTTGAATATATATATATGTATACTTGTAGTGGAGTATTTTCAAAGTGAGGTATAAGTACTGAAGCAGCAGGAGTCAGGTTGATCCCTGAGCGTTGTCTTGCAGGTTTTCGGCGCAGGCTGCTCAGCCTGATCAGCTGTTTTGCAGGAGGAGTTTTTGGCCACCTGTCTGCTGGAGCAGCTGCCGGACTACCTGCAGAGCATCGAGGACGCCTTCAGCAGCGCGGGGGTCACCGTAAGATGATATATCACACACATGCACACGCACACACACACACACACACACAAACACACACACACAGACACACACACAGACACACACACACACACACATTTAATTAACTTATGTATTGATTTTGTCATAAGGTCAAGAGACAAACACACTCTGGGTGTTTCTCAATGTCGAGGAAAGCTGCTCCAGAGCCACTATTTCAAGGATACTACGTCATCGAGTGCCGTCGAAGGACTGTACCAATGTCCAGCATACATGTGCTACCAAGCAAGCCTCCTCGACATTGAGAAACACACACACACACACACACACACACACACACACACACACACACACACACACACACACACAGGAACGTCACATGACTTCACGTCACCATCGCTAAGCTAATGTTCTCACATCACCACGCTAAGCTAAAGGCGGCTAATGTTTGTTCTCCTTTAGACACTTTCGATACCAAATCCGATAGTCATCGTTCACCCTCGTCAGCGGCGTCTTCTTCTCTCCCCGCAGCTTCAGTTCCCTCTGCCTGAGTTCATCATGGCGATGGGTTTCTTCCTGGTTCTGGTTCTGGAGCAGGTCATCCTGGCCTTTAAGGACCAGCCTCAGATGAAGGAGTGTCGCGCTCTGCTGCCGAACTCCAGCGTCAACTCCCACCGCCACGGCGCGTCAGAGGAGTCCGGCGGCAGCCTCTTCCACGTGGACCTGAGCGCGCAGTCGGCCCTGCGCTCCTTCGTCCTGGTCTTCTCGCTGTCGCTGCACTCCGTGTTGGAAGGGCTGGCCGTGGGCCTGCAGGAGATCTACGTGGCAAGGCAAGGCAAGTTTATCTATACAGCATCTTTCAACACAAGGCAATTCAAAGTACTGTACACAAATGAAAAACATTAGGTGCATTAAGAAATAGTGTCACGGAAACACGTTATGAAATGGTCATTAAAAAGCAAAGAGAATAAAACAAACATAAAACAAGCTAATCGTGTACTTTTACTCCACTACATGTATTTAATACATTTAGTTACTTTTCTACTTTTACTTGAGTAACATTTTGACTGTAGGACTTTTACTTGTAACAGAGTATTCCTAAACTCTGATACTTACTTTACCATAGAGTAGGAATACATTGTGACAAGTAAAAGTACTTAAGTACAACATCTGAGTACGTTTCCCCTCTCTGAACTGAATGCTTCTTCCCCATGTTCAGTTCTGACTCTGGGGCTGATAGTCCACAAGAGCATCATCTCCTTCAGCCTGGCCTGCACGCTGACGCGGGGCCGGCTGCGGCTCCCCCTGGTGGCCGGCTGCCTGCTGCTGTTTTCCGCCATGTTGCCGCTGGGCATCGGCCTGGGCTCGGCGCTCTCGGAGACGAAGGCGCCCCGGCAGCACCGGCTGGCTCGCTGCACGCTGCAGGGTCTGGCGGCGGGAAGCTTCCTCTACATCACTTTCATGGAGATCCTGCCGCACGAGCTGGGCTCCGGAGGGAACCGCATCCCCAGGGTGGCCTCGCTGCTGGCCGGCTTCGCCTTGGTCACCGCCGTGCTCTTCATCAAACTGTAATCATCCCAGGGAGTTCAGCAGGATGATCTCCACATATTAACACCACTTTATTTCTGAAGTAAGAAGCTAACGTTGGGCTATAAAGGAACTACAGCACGGTCACATGACTTCTCGTCACCACCGCTAAGCTAAAGGAGGCTAATGTTGGGCTATAAAGGAACTACAGCACGGTCCATGACTTCACGTCACCACCGCTAAGCTAAAGGCGGCTAATGTTGGGCTATAAAGGAACTACAGCACGGTCACATGACTTCACGTCACCACCGCTAAGCTAAAGAAGGCTAATGTTGGCCGTGATGCTTTTAGTTACTCATGTTAGCAGAGCTGAATTGTTTAGGATTTCAAAACAATAGTAAGCGCTCTGATAGTGCTACGTTCTTATGATTGCTGTGATTAATAAATGTATTTCATTGTGAATCCGTGGCCTACAGGCTGATATACTGCAGCCTGCAGATGAGACGTTTGGGGAACATCAGTCAATTGGAGCGTCTTCTGCTAGTCTTTATATATAGGTCAGAATATTCCGGCCCAAATCCGGGAAATCTTAGTCCCTGGTTTTACATATATTTTTGGACAGTGTGCCTCATTTGATTAATTCTCCATATTGTTTTGGTCATTTGAACTCCTTTTCGTGTGTTTCTTTGTGGCAGTTAATGTCTACTTTTAGTCGTTTAGCACCTCCTTGGGTTTGTTTGTCGGTTTCTGTAGTGGTTTTGTGTCTGTTTTTAACCCTTTGTTGGTCTACTTTGCGTTTGTTTCTGGGTCTTTTTAATTGCGGTGGTCTCTGTGGTTGCTTTGTATCTTCCTTTGAGTCATCATAACTTGATTTCTTCTTTTTGTGGTGGTTTTCCGTATCTGCGTAGTCGTTTGTGTCTGTTTATAAAACGTTTACACTTTCCTGGGGTTTAGCACCTCCTTGTGGTCATTTTGTGTTTATTTTGCAGGTCTTTATAGTCATATTTCTGAAGTTAGTAAGCCACTTGACCCCTGAATCACTCATTGTGTTAACAGATGAAGCAGCAGCTCTCTACACTAGAGAAAATGGAAGCAGAAAATATAGTTTATACGTTTAATACATGGTTTTTAATAACATCACATCATGTTTCTGTTGAAGTTCTTTCTCCCTGACGCCGGCTCGAACAAACCCCTCACGTGATCTTAGTGTGTAAATATCTACGATAAAAACCTTTGAGTTTGTATCGGTGTGAAAGTGTGCTGACCGATCTGGAGACACACGTGAGGTTATTGAACGGAAACAAATGAACTCTTTCTGCTCTGCTGGACGGGAAACGCTGCTCCTCTCTCGGCAGCTGAGAAGATCTTACACAAAGAAAACCTTGTATCTGCATTTAAAGACCTGCTGCGATCTATTTTACTCTCAACTTGCTTTGACAGGATTTCATGAACGGTCATTTTTGCATCAATCATAAAAGATGTGACGACAATATGTTTTAGACACTTAGAAATGTATTTTTCTAATTATAACACCAAAGAATTTCAACCAAAGTCATTTCAAGGACTACATTATTTTAATCATGTGTAACATGCGTTCTATTTTGTATTGTGATGAAATGTGAAAGACTGACTTTAACATAAAATATTTTTCAGTATCAAACAGTGACTTAGATTCTCTATTTTGTACTTTTAAATAAAACATATTAAAAAAAAGATATTTTCACACCCTTTTCAGGTTTCAAGACGTATTTTAAAGAGTCTCTCTCCGCTGATGTCAGGTGTATATCAGTATGTAGTGTCCCACTTTAAAGAGTCCTCTCCTGCTGATGTTCAGGTGTACATCAGTATGTAGTGTCTCTACTTTAAAGAGTCCTCTCCTGCTGATGTTCAGGTGTGTATCAGTATGTAGTGTCTCTACTTTAAAGAGTCCTCTCCTACTGATGTTCAGGTGTATATCAGTATGTAGTGTCTCTACTTTAAAGAGTCCTCTCCTGCTGATGTTCAGGTGTATATCAGTATAGTGGACTCTACTTTAAAGAGTCCTCTCCTGCTGATGTTCAGGTGTATATCAATGTAGTGTCTCTACTTTAAAGAGTCCTCTCCTGCTGATGTTCAGGTGTATATCAGTATGTAGTGTCTCTACTTTAAAGAGTCCTCTCCTGCCGATGTTCAGGTGTATATCAGTATGTAGTGGCTCCACTTTAAAGAGTCCTCTCCTGCTGATGTTCAGGTGTATATCAGTATGTAGTGTCTCTACTTTAAAGAGTCCTCTCTGCTGATGTTCAGTGTTATCGTATGTAGGTGTCTCTACTTTAAAGAGTCCTCTCCTGCTGATGTTTCAGGTGTATATCAGTATGTAGGGTCTCTACTTTAAAGAGTCCTCTCCTGCTGATGTTCAGGTGTATATCAGTATGTAGTGTCTCTACTTTAAAGAGTCCTCTCCTGCTGATGTCAGGTGTATATCAGTATGTAGTGTCTCCACTTTAAAGAGTCCTCACCTGCTGATGTTCAGGTGTATATCAGTATGTAGAGTCTCTACTTTAAAGAGTCTCTCTCCTGCTGATGTTCAGGTGTATATCAGTATGTAGTGTCTCTACTTTAAAGAGTCCTCTCCTGCTGATGTTCAGGTGTATATCAGTATGTAGTGTCTCCACTTTAAGAGTCCTCTCCTGCTGATGTTCAGGTGTATATCAGTATGTAGTGTCTCTACTTTAAAGAGTCCTCTCCTGCTGATGTTCAGGTGTATATCAGTATGTAGTGTCTCTACTTAAAGAGTCCTCTCCTGCTGATGTTCAGGTGTAATCAGTATGTAGTGTCTCTACTTTAAAGAGTCCTCTCCTGCTGATGTTCAGGTGTATATCAGTATGTAGTGTCTCTACTTTAAAGAGTCCTCTCCTGCTGATGTTCAGGTGTATATCAGTATGTAGTGTCTCCACTTTAAAGAGTCCTCTCTGCTGATGTTCAGGTGTATATCAGTATGTAGGTCTCCACTTTAAAGAGTCCTCACCTGCTGATGTTCAGGTGTATATCAGTATGTTAGAGTTCTACTTAAAGAGTCCTCTCCTGCTGATGTTCAGGTGTATATCAGTATGTAGTGTCTCTACTTTAAAGAGTCCTCTCCTGCTGATGTTCAGGTGTCTATCAGTATCTAGTGTCTCTACTGTGACATGTTCAATGCTTTAATGTCCAAAAGCTCTTATTTTTCTCATACTGCCTGTGCTGCCGCTTAGAGATGCCCTCAGCCTATCAGGTACAATGTGTTGAAGCGCTAGCAAATGTTTACATGTTCAGCTAAATTTGCTCAACAAGAGATATTGGAAATAACGCCCTTTTATTTTTTATTGTAACTCTGGTCGTGTTGTGTGTGTGTGTGTGTGGTGTGGTGTGTGTGTGTGGTGTGTGGTGTTTCTTGACCTTATGACAAAAGCAATACATTAGTTAATTAAATATGTACTTTTAGTTGATGGGAGCTCCCCTAGTGACCTGTCCTCATACTATTGGGCTTCATGCAGTGTTATGAGTGTCCAAATATAAAGTTGTATTTGAATAGTAGTAGTTTTGGTGTAATTGACTGTATTCTAATTTATTTATTTATATGCAGCATATGTATTTATCACAGATTACTCGATGATATGAACTCTGCCGGCAGGGGGCCTTCTCCCATTTTTCAACAACCAAAGCTCCTCTGTGTCTGACAGGAGGTCTCACTTCGAGCAAAAACAAAATAGTAGGCGGTCACAACTCTCATATACGCCATGATCTCATTTGACCTCACACACACACACACACACACACACACACACACACACACACACACACACACACACACACACACTGAAATATGATAATATTATGTAATAATCTGCAGTTTTGTTATTAAGAAACAGCTTGAAACCTTTTCTTTAATGTATAATTTAAAAATGGTCTTCCAGTCTTGAAGTTACACACTTCAGTATAAAGAAAACATAACATAATAATAAAAATTAATTAAAAAATTAATTAATCCAGATCTGTGAAGTAACTAAAGGTATTAAATACATGTAGAGGAGTACAAGTACACCATTTACCTCTGAACTGTAGAGGAGTAGAAGTACACAGTAACACAACATGGAAATACTCAAGTGAAGTACAAGTACACATCTGGCTTTTAATGTGTGATTGTTTTTGTATTGCTTTTTTTAATTTGACTTTAACTATATTTATTTGTTGTTCTTTTCTTTTCACTATCTCTGTAAAGCGACTTTGAGCACCTGTAAAAGCGCTAACAAAATTAATCTGTTATTATTATTATTATTATTAAGTACCTCAAAAGAGTTAGACTCCCTCCTCTGAGAGACTCTGCACGGAGTGAGACCTCCTCCCTCTGAGAGGCGGAGTGAGACCTCCTCCCTCTGAAAGGCGGAGTAAGACCTCCTCCCTCTGAGAGGCGGAGTGAGACCTCCTCCCTCTCAGAGACTCTGAACGGAGTAAGACCTCCTCCCTCTGAAAGGCGGATGAGACCTCCTCCTCTGAGAGGCGGAGTCAGACTCCTCCTCTGACAGCGGCTCCACTACGTCAGGTCTCCCCGGGTGAAGATGTCTGCCTCGGGTACAGGCTGCGGACCCGCCTCGGGACCCGGGTGCGGGGCTTCAAAACCCCCGAAAGTTTAGCGAGAAGATAGCGCTGCACACCCAGCGACAGGCCGAGGAGACGGCCGCCTTCCAGGAGTCATGATGGACATCACTTCCACCAGGGTGAGTGTGATGCGAGCTGCCCGGAGGATCAGAGGCCTCCCCGGGCTCCATGAGAGCCTCATTATCCGGCCTCCACACGGCGCTCTGCTCGGACCTCACGGTGTAACGCAGCCGCTCAGAGGCTCTGTTTCCCGGCTGGAGTGTTAGCTGCTGTCCGCTTCCGATGCGGAGTCAGCGAGTTAGCATCAGCGTTAGCCCGGGGCTAAGTGTTGTTTACTCTGAGGTGGTAGAAGTACTCAGATCTTTACTTACAGTGTTGTAAAGTAACTAAGTACATTTACTCAAGTACTGTGCACAATGACTACTTTTACTGTCGGTACTTTAACTATATTTTGATGATAATACTTTTCTACTTTCACTTGAGGAACATTTTGACTTTTAGACCGTAGTACTTCTACTTTTACTAAAGTACTACCAGACCTGTGTACTTCTACTTTTACTCAAGGAAAAATATCGGACTACTTCTACTTTTACTAAGTACATGATCTGAGTACTTCTACTTTTACTCAAGTACATGATCTGAGTACTTCTACTTTTAATCAAGTACATGATCTGAGTACTTCTACTTTTACTAAGTACATGATCTGAGTACTTCTACTTTTACTAAGTACATGATCTGAGTACTTCTACTTTTACTCAAGTACATGATCTGAGTACTTCTACTTTTACTCAAGTACACGATCTGAGTACTTCTACTTTTACTAAGTACATGATCTGAGTACTTCTACTTTTACTCAAGTACACGATCTGAGTACTTCTACTTTTACTAAGTACATGATCTGAGTACTTCTACTTTTACTCAAGTACAAGATCTGAGTACTTTACGGTTCCAGCTGACTTCTGACACATGCTAAGTGTTTATTAACTGAAGCAGGAAGTGATGCATCAGACCTGCAGCAAAACACAAAGTTTATTCTAACAAATACTTTATGTGGGTTTTCTTAAGTGTTCTTATAAAAAAGAGAAAGTTAAAGATTGTTTTTAAAGTTAACATTTAGCAGCAACTCTTGTATTGGACTGAATCTTCAGATGGTGTATTATTCATCCCTATACTACCTTTTTTGTTCCTGGTTACATGTCATCTGTGTCCTTCTTCCATACTCATGGATGGTTTGGGCATGATGTTCCCAGCTCTCACCGAGCCTAACCATGACTAACGATGAGAGCTATAAATCCCATGAATCCCAAAACAGCTGCTGGGCTTCCTCCGTGTGAGGCAGGAGTGCTGCAGGATTATGGGGATTATTTTGTGTTTAAATATCTTCATCAGGTGTGATGTTGTGCTGCGTGTGTACAGGTGAACTGCGTTTAAGCGTCTTTGAGTGATGTGAAAGGTTCCAAAGAAATGTCATGTTTTATTATTATGATTATTGCCAGGCACAACATACTAACATGTTACTTTGGAAAGTTGGAAATAGCCTTTCTCCTTTTTGTTTTCTGATTTTAAAAGCTAATAAAGATGCAATCAAAGCACAATTCTGTTCAATTACAGTTTAAAAAAAATCAATTTTAAGGTTGAGGCTTCCTTGATATTCTTTAAATTAAATAGGGCTTAGCGATTAGGAAAAATAAATTGCATTATGGAAGTATAGTTTTTGCATCACTTTCATTTAAAAAAGGAAATTCAAATGTTCCTTTAAAGGTCCCCAATTCTCCTCTTCTTCATCAATATATCACAGGTCTCAGATATATCCAGAGCCTGTCTCTGATTGGCTGAAACACCAAACAGATCATTGCAGCATTACCCATAATCCCCTCTGTTTCAGCCCTGTTTCCAAAGTGCTGATTCTCTGTCTGTTACTTTAGATGAAAATAAGGAGCCCCTCCCCACGCCCCTCTGAGAGAGATTTGGTTACAAAGAACTCAATGGTGCTCTAGGAGGAGATTCAGGTGATAAAGTGGGGGGGGGGTTACCTTGGTTGCTGATTGGCTAATGGTTACACAAGACAAAACATCGTTATGACATCATAAAGTGACCAAAATCTGATCAGCTCATTTTCAGACAGGTTTTTATAGAAATGGATCAGGAGAAAAAGAGAGAGAATCTTGTTCCTGAAACTTTCAGAGTCTCTTTACACAGAGGGGACACTGTTGATGTAGAAGAGACATGAAGAAGAGGGGACACATGTTGATGTAGAGGAGACATGAAGAAGAGGGGACACATGTTGATGTAGAAGAGACATGGAGAAGAGGGGACACATGTTGATGTAGAGGAGACATGAAGAAGAGGGGACCATGTTGATGTAGAAGAGACATGAAGAAGGGGGACACATGTTGATGTAGAAGAGACATGAACAAGAGGGGACACATGTTGATGTAGAAGAGACATGAAGAAGAGGGACACATGTTGATGTGGAAGAGACATGGAGAAGAGGGGACACATGTTGATGTAGAAGAGACATGAAGAAGAGGGACACATGTTGATGTAGAAGAGACATGAAGAAGAGGGGACACATGTTGATGTAGAAGAGACATGAAGAAGAGGGACACATGTTGATGTAGAAGAGACATGAAGAAGAGGGGGCACATGTTGATGTAGAGGAGACATGAAGAAGAGGGGACACATGTTGATGTAGAAGAGACATGAAGAAGAGGGACACATGTTGATGTAGAAGAGACAAAAGAAGAGGGGACACATGTTGATGTAGAGAGACATGAAGAAGAGGGGACACATGTTGATGTAGAAGAGACATGAAGAAGAGGGGACACATGTTGATGTAGAAGAGACATGGAGAAGAGGGAACATGTTGATGAAGAAGAGGGGACACATGTTGATGTAGAAGAGACATGAGGAAGAGGGGACACATGTTGATGTAGAAGAGACATGAAGAAGAGGGGACACATGTTGATGTAGAAGAGACATGAAGAAGAGGGGACACATGTTGATGTAGAAGAGACATAAAGAAGAGGGGACACATGCTGACGTAGAAGAGACATGAAGAAGAGGGGACACATGTTGATGTAGAAGAGACATGAAGAAGAGGGGACACATGTTGATGAAGAAGAGGGGACACATGTTGATGTAGAAGAGACATGAAGAAGAGGGGACACATGTTGATGTAGAAGAGACATGAAGAAGAGGGGACACATGTTGATGTAGAAGAGACATGGAGAAGAGGGGACACATGTTGATGTAGAAGAGACATGAAGAAGAGGGGACACATGCTGACGTAGAAGAGACATGAAGAAGAGGGGATACATGTTGATGTAGAAGAGACATGAAGAAGAGGGGACACATGTTGATGAAGAAGAGGGGACACATGTTGATGTAGAAGAGACATGAAGAAGAGGGGACACATGTTGATGAAGAAGAGGGGACACATGTTGATGTAGAAGAGACATGAAGAAGAGGGGACACATGTTGATGTAGAAGAGACATGAAGAAGAGGGGACACATGTTGATGTAGAAGAGACATGAACAAGAGGGGACACATGTTGATGTAGAAGAGACATGAAGAAGAGGGGACACATGTTGATGTGGAAGAGACATGGAGAAGAGGGGACACATGTTGATGTAGAAGAGACATGAAGAAGAGGGGACACATGTTGATGTAGAAGAGACATGAAGAAGAGGGGACACATGTTGATGTAGAAGAGACATGAAGAAGAGGGGACACATGTTGATGTAGAAGAGACATGAAGAAGAGGGGACACATGTTGATGTAGAGAGACATGAAGAAGAGGGGACACATGTTGATGTAGAAGAACATGAAGAAGAGGGGACACATGTTGATGTAGAAGAGACATAAGAAGAGGGGACACATGTTGATGTAGAGAGACATGAAGAAGAGGGGACACATGTTGATGTAGAAGAGACATGAAGAAGAGGGGACACATGTTGATGTAGAAGAGACATGGAGAAGAGGGACACATGTGTGTAAGAAGAGACATGAAGAAGAGGGGACACATGTTGATGTAGAAGAGACATGAAAGAGGGGACACATGTTGATGTAGAAGAGACATGGAAGAGGGACACATGTTGATGTAGAAGACATGAAGAAGAGGGGACACATGTTGATGTAGAAGAGACATGAAGAAGAGGGGACACATGTGATGTAGAAGAGACATGAAGAAGAGGGGACACATGTTGATGTAGAAGAGACATGAAGAAGAGGGGACACATGTTGATGAAGAAGAGGGGACACATGTTGATGTAGAAGAGACATGAAGAAGAGGGGACACATGTTGATGTAGAAGAGACATGAAGAAGAGGGGACACATGCTGACGTAGAAGAGACATGAAGAAGAGGGGATACATGTTGATGTAGAAGAGACATGAAGAAGAGGGGACACATGTTGATGAAGAAGAGGGGACACATGTTGATGAAAGAGACATGAAGAAGAGGGGACACATGTTGATGAAGAAGAGGGGACACATGTTGATGTAGAAGAGACATGAAGAAGAGGGGACACATGTTGATGTAGAAGAGACATGAAGAAGAGGGGACACATGTTGATGCAGAAGAGACATGAAGAAGAGGGGACACATGTTGATGTAGAAGAGACATGAAGAAGAGGGGACACCTGTTGATGTAGAAGAGACATGAAGAAGAGGGACACGTGTTGATGTAGAAGAGACATGAAGAAGAGGGACAATGTTGATGCAGAAGAGACATGGAGAAGAGGGACACATGTTGATGTAGAAGAGACATGGAGAAGAGGGGACACGTGTTGATGCAGAAGAGACATGAAGAAGAGGGGACATGTTGATGTAGAAGAGACATGAAGAAGAGGGGACACATGTTGATGTAGAAGAGACATGGAGAAGAGGGGACACATGTTGATGTAGAAGAGACATGAAGAAGAGGGGACACATGCTGACGTAGAAGAGACATGAAGAAGAGGGATACATGTTGATGTAGAAGAGACATGAAGAAGAGGGGACACATGTTGATGAAGAAGAGGGACACATGTTGATGTAGAGACATGAAGAAGAGGGGACACATGCTGACGTAGAAGAGACATGAAGAAGAGGGGACACATGCTGATGTAGAAGAGACATGAAGAAGAGGGGACACATGTTGATGTAGAAGAGACATGAAGAAGAGGGGACACATGTTGATGAAGAAGAGGGGACACATGTTGATATAGAAGAGACATGAAGAAGAGGGGACACATGTTGATGTAGAAGAGACATGAAGAAAAGGGGACACATGTTGATGCAGAAGAGACATGAAGAAGAGGGACACATGTTGATGTAGAAGAGACATGAAGAAGAGGGGACACATGTTGATGTAGAAGAGACATGAAGAAGAGGGGACACATGTTGATGTAGAAGAGATATGAAGAAGAGGGGACACATGTTGATGTAGAAGAGACATGGAGAAGAGGGGACACGTGTTGATGCAGAAGAGACATGAAGAAGAGGGGACACATGTTGATGCAGAAGAGACATGAAGAAGAGGGGACACATGTTGATGAAGAAGAGACATGAAGAAGAGGGGACACATGTTGATGTAGAAGAGACATGGAAAGAGGGACACATGTTGATGTAGAAGAGACATGGAGAAGAGGGGACACATGTTGATGTAGAAGAGACATGAGAAGAGGGGACACATGTTGATGTAGAAGAGACATGAAGAAGAGGGGACACATGTTGATGAAGAAGAGACATGAAGAAGAGGGGACACATGTTGATGCAGAAGAGACATGGAGAAGAGGGGACACATGTTGATGCAGAAGAGACATGGAGAAGAGGGGACACATGTTGATGCAGAAGAGACATGAAGAAGTGTATTTTGCAGAATAGGTGACCTTTAATTAAACCTTTGTTCCCCACATATTTTGCCTCCTGAAGTTTGGATTAAGAACGTAACTATTTTTCTCGATTTGTGATGAACTTCCAAAGAACCCGCCCCACCCAAACCCTGAGGTGTAGACCCTTAAATCCCCCTCTGAGAGCACAGAGCTGCTGATGCGACTCCAGCTGTTACACATCCATCCATCTCTTGTAATAAATCAGCTTTTATTTTCCAGATGAATCACCGCAGAGCGAGCACACAATGCAATGGATCAGTCGCTGTCTCGTCTCTCGTCTCACGATCAATAAAGTTATTCAATTAAGCTCTGGACGTCGCTCTCTCCTTAAAACACGCAGCCCTTTCTCTCTCTATCTGCAGATTAACAGGCACAAGCAATTCTTTAAAAAGGACGTGTTAATCGATACTGAGCGTGATGGATATTCGTCTGAAAAGAGCTTCTGACAACACCGGCACACACACACACACACACACACACACACACTCCAATCAGCTAATAGCATCAGTGTGTGTGTGTTGCTAGCAGCCGTAGCTCCTCGTTGGAAGCTGTTCAGTATTGATATGCAGTTTCTCTTCCGAATATCACACACACAAACACACACACACACGCACACACACACACACACACACGCACACACGCTTTAAACTACAGAAATCAGAGGCAGCAGTTTGAACAGGTAGTAGCAGAAGAAGTACAGTCTAGAAACACTGTGTGAAAATCCTACATGTGAATTATTATTATTATTGAGGGACATTGTCTGTTTCTTTTTCAAAATAAAAGATCTCTTTTGTTGAGGAGACAGAATCCCTTCATTTGTTATCAAAAGGCTTTTATTTTTGAAATAGTTGCAGGAAAGTGTTATTGGAAATAGCAGTGACTCGCACAGCTCCCTTTACACAGTATAGGCTTCTTAGTTACTGAATATTATTATTGTTGTTTACAAATTATCATGATGTTCAGGTGTATATCAGTAGTGTCTCTACTTTAAAGAGTCCTCTCCTGCTGATGTTCAGGTGTATATCAGTATGTAGTGTCTCTACTTTAAAGAGTCCTCTCCTGCTGATGTTCAGGTGTATATCAGTATGGAGTGTCTCTACTTTAAAGAGTCCTCTCCTGCTGATGTTCAGGTGTATATCAGTATGTAGTGTCTCTACTTTAAAGAGTCCTCTCCTGCTGATGTTCAGGTGTATATCAGTATGTAGTGTCTCTACTTTAAAGAGTCCTCTCCTGCTGATGTTCAGGTGTATATCAGTATGTAGTGTCTCTACTTTAAAGAGTCCTCTCCTGCTGATGTTCAGGTGTATATCAGTATGTAGTGTCTCTACTTTAAAGAGTCCTCTCCTGCTGATGTTCAGGTGTATATCAGTATGTAGTGTCTCTACTTTAAAGAGTCCTCTCCTGCTGATGTTCAGGTGTATATCAGTATGTAGTGTCTCTACTTTAAAGAGTCCTCTCCTGCTGATGTTCAGGTGTATATCAGTATGTAGTGTCTCTACTTTAAAGAGTCCTCTCCTGCTGATGTTCAGGTGTATATCAGTGTGTAGTGTCTCTACTTTAAAGAGTCCTTTCCTGCTGATGTTCAGGTGTATATCAGTATGTAGTGTCTCTACTTTAAAGAGTCCTCTCCTGCTGATGTTCAGGTGTATATCAGTATGTAGTGTCTCTGCTTTAAAGAGTCCTCTCCTGCTGATGTTCAGGTGTATATCAGTGTGTAGTGTCTCTACTTTAAAGAGTCCTCTCCTGCTGATGTTCAGGTGTATATCAGCACCTCTTTTCCCCCTCTGTCTGAAACCAGAGATGTAGTCGTTGTTATCTCGGTGCGTGTGGCTCTGTAATGGTGTTGCCGTGTCGCAGCCTGCAGACTAACAGTGGTTATCATCTGAGTCATAATAAGTTGTTTTTAGGAAAGATATTCTTGGAAACAGATGATTGTTAGTTTATCTCACATCCACAAGTGTTTATCTCTTTTTGCTTTAACGCCATCTTTCCTCCTAATGTTGGCATTTAGAAAAGCTTCAAAACTTCAAGTCAGTTCTGTATGGGAAGGCGTCACGATAATAACGTTACACATATATATTTTATATTATTAAGGGTTGAATTGTAAGTGATGGCAATCATCAGAAAAGCTCTAAATCATAATAACACATCTATGGTATTAACTTTTCTTTGGCCTTCTTTGATTTAATTGTCTATAATTTCATGATGCAGTTACGTTCTTAAACAGCAGAGAATACTGTGATTACATTCAGTTTCATTTAGTTATATATATGTATAAAATAGGATTTACCATTTGACTATTTGTATTTGAAGATCTTATGGTTAAATATAGAGAAGGGAAGATTAAGTAAAAAAATAAAAGTGCAATAAAAAGATAAAATAATCTATAACATACAAAGTAAAATGATCAATGTGCAAACAAACCCCCAAAGAGCAGAATAGGGTCCACGTGTGAAGAAGCATTAAATGGAAATAAGTAAAGTGCAATACTAGTTACTTTAGTTTACTCCCAGTTGTACTTTGTTCTCTTGGTAAAGACTGTTCTCTGTGTTGGGTCCGGTCGCAGCTGCAGGCCCAGAAGCTGCGTCTGGCCCGGAGTCAGGGGCCGTATTACGGGGGGTCGCTGCCCAACGTCAACCAGATCGGGAGGAACCATCAGGACCACTTCCAGGTGAGTACAAGTACAAGACCTGAGTACTTCTACTTTACTCAAGTACAAGACCTGAGTACTTCTACTTTACTCAAGTACAAGACCTGAGTACTTCTACCTTACTCAAGTACAAGACCTGAGTACTTCTACCTTACTCAAGTAAAAGATCTGAGTACTTCTACTTTACTCAAGTAAAAGATCTGAGTACTTCTACCTTTACTAAGGTACAAGACCTGAGTACTTCTACCTTTACTAAGGTACAAGATCTGAGTACTTCTACTTTACTCAAGTACAAGACCTGAGTACTTCTACCTTTACTAAGGTACAGGATCTGAGTACTTCTACTTTACTTGAGTATAACATCTGAGTACTTCTACTTTTACTTGAGTACTTGACCTGAGTACTTCTCCCCTCAGGGCTCCTTCCCCTCCTCCCTGGAATCGAACCGCTCTACGCGGCACCATGGTCTGGTGGAGCGTGTGCAGAGAGATCGTGGCTTCGTGTCTCCGGTGCGACCGTACCGCCGGCAGGTATCCTTCAGTTCAGACCCTTCAGTTCAGACCCTTCAGTTCAGACGGGTCAGACCCTTCAGTTCAGACCCTTCAGTTCAGACCCTTCAGTTCAGACCCTTCAGTTCAGACCCTTCAGTTCAGACGGGTCAGACCCTTCAGTTCAGACCCTTCAGTTCAGACGGGTCAGACCCTTCAGTTCAGACCCTTCAGTTCAGACCCTTCAGTTCAGACCCTTCAGTTCAGACCCTTCAGTTCAGACCCTTCAGTTCAGACCCTTCAGTTCAGACCCTTCAGTTCAGATGGGTCAGACCCTTCAGTTCAGACCCTTCAGTTCAGACCCTTCAGTTCAGACGGGTCAGACCTTCATTCAGACCCTTCAGTTCAGACCCTTCAGTTCAGGTCAACCCTTCAGTTCAGACGGGTCAGACCCTTCAGTTCAGACCCTTCAGTTCAGACCCTTCAGTTCAGACGGGTCAGACCCTTCAGTTCAGACCCTTCAGTTCAGACCCTTCAGTTCAGATGGGTCAGACCCTTCAG